>OZ012736.1:543234054-543765616 GCA_963859935.3 Lathyrus sativus
TTATCCATTTCTTTCTTAAGGTTTTCTCGATATTTTCCTTTCCCCTCATGGGATAAATAAAGTTCGGTGGCGACTCTTCTGTCCTTTCTTTTCGCCTCCCCGTCGTTGCGCGACGCATTTTTTCGAGTAGCGACAATGGGGAATCGACTTCATGGGTCCCTTTCCTGTATCGTTTGCTTTCCTTTATATTTTACTTGTTGTTGATTATGTTTCAAAGTGGGTGGAAGTTATCCCCACTCGGATTAATGATTCTAGAGTTGTTGCAGATTTTGTCAGGTCCAATATTTTTTGCAGGTTTGAAATACCGCGAGCTATCATCAGTGACCAAGGCACTCATTTCTGTAACCGCACCATGGAAGCTTTGCTCCGAAAGTATGGAGTTGTGCACAGAGTCTCTACTGCATATCACCCACAAACTAATGGGCAAACTGAGATCTCAAACAGGGAGATCAAACAAGTTTTAGAGAAAATAGTGCAACCAAACAGGAAAGACTGGAGTCGTCGTCTAGAAGACGCACTTTGGGCTCAGAGAACAACTTTCAAGACACCCATTGGGATGTCTCCTTATCGACTTGTTTTTGGTAAGGCATGTCATCTTCCTGTTGAGATAGAACATCGTGCCTATTGGGCGGTGAAAAGTTGTAATTTGGAGATGCAACAAGCAGGTATTGAAAGAAAACTCCAATTGCAACAGTTGGAAGAGCTTAGATTAGAGGCTTATGAAAGCTCTAGAATTTATAAAGAAAAAATTAAGCACTTCCATGATAAAATGATTTCTAGGAAAGAGTTTTCTGTGGGCCAACAGGTTTTATTGTTTAATTCCCGCCTTAAGCTTATGGTTGGGAAACTTCGATCCAAATGGATTGGCCTCTTTGTTGTTACTAATGTTTTCCCTCACGGCGCAGTAGAAATAAAAGGTGCAGGTACTGACAAAGTCTTCAAGGTTAACGGGCAGCGTCTGAAGCTATTCTATGGAGGTTCGGTGCCTGAAGATGTCGGTATAGATGAGCTTTCTTTGGAAGCGCCTAACTACACTGCAACTTGATCAGGGAGTTGTTCTTTCCTTCTCTTTACTTTAATAATTATGTCCTTTCATTGAGGACAATGCTTGTTTTAAGTCTGGGGGAGGGAGACCTTTGTTTTATTTTGTTTGTTTTTTTCAGTTATTATAATAAAAATATAAAAAAAAATTTGCATCTTTTTGAAAGTTCTGGGCTATAGTCTAATTTGGGATTAGTTTGCGGAGACTTGGGAACAGTTCATAAGATCGATATCGTTTTAACACCTTGAGTCTCCCAAATATGGAAGTCGAGTTAGATACTTGTTATAGCATAGTCTTGAGTTCTCGTCCTCTGATAGCTTTTAAGTAGTTTATCTAGCAGTCAGTACCATCTAGAAATCACATGCTAAGTAGTTGAGCTGATGCAAATAAGTGAATGATCATGTGCTTAATAAGAAAAAAAAAGACAAAAAGACAAAAAGTGAAAAAGAAAAGACAGAAAATTGTTTAATTCTAAATTGTTGAGAAAAAAAAATAGATCATAGTCGCTAACAAGCTCCGGGAATCCATTTGAGGCATTCTAAAAATCGCCAGAAAGTTAAGAGAGAGAGAGAGAGCTGCGACTTTCATGTTGGAGCCAAAGTCAGATTCGGAGCACAAAATTCCAGAATTCCGTTTGAAGCTACAACATTAGAAATTTATTTCGTGTTGGGTCATGTTTTGGGTCTGGGTTATATTTTTGACCCAGTTGGGTTTTGAACCAAATCCATTATTTGTATTTTAAAAGTAAAACTCGTGTTACTATTCACGTTGGTCACTATTCACGAAAATATTGTTGAAAGCTTGTAAACTCATGGAGAACTAATCCTCTTTGGACGGATTCACTGTACTCAGGTTCAAACTTTGAGATTGTTATGATATTTACAATTTAATTTATGTTCCTTTCAATTATATCATGTGATTGTTGTTTGCTTGATCCAATTATTATATAGTATATTTGGTTTAGTTTGATTTATCCGTGTTCTTAATTTTAATCGTAGATTAACTCTGCTTAATTGTTAATTTGCGCTATCATTTACCGTATGCTTAATCCAGCGATAGGAACATGTTCTCATAAAATCAACCACGCTTGTTGACTGATTTTTTCATCAAATAGGATAGAAGTCCCGTTTAGGAAATTGTATTTTCATCTGTCGATGATTAGTAAGAACCGAGGCAGTGGATCCGTTACTTTAATCACTTATTTCACAACAGCTTATTTCAGTAATCAATTATTTAAGTGCTTTTTCTTTGTTAATCAGAAACCTAAACCAACCCCCCATAATTCGTTACTGTAATTGATTATTCCTACAATAATCCTTGTGATACGACTCGAGTTACTGTCGCTATATTACCATTTCTTACGACCAACTCGTTTTTGATCCGCGAGCGACCGCGGATCAAGGGGTCCGATATACACAGTAGTATAATATCTGCATTGTAGATTATGGATTGTAGATTATGGATAGTATTATTGTTTATAATTTGTTATTTTTACGGTATTTTCGATTCAAGATTTATTCATTTATATATGGTATGTTCATCTTAATAGATTTGTGCATGCTTTAATCGATAAAATGCACTTTTAGTCCCCTTTGTTTGATGTCTTTTAATTTTTAATCCTCTAAATTTAAAAATCAGTTTTTTAGTCGTTGAACTTTACCTTTCTTGAGATTTTGTTGGGCCCCCTTCAACGGCAATAACGATTAGGAAGAAAAAATTTGAAGACATGGCAATGATGATTAAGAAAAAAAATATTTTAATGAATTGACAATGATGACTAAGATAATTTATTATTTAATTTTTTTTAGAGAATTAATTAATAATTAACAATTTTTTAAAAAAAAATAAAGATTTATTAATCCAAAAACTTATATGTAAAAACCAACCCATATGGTCCATCTAAACACCACCAAACAAAACATGTGGAAGACAACAAACCCACTACCTATGCTCCCTAAGTTTGGGTTTTGTCCACAATCTATGACTAAGAAATCTATAATTCTTTGGCATATATTTGTATTATTTACATTGTTTCCACAAACCTTTTGATTCTTGATTTTTTTTTGTTGTTGCTAAAATAGCACAGTAAAATTTTAAATCAAACCAATTTTTTTGAAAAATTGGGTTTTCATACCTGCGTCACGTAAAGGCCAAAACAACAAGATTACAGGGGCCAATAGGCAAGAACACAATACCTATGAGTCTAAAGTTTGTTAAAATTAACAAGAATCTCCGACAACAACGTCAATTTGGTATGCTGTTACACACGGGTCAAAAACAAGTAAATAAAAATTGTAGTGTAGAGAAGCGACACTCAAGAGTCGTATAACAAAGACTCTAGGATGATTCTTACCAACGACTAGAACAAAGGGGGAGGTTAGGTTTCAATCACGATAGCGATAAAAAGTAATTGATTCCAAATAAGCTAAATTGGTTAATCTATTGATTCAGGTTCCGACTTATCATTGGTCATTATAACTCCAATCCTCTAAGCGAATTCTCTATTCCAATTCAATCACAGTGTCAATCAATAAGTGTGAATGATACTATAAGAATTATATTCCTGATTACCGTATTAAGCATACGGTTAAAGATTAGGCGAAGCTAACAAAGAAGCTAAGTTAACACACGATTAAAATTAGGAACACGCATATATCAAATCAAATCAATATACTCTATGAAAATCGAATCAAGCATACAAGAATCACACAATAATATTGAACGGAATAGAAATTGGATTGAAATTATTATAACCTCAAAATGCGATGGAATCCATAATCATTCGAATTTGCTTTTGAAATTAGTTCTCCATAAAATCGTACAAAGTTAATTTTTATCAAAAAAATTCAGAAGGAATGAACTGTAGCGGCTTACTTATGTTAAACAAAACAAGAAATTCAGATTCTAATTCAAATCGGGTCAAAAAACATAAAATCCTAGTCCAAAATTAATTACTTTCTTATGTCTGTAGCTAAAACGAATTATTTGACCCTTATGTATTTTGAATCAGCTTTTGACTTCAACACAAAATTTATAGTGTATCCCCTCAACTTTTTAACGCATATTAGAAAGTATCAATCTGATGCTCGTAACTCAAGTTATGACTTACACAATGAAAACGTGTAAATAACTGTTTATTTAAAAAATAAATAACTAAATAAAAATAAAAAACAAAAATAATCTAAACTTGAAAAAAATATTTAAAATAATAAAAATGACAAGATAAACTATAGAGTTATCCTAATATAATAGTAGACGAGTGTGCATCAAAATACACCGGCCACCTTTTTCATTTTTATACTTCCAATATTCATATATGAGTGTGCAATCCTAAGGATTTTTGTTTTCCAATTTTTACTCTTTATTGGAGTAAATCACCTCATTCAACTCCTGGGTCCATTCCCTTGGACTATGCACCACCTGTAGAATAACTAATCATTTTAATTAAGTATTTTTAAAATTAATTAACACAAATTTTAAAAGAAATGGTCTTAAGTCTATAATATAGATATTTTTAATTTATGTTAATTAATTTTAAAAAAAATATTAACTATAAATATTAATTATTAATTATTTTTATTTAAAAAATATTAAACAATAAATTATCTTAGTCATTATTATCAATTCATTAAAAAAATTCCTAATCATCAATGTCATATCTAAAAAATTGGGTTTGAGTATTCCCCAATTATAAAATATGGATATAGGTCGGGTAATGGAGACACTAGTATCCATCCTGAATCCGTCTCGTTTATTTTATTATATATTTTATTGTTTTAGTTTTGATCATTTAGAATATTACATATCTGATTAATATTTTAATATTTGATTTTATTTAAAATATTTAAAATTTATGCGACTGAATAGATAATGATTAGACGGAGATATCCAAATCCGTTTAAGATGAGTTTGAGTTTTAATACTCTATCTCTAATAAGGATTAAGGTGGAGAACGTTGATTATTTTGAGATTTAAATTTGAGTTTAAAGAAGATAAAAATTGTCTCTGCCCCGCCCCGTTATCATACTTACATCATATTAGAAAGGATCAAAATTACATTTAAACTTATCAAAATTACATTTAAACTAAAAGTTTATTATGATCATATAGTTATAATACATGACCGGTAGTTTAAAAAGAAAAAAAGTCAAATTTTAGATATAATATATGCATATTTGGTTAAGGAAATGCATCTCCAAGCTAAAACAAAATGAGATGTGACTTAGTAACAAATGACTAGAGTGCATATGTAATTATTTTAGAGACCCAGACCAAATTATGTCAAAACTAAAAAGTAGTGTCCAATTACGCATTGATTTGGTGTAAAAGGGTGCATTCATAAAATATACTTCCAAAATTAAAAAAAGAAAATTGAAAAGGCATTTTTGAATTTTTAAAGGGTGTTTCTCCGCACCAACCGTGGGAGGTAACCCCCACTTTAGAATCGATAATTGATTATGTCATTTCGACGATGTGAATATAAATACACATAACCCGACACTAGAGGCATGCTTTAAGTTCAACCAGACATTATGCAATTTTGGAAATTAGATTTTTGCATATGCTTTGGTTTCTTAGCAAGAAACACATGTTGCACCGATGCAGTAAAATATAAACTTAAGCAAAATAGTGATTTAATCAAAACAAGTTAATAAAAGAGAATTCAAACACATTTTGAAAATCAAATGACTCTTCACTTAATAAGAAATCTAACCAAAGCTACAATACAATTAGCTTTTAGTCTCAAACATGTTGATATCTCAATCTCTTAATATTTTATGCAAACAATATTGTTTTCACTTTGGTTCTCTGTATTCCATTACATTGATTTCTAATCAAATGATTTTTGAATGGAGCAATATGAAATAGGAATCATGTTTGATTAATTAATGAGAATAATTGTGATATTAGAAAGAAAGAAAAAAAAGTTAGATAACAGTGTAGAATATTTTTAAAGGAACATAACAGTGAATGCTTGACAAGTGCTTGACAAGTGTATTGTTATTCTTATTCATTTATGCCCAGTAAACATTTTTAAAATGGAGATATGGTTTGGACTTTGGAATATATAACAAAGCATATATCAACGTGATAGCAAGACAGTGGGACAAAATAACACCACTTTCAAACCGAAGTGAAAGTCTAATATTACAAATTTCCAAGTTTCTCCAACGGCAGGTCACCAAATATGTAGTTGAAGATAAAAAGACATACTTAATGTACTAAAGCATGTTACCATCGTAAGGAATCCACAAGAGCTGAATTTCAGGGCGATTTCACAAAGTGGTTAGCCAGCAATCTGGCAATCTCAGTGAACACTACTTTATCTTTCCCATCAAAAATGGTCTTCAGCTTGTCATCACAAAAAATTTCCCTCTTGTTGTCAGGATTCTGCAAAACAGTATCTCTATTAAGCCATTTTGAAGAAAGCCAAAACTAAAAAGAGATAAAAGTATAAGATAATAAGTCCCATAATTGGAAGACAAATTACACAAATTGTTACAGAAAAACAAACAATTAAAAAAAAAAAAAGGAAACAAAAAAGGCAGGACTGAAATACCAGCATGAACACAACAATAGTGATCACCAGCTAACAAATGAACAAAATAAACAAACCTCAAAGCTAAAGATATCATTTAGACGCATATTAGAAACCTGCTTTTCAAAAATCATTACCATCTACCACTTTACAAAACCATATCCATCTACCACTTTACAAAACCATATCCATCGCACATGGAAAAGGCTTCAAAAGGGCTGGACCTGTAACGTATCTAGCCATACAATACAAAGACTGACAACACAACTCAAATCCCTGACCTACAAATAGCAGAACAGCAACTATAACCATGGCATCCAGGCTCCCATTTCAAATTATCATTACATTACATAATGATAATGCAATATTATACACCTTACTATGATGCAACAATGTATTTTCTTTTAAATAAACTTTAGGCATAACTACAGGGATTTTAAATGATTCTACGATTTCCCCATAGCAACAACACAGTGAAACCAATATATCAGATAAACCTAATTTGAACAACTCTGCATTTGTTATTTCAAAAATTCATGAAACAAAATCAGGTATTAAAGATACACAAGTTTGATAAGAAATGGCCAGCCTCATTGATGCAACAATACCGTAGGAAGCACAGATATTCATTCAAAATAACTAAACCCTAACCTAGCTTCAAACTACAAGGTTTGATGCAACAATCAACCTCACAAAGTACTTCGATTACATCAAACAATGACCTAATCAAATATCCAGCACAAAATCAATCAATAAAACCTAGTCAAAGTTTTATGTTCAGTGCAAAATAAAATTTCAAACGAGAAATAAAGAGAGAAATTAAAAAACGAAGATCGCAGAGAGAAATGGCAGCATTGACGGGAAATGAAAAGAAGACCTGAAGATTTTGCAGCTTAATGTATTCCCAGACTTTTTTAACGGCTACGGTTCTTGAAACTTGAGGTGAACCGATGAACTTCCCGAGCTCAGAAGTGACCGGAACGACTTTCTGTATACCTCCGCTACCCCTGCTCACGGGCGTTTTCTTCACGACAGTTGTGGAGGCAGCTGCGGCGGAAGCAGCAGTCTTCTTGGAAGCTCCCTTCGCCGCAGCCGCCATGAGCGCTCTGCCAGCAAATGCTCCGAAAACCCTAGCGTGTACCATGATCGATCCGAGAAAATGCTTTTCGTTTTCAAATTTTCTAAAACCCTAGAGAGAGAGAGATTGATTTTCCAAGCTTTAGCCGTTTAGTTCCGTTTCCCGTTTATTGAACTCGATGTCCACTCCGGAACTTTTCGATACTTGTTAGTTCTTACAATTATAGTCGACGTGGCGGTTTTTGATTGGACTCTACTTATACGGTGGTAATTGTAGGGATTGATGTGTATGTTATAGGTTTTATGTGGAATTATGACCAATGGATACTGTTATACAATTCCAATTTCTAATTACCAAAAAAATAAAAAAGATTTTCCCCTCCTTGTGTTTCCCGCTTGTTTTCTTTTTCTATTTGTTTCAAGAGAGTTGTGGATCGTGTATTTTCCAAAATTTGTGTAGGGATGAATTTAATTTTATGTGCGCGATGAATAATATAAATTTACAGCTGTGAACATTCAATAGCTATCCATTTCAAATAGCATGTTATAGGTCTAAATTGTCTATTAACCTATACCTCTAAAAAATATATGTTTACGTTTGTGTGTCTATTCATGATGGATATTTATCCTAAAATTTATTATTTATTAATTGTTTAAATTATTATTTGTGTCTATTTATATTGAATATCGATATTGAAATTTATTAATTACATTATTTGTTCAAATTATTATTAGTGTCGTTATTTTTATAGAACAAATTACATTATTTGTTCAAATTATTATTAGTGTCTTTATTTTTATCGAACAAATAATTATTAGTGTCTTTGTATCTATCACTATCATTGTACTTGAGACGTTCATGTTTTATACCTATCAACGTCTTTTGATTATTAATTTCTCTAAAAAAAAAAAAATCACCTCCAATGGATTCTCCTTTTGTCAATAATACTATAAACTTGAGTTTTTGTGAAAAGGATTTGCTTTGGAATTTAGTTCTAACAAAGATATTGGTAGACCACAAGATAATACTATAATATAACCTCCATTTTAAAATCTATCTTAGGAATAAAGAAAAAATTTATTAACTATTTATATAATATTTTGAATTCGCGCAAAATAATATTTCTGAAACTTTTGTTGAAGATCTTGCAAAAGAAGGCAATTGGCAACAATAAGAGATGGTGTTTCTGAAACTTTTGTTGAAGATCTTGCAAAAGAAGGCAATTGGCAACAATAAGAGATGGTGTCCAACGCAATTTGGTAGTCAACAACAGATGGTGTCCAACGCAATTTGGTAGTCAACAATAGATGCTGTCCAAAACCCAGTTACACGAGCCAGAAATTAAACAAGATTGTTGAAGTTGTGGAAGGATGCTAACACTGTCATGGACGATGATCAGTCACTACAAATGGCAAGAAAAATAAAGACCTCTAGCATCAAGCACTGTCGAAATTGAATGTAAGCAAAAGGAGACCTCAAAATGTGCATTACAGAATGTGGACAATATACACAAATTCTATTGAGTTTGACTTTGAACTACAAAAAAGATGAAATGGACTGATAGAATATGAGGTTTAAACAACAAGATGTGTCCTTGTGGTTCTGTATGATGTGTAGCAAATGCTTGATTTTGATGCCATAAGGATTCTTTCTACTTCCTTTCAATATTCAAAAGGAATTGCCATCTGCCAAATTATGAATGAGACACACACAACACAAGTCTTCATTCTTCGATCACCAAATTTTACACAGACCAAATACGATACAATGTCTGAAGTTTTCATAGACTTGTCAATTCTTATCAAAGGAAGTACATAAATAGGATAGTCAGATAAAGTATCAAACTCACAACAAATGCAAATATCAATGTGGTACCAACAAAAAGAATTGGGTGAAAATTCTACTCGCTACATTTTAACACTTAACAGGGAACGTAACTGGTGTTATTCTTTAATACATACTACAAAAGACAGTCTGGCCACATGTAAACCAAAATTAAAACCACAAAAGAGAACTCAGACCAAAGCCAAATCATACAGTATTTCACAATATAGAAACAGACATGACAACACTAGCTGCATATGATTTTGTAAAGATAAAAAACCTTTAAACGGAACAACTTCACAAATACAGTTACATCTGGTTCTTCTTAATGAAAAGTAATAATGACTCTGGACATATTTGATAAGATAGTGAGTAATGATGGGTATAAGATGAATGCTCAATGCCTCAGCTGTTAGAACAGCAGATTCTAGAAGAGAAAAAAAAAACTATAGTCGGACTTTGACATTTTTCAAATTTGGACGTGTAAATACCAATTTGAAGTTACAAGGAATAATTTCTATGCATAACTGTTCTAGTAGTTTTTGCACTTATAATAGTTGTGATTTAGTTCAATCAAACAAACAAGTAGAAAAATAATGAACCAGCAAACAGGACAGAACACAGAAAAAATAAATATTATTTTGTCAATGGACCACAGGGCAATAGCCAAACTAGTTTCAATACTGAACCTCGAGTTTTGTCATTGGAATACTTTCATGAAATTATCACACAGGATCTCATATAATAAGTAAAACAGAGAAACTTTCAAAATATAACTTAGTTCCTACCTAGCAATAGAAAGGAAAAAAAAACCACAGCGTGCCTCCACTTCCTATTTCTTTTTCCCTTTCTTCTGTGAGCCTTTCCCCTTAGTGTTATCCGTGGAAGAATCCATATTAGTATCCTTGATATTAATCGCACCCTGGCTAAATTTCGGAGACAAAATCATAGCAATCTCGGGAAAACCAACGCTATTTCTGCCACGCAACAGTGTTTGCAAATTCTGCTCCCAAAGCTTGTCTTTCTTAATACCAGGACTCTGCACAGCACCACATACCATTGTTAAATAAGTGCAAATTAATTACAAGAGTAAACTCATTTTAGTCACCCACGGATCACTCCAAACTTAGTTTGAAACTATATGAAAATAATAAGTAATGCGTAAAGTATATGGCATGTTTTGTGAGTGAGAACATTGATCAAACAGTTGGCCTGCATTGAAGAAACCAAGGGAAAAAAGAGGGTAGATGTTGCGGTGGAAATAGGATATCAAATTATTAATTAATTTGAATCACAATTTTTGATTCACAACCGCTCTTTGATTTATCCGAAGGAAAAGGTCAAAAGAGGGAAAACCTATTTTTGCATCATAAACACAATGCGGTGAGAGACCTAGGTAAGGGGTTGGTTAAGCTTAGGGAAGGTACTAGCACCCTAAACTTCTGTAGTACTCTACAGGAACCTTTTGTTTATTGTATGCTTTTTTATTTTATTATTTGTTTGATGTATATATTGAGCTAAGGGATAGAGTGACCTAAAAGACCTAAGGGTTAGTCCTAAGTTTACTCGGCAAGACATCGCATCTTATGCCTACGTATCCTGGATAGGGAATGGAATCAGAGTAATCGTAGTTCCCCTCGAAAGGGAGGTTGGAAACGTCTTGACTATGGTCAAGGTTTCAATGGGGAATAAACGTATCTTAAGGACACGCTTACATGGAGTCTTTGAAACTCCTATTTCTATATTGAATTTGTTAATTGAAAATTTAGGGTTGAAATTAGGGATTCCACGGCGGGAAACCCTAAACAGAGTACGGCGACTCTTTGACCTAATGCTAGGGTAAAGGGCATTTTCGTCCACGGTGGAACACGTAGGCTAAACAGGGTTTGAAATGGTCCAAAGGGTTAAGACTATTGACTCGGCGGTCAAACGGCTAGACCTAATTCCTTCGGAGGAATTCTAACGGTAAAAACATGCAAAATACGATAAATTACTATTCGGCAGAATTAAAGTGCGGAAAAATAAAGAAAGCGGTAAAAAAAAGCATCGCGACGATCACTCGCGTAAATTACAAATTCCCAAAAAATGAAAAATAAAATAACCGCGACCATGGCCTCGCGTAAATTACATTCATGGAACAAAAACGAACAAATGAAATAATAACGAGTAGAAACAAACAAATTAACGAGGGTTAGACAAACATGAAACGGCTAAATCAAAACTTATTTCTTTTTGAGTTTTTTTTTAGAAGAGGAGAGGAGAATTAATTTCATGCTTAAATGGAGAAACTATTATAATTATTTACTAAAAATTTTAATAAAGAAACTGGTTTTAATTTTAATGAAAAAATATCTTGAAAAAAAATATTTTAATTTTATCGAAAATAAATGTTTTAAATTTTAATTAAAAAAATGTTTTAAATTTTAGTGAAAAAATTTGATTTAAATTCAACGAAAAAGGTTTTAATTTTTGTTTTAGTGAAAGAAAGGTCATTTTTTAATTTTTGTGTTAACTTAATGAAAAATGGTTTTAATTGAAAAAAAACTTTAATTAAGAAATACTGTTTTATTTAAAAATATGTTTTTAAATAAAAAATGGTTTAATTTTTGAAAAAACTTTTTAGAGAAAGATCTTAATTTTTAAAAATCTAATTACGTTATGTTTTTTTGTTGAAATAGCTTACCTAAACTTAATTGCATTATTAATTACAAACTACATAGTTAATATAAATGAAAAAAAAATAAACAATTGAATAATAAAATAAATAAAAAATGAAACGTAAATAAAAAGGCTTATGCCGTTTTCTCCATGGATGGCTATCGAAACTTTTCCTCTCCTTCAATTCTTGCATGTCAATGGTTCCTTCTTCTATTTATTCTTCCCATTAATCTACAATCAATGAACAAAACAACACACAAAAATCATAAAATGCCGTAAATCAAAGGAAAGAGAAAGCTTACGGTAACGACGATGATGTTGAACGAACTGAGCCTACGTCGTTGGGACTTTTTGCTCGCCGGTAGCGCTTGGCCGATGATGAATTCAAACCTTTTAGGGTTCTTCCAAAAAAATCCCCTATTCTGATAAATCGTGAGAACGGCCGCCGTTTTTCTCTTTTGTCTCCTTCCCCCTTTTATCAAATGCAACTCATGTTTATATAGGTAACAAATTAGGGTTAACTCTAACCTAATGTCCACTTTAAAGCCCAACTTAAATAATTAGTCAAAGTTAAAAAAAACAAACTAAAACAAACTTAAAAGAATAAAATCTTTTCTAATATTTTTAATTTTATGATTTTTGGATGTTTTTATGAATAATATGGAAAAAAGTGAAAAAAATAATATTTTTAAAAAATAATTTAAATAAAATACGAAAATAATAATTAAATAATAAAAAAAATATTTTTGTTATTTTTTTTTATGAAAATAGAAAAGTTAGAATAAAAATAAAAGAAACAAAACAAAAAGTGAAAAAGGTGGGATTCGAACTCTCAACCTCTCACACTTGCAACTCCTTACACAGGGTCTCTTGTCAATTGTGCTATTTTATTCATTCAAAATAAAGTGGCACTAGAAACCATGTAAACTAAAAGAGCGCGCCACATGATGTTTTCATGCAACAATCAACCAACTGCACAACCTGTTTGTGGTTAGCTTAAACGCAATGCAAAATGAAATGGGATGCAAGATGAAACGACTAATCTTGGGGCAAAATTTGGGGTATTACAGTTGCCCCTATTTAAATAGCTTTACCGGATGATTTGAGCGACGAAGGCTCGAGAAATCATGGGGGAAGGATTTAAATATAGATAACCGAAAATTTTGCCCTTAGATGCAGTGATATGCAATGCTATGGACAAAACGGAAATAAACTATAATGTTGACAATGTCATGAATTTAGTATGGTGCGTATGATGGAATGGTAAATGAAGAGATGCAGACAACACGACGACATAGGGGACAGACGCGACAAACGGACCACACTGGAAATACGACGCACTGGGTGACAGCACGACACTGGGGAATTCTAAAGTGATAGTCAACTGGTGCGAGTACGACCAATTACCACTTCAGGAAAAAGGAATAGTAGAATGGGATCCTCAATGGAGATGGCACCGGCGAGACGGCCTCCACTGGGGAATATGTAAAAGTAAATGATAAAAATGGATCTGCACGACTGTAGGATTGATTAACAAGATGCTGGAGCATTGAGCAAAGAATAACATCCGAGCTTCTGTAAACTTTCCCTCATGACAGGATCAAACGGAATTTAGGAATCCGTAGAAAATATACAGGGTAAAATCGGCTGCATGCCAAAATAAATGGGCTTAAATGGGAAACGCCCTGATTAGCTTTCTCGAGAGAGAACTGCCACTTATCGTTGGAAGGGACTTATATACCAAACTGGATAAGCTCTCAAATAAAGAGACTGCTGCTTATCTGTGGATAATAGATTGATTGATAATATAAACTTCTTCACGTCTCAAGTCTGTGCTCCCTGGACATGATTCAGTTTCTTCTTTTTCTAAAGGATAAAATAAACGTCTTCATAATTCGAGATCTGTGCTCTCCCGAATATGATTCGGCTCCTTCTTTTACTAAAGGGTAAACGAACTTCTTCATACTTCAAGGTCTGTGCTCTCCTGAATATGATTCTGCTCCTTCTTTTACTAAAGGGTAAACGAACTTCTTCATACTTCAAGATCTGTGCTCTCCTGAATATGATTCCGCTCCTTCTTTTACTAAAGGGTAAACGAACTTCTTCATACTTCAAGATTCACACTCTCCTGAATATGATTCCGCTCCTTCTTTTACTAAAGGGTAAACTGAACTTCCTCATACTTTAAGATTCACACTCTCCTGAATATGATTCTGCTCCTTCTTTTACTAAAGGGTAAACTGAACTTCCTCATACTTCAAGATTCACACTCTCCTGAATATGATTCCGCTCAAACCTCCCTTTTCTTCAAAATGATACGGGAAATGGAAACCAAACTGCTCGCTGGAGATGGCCATTTGCTGCAAGTCATAGTGAAGATAGGATAAGCTTCTCGGGCGAGAAATGCCGCTTATTTGCAAGAGTGGCAATAATAAGCTTCTCGGGTGAGAACTGCTTGTAGAGGTGGTAACAGGTAATGTAAATTGTAAAGAAAGTTGTGATGATGGCAAACATCTAGATCACTGAGTGATAGCAGGTAACATAAATTGTAAAGAAGGTCGTGATGATGGCAAACATCTAGATCACTGTAATGTAAATTTTCAAGAATGTTGTGATGATGGCAAACATCTAGATCACTGTAATGTAGCAGGTAACATAAATTGTAAAGAAGGTCGTGATGATGGCAAACATCTAGATCACTGTAATGTAAATTGTCAAGAATGTTGAGATGATGGCAAACATCTAGATCACTGTAACGTAATAATGAGCTCCTTGTATGAGAAGATCAATTGTAGAGTGTATTGTAAAGTGTAAGGTAGGTGATAAGCTCCTCGGCTGGGAACTGTTGCTTGTCTATTATGCAATGTAGTGATAAGCTTCTCAGGCGAGAACGGCCACATATCTGCAAAGGATTGCAAATGCTTTTCTTGAGAGATAGTGCAAAATAAATGCACATCCAGGTATGTTCGGTGACCGACGGGACTGAAATTCGATCTAGAATTAGGCTAGAAAGAACTGATAAACAAAACTCCATTGAGGACACGAACTCGAATGGGGACTACCTTATCTTAACGCGAAAAGGTAACGGAAATAACCATCGTTCACAAGGGTTGAACTCTATGGGGAAACTGGAAACAAGTAGGTATTTTATGCTTAGGACTGACGATCTACTTGGAGAGAGCGGACAAAGCCAGTTACTCGGTGGTAATGACAGGGATGACGATAAATAGCAAGCATGCAAATGCTAATGCGTATGCCAAAGTGTATACGAATGTGTATGTTCATGTGTATGACAATGAAATGAAAATGAGTATGTAATGCTCATGCTTATGCTTATGCTGACAAAACTGATGAGAGAGGAGACATGAGATGAAATAAACATCTCGACAAGAATACCCAGTGACCTCTGCAACAGTACATCTATTAGAGGATAGGAATAGTTGATGGTAAGACCGAATCTGGCTTCATAGTTAAAACTTCCCTGGGGAGAAAATCTCATGACTTCCACATGAGGATGCGATACGACTTCACCGGAGAGTATGATGCCCTGACTTCAACTGGGGATTCATGACCTCCACATGGGGATAAGATGTCATGACTTCACGTGAGGGATTGCTATCATAAACCATAATCAGCTCAAGAACTCTTGGATCATATACTTTCGGGGATAAAATAAATATTCGTTGTATGGGGAAGGTGTGGAGCTAGACAGCTTCATGGAGATAGTGTAGCAACTTCCTGGGAAAAGTACCTCGGTTCCCTGGGGAAAAGGTATATCCGACTGGGGATAAGATATATCAAACTTCCCTGCGGAGAGTTCATCAGACTTACTGGGGAGAAATCAACAGACATTCCTAGGGAAGGTATCTTGACCTCTTAGGGAGAATATGGCAATCTCCTGGGAAGTATTTCCTGAGGAAAGTAAGGCAATTTCACTGAGGAATAGATAATTCCGCTGAGAATGGGGTTCAAGAACATATATCACTTGGAGGATACCGGGTATATCTCTGCAGTCTTGAGAGTCACTGGGGATTTATCGGATGGATCCCAAAAGTGTTGTCAGCTTAAAGTCTCGTTGGGGACTGTTACTGGGAAGATACTGGTATGATCTCTGCTGTCTTGGAGATTACCGGCTCAGCCCAAAGTGTTGTCAGCTTATATTCTCGCTGGGGACTGTTACTGGGAAGATGCTGGTATGATCTCGGCTGTCTTGGAGATTACCGGCTCAGCCCAAAGTGTTGTCAGCTTATAGTCTCGCTGGGGACTGTGTCGGCTTAAAGTCTCTCTGGGGACTGTGTTGAGGCAATGGTTAAGATGTAGATTCTGCAACGATGAGATTTACTGGGGAATGAAGACCGTCGGGAGTAAAATCCATCGGGTACATGAAGAATGTCGCGAAACAAGCTAGTTTTGATCTTAATGGACTTTGTCGTAGTCGCCATTTTGAAAATATCATGCCCCAGAGTACCTGCTTCGTGAGGAAAAGTCAGCTCAAGAGGATTTTACAGAGAAACATGGAGTCCAGATGCCCCACTGTTTTCCAACTCTTAGAGAGATTTGTCAGATCTCGACGTAACTGGCTCAGATCGACGGTGACATGACTGAGTCTTCAAAAATAGCTCTTAAGAATGTCAGGCTCACATTGATGAGAAAACTGGAAACCATATGCCCCTGTTTAGCAGGATCTGTGACATCTATATGTAAGTTTCTAAGATATCAGGCACAATCAACACGCGTGAAATGCTATCCTGAAACTATCAATGCAACAACATTTGTCTTAAAAAAAATTTTGTTTTCATTTTGAAAAAAGATATCGCTATAACTTGCGACCGAAGTCACGTATCTAGGATATGAATTTAACTTGTAATGCCAACGGAAAATTGAGCATAGCTCGTAGGAGTCAGGAAACATTATCTCGTCGAGTATGCTTTCAAAAGAATTCCTACTTCAATTAGGTCTTTTAATGGTTGTATCATGGCTTGGTTCACGGTTTAAGAAACAAGGGATAAAGGCTCAAAGTTATTTGTACCCACCCCTCTTCGTGATGTTCTCCAATCCTATTCAGTTAACCGGATACGAGCACTCATATCTCAATCGGGTTTGATATGGTCGAGAACTCATTAAGGCTTTGGACATGGCAGTCACTCACCTATTGTCTTTTGTGTTTAATCACACGACTTTGTTCTTTATTGAGAATTCTTTATGGTAATCCTTTTTGTTTTTGCATTTTTATTCCCTAACTTTTTCCTGGACAACGTCTTTTGATTTGACCTTGGAGTCCAGCGGGATGCCCCAGTTTTGCCTAAGTCTCCTTCATAGGTTTTGACTTAGCGGGCCATATTTTTATTTTTGCTGAATAAGTCGTGTGACTCTTTTGAAGGTTTGTGACTGCCCCACTATTTTAGTATTAGAGGGATAGTCATGGACTTCTAACCTCCTAAGATGTTAGGGGTAGATTCTCGAAGGTTCGCTCCTCCTTTTTGAGAGTCTGAGAGCTCCATCGATTTAACTGAAAAACTACCCTGCCCCAGGTTAAAATGAGGGTTTTAATTTGGAATGAAAATAAACTCCTACTTCCAGGCTCAACGGGGTTGAAGAGGGATTATCATCCTTATATCTCCGGTGTTTAGGATTTGAAACAATGCCTTACATCATCAGCAGGTTTGAATTGGAAGCATACGACAAGAGATTTGTATGTTTTTGGTTCATCATCCTCCTCCCAATTCTCTATCAAAGCGAGATCGGGTATAGTTGGCATTATAAGTTTATGAATAAATATTTTTAATGAGTGAAACGAATGGATTAATTCAAGACAAACATTATTGCATTAATTATTCAAAATAAACGAGTTCATACATGCTAATTATGCTTAATCAACGAAAATAACATATAAATAAGCAAAAATGAAATGTCTCAAAGTCCTTCAAAATGTGTTTATGAAGTCTTTGCATCTGCGACCGGCATGGTAGTGGTTTCCTCTGGCGGAGCCTCACTGGAAGGAGTCGTCTTGCTTGCCCCAGCTACGTCTATCATTACTTCATTATCGGTCTTCAAATCTTCACTCAGAATAACTCTCCCAGATTCTCTGTTGATCGGGGTCGTATCATCTTGAGGATTGCTGAAATGAAAAGGACTAGGCATCTGAAGAACTACCGGCTTCGGCTGATTTACCGTATGCGTCACTGGCTGAGATCTGTTGAAAACAGGCTTTGCAGAGCTTGATTTTGGCCCCTGGGACGCTCTGAGAGGAGTCTTGATTTTCGGCTGAGGATCATCAAAAGACAAGACCTTCTTTTCTAGCAAATCTCTGACAATGTTCTTAAGCGCGTAACACCCTTCCAAATCGTGACCAGGCGCACCCTCATGAAATAAACAATGAGCGGCAGCATTGTAATTGACAGGTACCGGATTAGGAGGTGGA
Organism: Lathyrus sativus; assembly: GCA_963859935.3. Classification (NCBI taxonomy): domain Eukaryota; kingdom Viridiplantae; phylum Streptophyta; class Magnoliopsida; order Fabales; family Fabaceae; genus Lathyrus; species Lathyrus sativus. Next base: position 543,252,617 of record OZ012736.1, read on the forward strand.
CCCCAAAGTTCGGGTAACAACCAGACCTCGTTGCACTAAGAAAGGATACAACTCAGTGAACATCATTGGGATCGGAGGACAAGGCTTGTATGGTCTCCTATTTTGACGAGGTATCGTCTCCTCTGATGGTTGGCACACAGGAGCGTTGGGCACTCGTTGACAGTTGACAGGAGCTTGTACAGGCTGATAAACAGAAGGTTGTTGATAAACCGGATGCTGATAGACTGGAGTCGGTTGCACAGGCTGATATGTAGGAAATTGCTGACTAAAAGGAGGTGCAACAGTAGCTACATATGGTTGTGGAGCATACTGAAATGGATAACCTTGAACATAATTCTGCTGAGGTTTCCAAGGTTGATAAGTAGCCATCGAGTGATTCCTCGGACGTGTAGGTCCTTTATGGTGGTCAACGCTCAGAGTTTTGCACTTCGGAGGAGTAACTCGTCGAACTGGTTGAGCAATAGTAGGATTCACTGAACTGGATTGACGATTCTGAGGAGGTATGTTCTCAACAGTAACAATTGGTTGAGGATCCACAACAGTATCGGTAATTTCAGAAACAATAGTAGGTTGATTATCCATCTTCACCTTAAGGGCTTGCAATATCTCCATAATCTGCCCCACACTTCCTCGAAGATCTTCGAGTTCATGGCTGACACGATCGATCTCTTGAGCTTGTTCTTCCATCCTTTTTCGAGCTTGGGCTCTAGTATGAGAAACCGAGAGACACATGCAATGCAAAATATGATGCTAAAATGCAAAATGATTTCATGGAATTCAAATATTTACGAATATTGCATAATACCAAAACTTTATTTATTACTTTGAAAACGGATTACAAATAATATTGTCTTGGCATAATAGCTAAATAAAAGCTAATAATGACCCTAAGGAAGCTTCCTGTTTTGCCCCTTGCTCTGCTCTTCGGGCTAGGCCTTTTTGAGGATGAGCCTATCTTCAAAAGGTAAATCGAGAGTTAGAGGAACATAAATCCTTCATCAAAACCAAGCAAGGGTATGTTGGAAAAGTCTTCACAATTGTTGGTGATTAGTGTCCTTGATGTCGGATGACTTCGAGCATATGGCTTTAGCAACGGTCTTGTCCTTTAGGGTCTTTCTCCAAGAAAGGGAACGAAGACTCCTTCAGAATAGGTAACCCCACCAATTGAGAGTACTCTTTTAGGGTAGGCAAGAGCTGGTACTCGAGGGATGTAAGGAAAAGATAATCTGGATCCTAGAACTGTAACAAAGTCGAAAGGAAACCTTCGTCTACTTGAGGTTTCAACAAAAATAACGACCTTCTATACTTGTTTATGGATCCTTTGTTGATCTTGAACCAAAGCTCCTAGCTTCCTTAGGTCATCTAACTTAAGTCCTTTAAAAGAATATATCAAAGTTTTTTTTTGTAATCCATGGTATCCGGCAATATTCATAAATAAAATTTGAATTCCATGACATGTGATGCAATGTGATGTCTTATGGACGCAATACACATATATTCATAAGTCCTAGGTTAAAGGTATGTGTAAGGAGTTAGGGTCTAACCATCCCAATAAGGTATGTACTAAGGTTAGTTGTACCTGCAGAACAAGGTTCTAAGAAGTACCCAAAGTCATTAGTCTATCCTTCGGATATTATCAACTTTCCAACTAACTCGGGGGTCGATAATATTCTCAAGAGAACCTCTTTTAAGTGTAGCATCGCGTAGCAACTATTGTAGGACTACTCCCACATAGTTCCCGCACTATGTCTTATATAAGGCCAAAGTGGTGTTAAGGTACTACGGTCCTCAATATCATAGACTCCAATCGAAAATAGTAAAAGTTTTCACGACTGCACTCGATCAACTGAACCATTTTCGAAAGGGTCTCAACTGAGCGGTGATTCTCGAGTCAACTTGGTCGGGACTCACTCCCGGCAAGCCTCGTCGAATATCTCACCTTCCTATAATAAGGTCACTCAAGTCCGGGTTAGGACTTATCTCATAATAACAGGGTACCCCCCAAGCAAGGCACAATAATAATATATACAAGAGAATAAATAATGAAAAATATCATACAATAAACAAAATAGGGATGACCCTTAAAAGTTATGGCGGTCCCCAGTGAAGTCGCCATTTTCTGTTGCGGTGGAAATAGGATATCAAATTATTAATTAATTTGAATCACAATTTTTGATTCACAACCGCTCTTTGATTTATCCGAAGGAAAAGGTCAAAAGAGGGAAAACCTATTTTTGCATCATAAACACAATGCGGGGAGAGACCTAGGTAAGGGGTTGGTTAAGCTTAGGGAAGGTACTAGCACCCTAAACTTCTGTAGTACTCTACAGGAACCTTTTGTTTATTGTATGCTTTTTTATTTTATTATTTGTTTGATGTATATATTGAGCTAAGGGATAGAGTGACCTAAAAGACCTAAGGGTTAGTCCTAAGTTTACTCGGCAAGACATCGCATCTTGTGCCTACGTATCCTGGATAGGGAATGGAATCAGAGTAATCGTAGTTCCCCTCGAAAGGGAGGTTGGAAACGTCTTGACTATGGTCAAGGTTTCAATGGGGAATAAACGTATCTTAAGGACACGCTTACGTGGAGTCTTTGAAACTCCTATTTCTATGTTGAATTTGTTAATTGAAAATTTAGGGTTGAAATTAGGGATTCCACGGCGGGAAACCCTAAACAGAGTACGGCGACTCTTTGACCTAATGCTAGGGTAAAGGGCATTTTCGTCCACGGTGGAACACGTAGGCTAAACAGGGTTTGAAATGGTCCAAAGGGTTAAGACTATTGACTCGGCGGTCAAACGGCTAGACCTAATTCCTTCGGAGGAATTCTAACGGTAAAAACATGCAAAATACGACAAATTACTATTCGGCAGAATTAAAGTGCGGAAAAATAAAGAAAGCGGTAAAAAAGCATCGCGACGATCACTCGCGTAAATTACAAATTCCCAAAAAATGAAAAATAAAATAACCGCGACCATGGCCTCGCGTAAATTACATCCATGGAACAAAAACGAACAAATGAAATAATAACGAGTAGAAACAAACAAATTAAGGAGTGTTAGACAAACATGAAACGGCTAAATCAAAACTTATTTCTTTTTGTGTTTTTTTTGAGAAGAGGAGAGGAGAATTAATTTCATGCTTAAATGGAGAAACTATTATAATTATTTACTAAAAATTTTAATAAAGAAACTGGTTTTAATTTTAATGAAAAAATATCTTGAAAAAAAATATTTTAATTTTATCGAAAATAAATGTTTTAAATTTTAATTAAAAAAATGTTTTAAATTTTAGTGAAAATTTTGATTTAAATTCAACGAAAAAGGTTTTAATTTTTGTTTTAGTGAAAGAAAGGTCATTTTTTAATTTTTGTGTTAACTTAATGAAAAATGGTTTTAATTGAAAAAAAATTTTAATTAAGAAAAACTGTTTTATTTAGAAATATGTTTTTAAATAAAAAATGGTTTAATTTTTGAAAAAACTTTTTAGAGAAAGATCTTAATTTTTAAAAATCTAATTACGTTATGTTTTTTTGTTGAAATAGCTTACCTAAACTTAATTGCATTATTAATTACAAACTACATAGTTAATATAAATGAAAAAAATAAACAATTGAATAATAAAATAAATAAAAAATGAAACGTAAATAAAAAGGCTTATGCCGTTTTCTCCATGGATGGCTATCGAAGCTTTTCCTCTCCTTCAATCCTTGCATGTCAATGGTTCCTTCTTCTATTTATTCTTCCCATTAATCTACAATCAATGAACAAAACAACACACAAAAATCATAAAATACCGTAAATCAAAGGAAAGAGAAAGCTTACGGTAACGACGATGATGTTGAACGAACTGAGCCTACGTCGTTGGGACTTTTTGCTCGCCGGTAGCGCTTGGCCGATGATGAATTCAAACCTTTTAGGGTTCTTCCAAAAAATTTAAAAAATAATTTAAATAAAATACGAAAATAATAATTAAATAATAAAAAAAATATTTTTGTTATTTTTTTTTTATGAAAATAGAAAAGTTAGAATAAAAATAAAAGAAACAAAACAAAAAGTGAAAAAGGTGGGATTCAACCTCTCACACTTGAGACTCCTTACACAGGGTCTCTTGCCAATTGTGCTATTTTATTCATTCAAAATAAAGTGGCACTAGAAACCCTGTAAACTAAAAGAGCGCGCCACATGATGTTTTCATGCAACAATCAACCAACTGCACAACCTGTTAGTGGTTAGCTTAAACGCAATGCAAAATGAAATGGGATGCAAGATGAAACGACTAATCTTGGGGCAAAATTTGGGGTATTACAGTAGAGTTGAAACCCTGAAACTGTAGAGTTTGATGAGCTTTGAAATGATGGAGGCGATTTCGGAACGAGAGTGATGAGGGATTCCCATGAAGGTGCAGAGCTCACTAGTAGCTTTTCGGTGCTTGGTTTTGCCGACACCGACAATTTCAGCGACGGCCTTGGATACCGTCGACATGCTCCTCCTCCCTGCTGCACCCATTGGATTCATTGTTTCGGCTGGATTCTTCTCTTCTCTTCTCTCCTCTCCTCCGATTTGATTTTGATGTTTTCCGATGAGCCCACCCAATTTCAAAGTGGTATATGATTTGAAATAGATCGAGTACTATTAAGCTCACAAATCACATAGACTATAATTAATCATATTTTTTACATACTTAATAAAATTTTAACTCGTATTTAATTATTACTGTACCCGTTTGTAATTATATAATATTTCAAATATTTTTTAATATTCTAAAATATATTCATTATTCTTTTATAAACATATATCTAATTATATTTAATATTTTTATAATTTATAATAGATATTTTTGTACAAATATTAAATAAGTATCTCACTTTAAAGATAAATAATGACTCTGGACAGATTTGATAAGATAGTGAGTAATGATGGGTATAAGATGAATGCTCAATGCCTCAGCTGTTAGAACAGCAGATTCTAGAAGAGAAAAAAAACTATAGTCGGACTTTGACATTTTTCAAATTTGGACGTGTAAATACCAATTTGAAGTTACAAGGAATAATTTTTATGCATAATTGTTCTAGTAGTTTTTGCACTTATAATAGTTGTGATTTAGTTCAATCAAACAAACAAGTAGAAAAATAATGAACCAGCAAACAGGACAGAACATAAAAAAAAAATATTATTTTGTCAATGGACCACAGGGCAATAGTCAAACTAGTTTCAATACTGAACCTCGAGTTTTGTCATTGGAATACTTTCATGAAATTATCACACAGGATCTCATATAATAAGTAAAACAGAGAAACTTTCAAAATATAACTTAGTTCCTACCTAGCAATAGAAAGGAAAAAAAACCACAGCGTGCCTCCACTTCCTATTTCTTTTTCCCTTTCTTCTGTGAGCCTTTCCCCTTAGTGTTATCCGTGGAAGAATCCATATTAGTATCCTTGATATTAATCGCACCCTGGCTGAATTCCGGACAAAATCTTAGCAATCTCGGGAAAACCAACGCTATTTCTGCCACGCAACAGTGTTTGCAAATTCTGCTCCCAAAGCTTGTCTTTCTTAATACCAGGACTCTGCACAGCACCACATACCATTGTCAAATAAGTGCAAATTAATTACAAGAGTAAACTCATTTTAGTCACTCACGGATCACTCCAAACTTAGTTTGAAACTATATGAAAATAATAAGTAATGCGTAAAGTATATGGCATGTTTTGTGAGTGAGAACATTGATCAAACAGTTGGCCTGCATTGAAGAAACCAAGGGAAAAAAGAGGGTAGAGTTGAAACCCTGAAACTGTAGAGTTTGATGAACTTTGAAATGATGGAGGCGATTTCGGAACGAGAGTGATGAGGGATTCCCATGAAGGTGCAGAGCTCACTAGTAGCTTTTCGGTGCTTGGTTTTGCCGACACCGACAATTTCAGCGACGACCTTGGATACCGTCGACATGCTCCTCCTCCCTGCTGCACCCATTGGATTCATTGTTTCGGCTGGATTCTTCTCTTCTCTTCTCTCCTCTCCTCCGATTTGATTTTGATGTTTTCCGATGATCCCACCCAATTTCAAAGTGGTATATAATTTGAAATAGATCGAGTACTATTAAGCTCACAAATCACATAGACTATAATTAATCATATTTTTTACATACTTAATAAAATTTTAACTCGTATTTAATTATTACTGTACCCGTTTGTAATTATATAATATTTCAAATATTTTTTAATATTCTAAAATATATTCATTATTCTTTTATAAACATATATCTAATTATATTTAATATTTTTATAATTTATAATAGATATTTTTTTACAAATATTAAATAAGTATCTCACTTTAAAGATAAATAATGACTCTGGACAGATTTGATAAGATAGTGAGTAATGATGGGTATAAGATGAATGCTCAATGCCTCAGCTGTTAGAACAGCAGATTCTAGAAGAGAAAAAAAACTATAGTCGGACTTTGACATTTTTCAAATTTGGACGTGTAAATACCAATTTGAAGTTACAAGGAATAATTTCTATGCATAATTGTTCTAGTAGTTTTTGCACTTATAATAGTTGTGATTTAGTTCAATCAAACAAACAAGTAGAAAAATAATGAACCAGCAAACAGGACAGAACACAAAATAAATAAATATTATTTTGTCAATAGACCACAGGGCAATAGCCAAACTAGTTTCAATACTGAACCTCGAGTTTTGTCATTGGAATACTTTCATGAAATTATCACACAGGATCTCATATAATAAGTAAAACAGATAAACTTTCAAAATATAACTTAGTTCCTACCTAGCAATAGAAAAAAAAAAACCACAGCGTGCCTCCACTTCCTATTTCTTTTCCCCTTTCTTCTGTGAGCTATTCCCCTTAGTGTTATCCGTGGAAGAATCCATATTAGTATCCTTGATATTAATCGCACCCTGGCAGAATTCCGGAGACAAAACCTTAGCAATCTCGGGAAAACCAACGCTATTTCTGCCACGCAACAGTGTTTGCAGATTCTGCTCCCAAAGCTTGTCTTTCTTAATACCAGGACTCTGCACATCACCACATACCATTGTCAAATGAAACCAAATTAATTACAAGAGTAAACTCATTTTAGTCACTCACGGATCACTCCAAACTTAGTTTGAAACTATATGAAAATAATAAGTAATGTGTAAAGTATATGGCATGTTTTGTGAGTGAGAACATTGATCAAACAGTTGGCCTGCATTGAAGAAACCAAGGGGAAAAAGAGGGTAGAGTTGAAACCCTGAAACTGTAGAGTTTGATGAACTTTGAAATGATGGAGGCGATTTCGGAACGAGAGTGATGAGGGATTCCCATGTAGGTGCCGAGCTCACTAGTAGCTTTTCGGTGCTTGGTTTTGCCGACACTGACAATTTCAGCGACGACCTTGGCTACCGTCGACATGCTCTTCCTCCCTGCTGCACCCATTGGATTCATTGTTTCGGCTGGATTCTTCTCTTCTCTTCTCTCCTCTCCTCCGATTTGATTTTGATGTTTTCCGATGATCCCACCCAATTTCAAAGTGGTATATGATTTGAAATAGATCGAGTACTATTAAGCTCACAAATCACATAGACTATAATTAATCATATTTTTTACATACTTAATAAAATTTTAACTCGTATTTAATTATTACTGTACCCGTTTGTAATTATATAATATTTCAAATATTTTTTAATATTCTAAAATATATTCATTATTCTTTTATAAACATATATCTAATTATATTTAATATTTTTATAATTTATAATAGATATTTTTTTACAAATATTAAATAAGTATCTCACTTTAAAGATAAATAATGACTCTGGACAAATTTGATAAGATCGTGAGTAATGATGGGTATAAGATGAATGCTCAATGCCTCAGCTGTTAGAACAGCAGATTCTACAAGAGAAAAAAAATTATAGTCGGACTTTGACATTTTTCAAATTTGGACGTGTAAATACCAATTTGAAGTTACAAGGAATAATTTCTATGCATAATTGTTCTAGTAGTTTTTGCACTTATAATAGTTGTGATTTAGTTCAATCAAACAAACAAGTAGAAAAATAATGAACCAGCAAACAGGACAGAACACAAAAAAAATAAATATTATTTTGTCAATGGACCACAGGGCAATAGCCAAACTAGTTTCAATACTGAACCTCGAGTTTTGTCATTGGAATACTTTCATGAAATTATCACACAGGATCTCATATAATAAGTAAAACAGATAAACTTTCAAAATATAACTTAGTTCCTACCTAGCAATAGAAAAAAATAAACCACAGCGTGCCTCCACTTCCTATTTCTTTTTCCCTTTCTTCTGTGAGTCTTTCCCCTTAGTGTTATCCGTGGAAGAATCCATATTAGTATCCTTGATATTAATCGCACCCTGGCTGAATTCCGGAGACAAAATCTTAGCAATCTCGGGAAAACCAACGCTATTTCTGCCACGCAACAGTGTTTGCAAATTCTGCTCCCAAAGCTTGTCTTTCTTAATACCAGGACTCTGCATATCACCACATACCATTGTCAAATAAGTGCAAATTAATTACAAGAGTAAACTCATTTTAGTCACTCACGGATCACTCCAAACTTAGTTTGAAACTATATGAAAATAATAAGTAATGTGTAACACCCATTTTAATTATTTAGTCACTTTATTATTATTTTAAAAATTATATGTTGGTGTGCCCTTTGGTGGGGGTGTATTTGATGATGTTTGGTGGGTGTCCCTAATGTGGGAGGACTATTGGTGATATTTTGGTGTGAAATATAGTAATATAAAAATAATAGTAACATTGGTGGGGGTGTTATTATTATTATTATATTTATTATATTTGTTACTATTATTAATATTATTATTATTTTGGTGAAATAATAATATTAGTATTATTATATTATTATTATATTATTTTTATTAATATTATTATTATTATTGGTGTGATAATATTATTATTATTATAATTATAATTATTGTTGGGTGTATCACTATTATTATTATTATGTTGAATATTACTATAATATTATAATAGTATTATATTATATTATATTATTATTATTATTATAATGATTATTATAATTATTATTATTAGAATTATTATTGGGAATATTAGTGGTTGGAATAAGTAAAATAAGAGGTGAAAGGGTTATTGGGAAGTTAGAATGGAAATATGAAAAATCACGATAGAAACCGTGAGGAAGGAAATATGAAGGGGTAGCAAGGAGATATTAGAAAAGTTGGAATGGAGAGGAAAGGGATTACCATAGGCGTGGGATATTGGTGTGATAATAATAATAGTATTATTATTATTATTATTATTACTATTATTATTATTAGTGTTATTATTATTATTATTATTATTATTAATAGTATTATTATTATTAAGATTATTATTATTATTATCATTATTATTATTATTAGAATTATTAATATTATTATTATTTTTATTATTATTATTATTAATATGTGGTATTATTAATATTAGTAAGATTATATTAGTATTATTATTATTATTAAGATTATTAATATTATATTATTTTATTAGTTATTATTATTGGAATTGGCAGTGGTGAATGAATTTCCGGAAGTGTTTCCTGACGACATTACGGAATTGCCTCCGACGCGAGAAGTGGAATTTGGTATTGATCTTGTTCCTGGTACGAGGCCTATTTCTATGGCGCCGTACAGGATGTCTGCAGTGGAATTGGCTGAGTTGAAGTCTCAGATTGGAGAATTGTTGGATAGAAAGTTTATTAGGCCAAGTGTATCGCCGTGGGGAGCTCCAGTGTTGTTGGTGAAGAAGAAGGATGGTAGTATGCGTTTGTGCATCGATTACCGTCAGTTGAATAAAGTGACGATTAAGAATAAGTATCCTCTCCCGAGGATTGATGATTTGATGGACCAGCTGGTGGGAGCTCGTGTGTTTAGTAAGATTGACTTAAGGTCGAGTTATCATCAAATAAGAGTAAAAGAAGGTGATATTCAGAAGACTGCTTTTAGAACTCGATATGGACATTATGAATATGCTGTAATGCCGTTTGGAGTGACTAATGCGCCGGGAGTATTTATGGAGTATATGAATAGAATTTTCCATTCTTATTTGGATCAATTCATTATAGTGTTTATTGATGATATATTAATTTATTCTAAATCTGATGAAGAACATGCAGGACATTTGAGAATTGCCTTGCAAGTGTTGAAGGAAAATAAATTATTTGCTAAACTGTCAAAGTGTGACTTCTGGTTGAAGAGAGTGAGTTTCTTGGGGCATGTAATATCTGAAGATGGAATAGCGGTGGATCCGTCAAAAGTAAGTGCAGTATTGCAGTGGGAACCGCCGAAGACAGCGACAGAAATTAGGAGCTTTCTGGGTTTAGCTGGTTATTACCGCAGGTTTATTGAAGGGTTCTCTAATTTGGCGTTGCCATTAACTCAGTTGACGAGAAAGAACCAAGTTTTCGTATGGGACGCTGCTTGTGAAGAAAGTTTTGAAGAGTTGAAAAAGAGATTGACTACGGCACCGGTGTTAGTGTTACCGACTCCGAGTGAACCGTTTGTGGTGTACTGTGATGCGTCTAAGATGGGATTAGGAGGAGTTCTTATGCAGAATGGTAAGGTAGTAGCATATGCTTCGCGGCAACTGAGAGTGCATGAGCGAAATTATCCTACTCATGATCTTGAGTTAGCTGCGGTTGTTTTTGTGTTGAAAATTTGGAGGCATTACCTGTATGGTTCAAGATTTGAAGTGTTTAGTGATCATAAGAGTCTGAGATACCTGTTTGATCAGAAAGAGCTGAATATGAGGCAGAGAAGATGGTTAGAATTTTTGAAGGATTATGACTTCAGTTTGAGTTATCATCCGGGAAAGGCCAATGTAGTGGCAGACGCTTTGAGTAGAAAGACAATTCATATGGCAGCTCTGATGGTGAAAGAAATTGAGTTAATTGAACAATTCAGAGATTTGAGCATGGTTTGTGAAACTACTGCAGAGAGTGTAATGTTGGGTATGTTGCAGGTAAATAATGACTTCTTGGATATGATTCGAGAGAATCAGAAGTTGGATGTGAAATTGGTAGATTTGATGCCTGGAGTAGGAAGTGACTCCGATAGTGACTTTAAATTGGATAGTACAGGTGTGTTGAGATTTAGAGGCAGGATTTGTGTACCAGATGATGAGGAACTGAAAAAGCTGATTTTGAGTGAAGGACACCGTAGTAATCTGAGTATTCATCCCGGAGCTACGAAGATGTATCATGATTTAAAGAAATTATTTTGGTGGTCTGGTATGAAAAGAGACATTGCTCAATTTGTTTATGCCTGTTTGACGTGTCAGAAATCGAAGGTAGAACACCAGAGACCTTCTGGATTTATGCAACCGTTGGAAATTCCGGTTTGGAAATGGGATTGCATTTCTATGGACTTTGTTACAGGATTGCCAAATACGGCGAGAGGTTTTGATGCTATATGGGTGATTGTGGATCGGTTAACGAAGTCTGCACACTTTGTGCCAATTAATATTAGTTTTCCGTTGACGAAGCTGGCGGAGATTTATATTCGGGTAATTGTGAAGTTACATGGTGTTCCGTCCAGTATTATGTCGGATAGAGATCCGAGGTTTACTTCAGAATTTTGGAAGAGCTTGCAAGAAGCTTTGGGTACTAAGTTGAAATTAAGTTCAGCTTATCATCCACAAACTGATGGTCAATCGGAAAGGACTATTCAGTCGCTTGAGGATTTATTAAGAGCTTGTGTATTGGAAAAGGGTGGTGCGTGGGACACTCATTTATCATTGATTGAATTCACGTACAATAATAGTTACCATTCGAGTATTGGAATGGCACCCTTTGAAGCTTTGTATGGGAGGAGGTGTAGGACTCCTCTGTGTTGGTATGAGACCGGTGAGAGTGTGGTGCTTGGACCAGAAATTGTTCAGCAGACTACTGAGACGATTCAGATGATTCGTGAGAAAATGAAAGTGTCTCAGAGTAGGCAGAAGAGTTATCATGATAATCGGAGGAAAGAGTTGGAATTCTGTGTAGGTGATCACGTATTCCTAAGAGTTAACCCGATGACTGGTGTGGGTCGGGCGTTGAAGTCCAAGAAGCTGGATCCTAAGTTTATTGGACCTTATGAAATTTTGCAAAGAGTTGGTGTTGTGGCCTATAGGGTGGCGTTGCCGCCGGAGTTGTCGAATCTACATGATGTGTTTCATGTGTCGCAATTGCGAAAATATGTTTCTGATCCATCTCATGTGATTCAGAGAGATGATGTTCAGGTTCGGGAGAATCTTACTATTGAGACGATGCCGTTGAGGATCGAGGACCGTAAGATGAAACAGCTCCGAGGGAAAGAGATACCTTTGGTGAAGGTAGCTTGGGGAGGTGCTGCAGGAGGCAGTGTGACCTGGGAGTTGGAAAGCAGGATGCGAGAAGCGTATCCGGAGCTATTTCCATCAGGTAATTTTCGAGGACGAAAATAATTAAAGTGGGGGAGAGTTGTAACACCCATTTTAATTATTTAGTCACTTTATTATTATTTTAAAAATTATATGTTGGTGTGCCCTTTGGTGGGGGTGTATTTGATGATGTTTGGTGGGTGTCCCTAATGTGGGAGGACTATTGGTGATATTTTGGTGTGAAATATAGTAATATAAAAATAATAGTAACATTGGTGGGGGTGTTATTATTATTATTATTATATTTATTATATTTGTTACTATTATTAATATTATTATTATTTTGGTGAAATAATAATATTAGTATTATTATATTATTATTATATTATTTTTATTAATATTATTATTATTATTGGTGTGATAATATTATTATTATTATTATAATTATAATTATTGTTGGGTGTATCACTATTATTATTATTATGTTGAATATTACTATAATATTATAATAGTATTATATTATATTATATTATTATTATTATTATAATGATTATTATAATTATTATTATTAGAATTATTATTGGGAATATTAGTGGTTGGAATAAGTAAAATAAGAGGTGAAAGGGTTATTGGGAAGTTAGAATGGAAATATGAAAAGTCACGATAGAAACCGTGAGGAAGGAAATATGAAGGGGTAGCAAGGAGATATTAGAAAAGTTGGAATGGAGAGGAAAGGGATTACCATAGGCGTGGGATATTGGTGTGATAATAATAATAGTATTATTATTATTATTATTATTACTATTATTATTATTAGTGTTATTATTATTATTATTATTAAAAGTATTATTATGATTATTGGAGAGATAATAATATTATTATTATTGTTATTATTAATAGTATTATTATTATTAAGATTATTATTATTATTATTATTATTAGAATTATTAATATTATTATTATTATTATTATTATTATTAATATGTGGTATTATTAATATTAGTAAGATTATATTAGTATTATTATTATTATTAAGATTATTAATATTATATTATTTTATTAGTTATTATTATTGGGATTAGAATAATTAAAAAGGGAAATAGAATATGAGGGGTTAGGAGAGTTACGATACATTTTAGAAAATTGAGAAAAAAGAGCGATAGAAAGAGAGAAGAGGAAAGAACGAGGAAAGTGAAAAAGAACGAAGGAAAAAGGGAACGAAGAACGGAAGAGGAAGGAGAAGGCCAAGAGACCAATTGTCAAGGTAAGGGGGGAGAAATTTGATTGGGAATGGTTTATACATGTATAGGGTAGAGGGGATTCCTTAACCCCGTAGGAATTTATCGTTATATAAAGTTTTATATTGGCATGCTATGATTATTGTTGATGTTGGGGGATTGATGAATGCTGATGATGCATTTTGGGGTATATATATATATGGTGATGATGCTACTGTAGTATTGATCCATTTTGTTGGATTGTTGATGTTACTGTAGTGTTGATAGTAACTAGGAATATAAAGCTGATGAGATTATGTGTTGTTACCGTAGTGTTGGCAATGACCGTGATTATAGCTTTGGGAAAAGTTATGTGTTGTTTCCCTATAGCGTCGTTAATGACTATGGTTAGGACCTTGGTGAGATTCAGAGTGACTCTGAAATGTCGGTAATGTACCGTAATGTCGGTTCTAGAGTAGAAATTATAGGATAATTGGTAAGTATAATATCTATTGGCATGTTTGTGATTGTGGATTGATGTTGATGAATTATTGATTTTGGTGTATAGGCTGAGGTGTTGGTTTAGGGAGGTTCTGAGTAACCTCAGAGACTTTTGGTGAGATGTCTGAATTGGTCTCGTGTGATCCTTCTAGCCTTGCTGTAGTGTGAAAATGATGAGTATGGGATATAACTTGTGTACTTGGGGATAGTACGTGTTTCCCTTAATATTGTTGGTGAGCAATTAGTAATGTATATGTGTGTAGTGATCAGTAGGATCGTGTATCCCCGAGTGGGGGGGGGGGGGGGGGGACGTAGTTATATCCGGTGTGATAGTATGAATTCGTTTACTATCTGATTGATTTATATGGTGTTGGTGTAATATATCTATACATATGCATTGTTGTATGATGATATGATCAGGAGGATCGTGTGCACTTAGCGTGCCAGAATATAATAATTATGCATTGGTGTCTTGCATATCATGGTGTTTTGGTGGGATGAATCATGTCTCAGGAGGAGCGTAAGTGATTCATCCGTACTCCTTTGTGGAGAATGGTGGGGGATAGATCATGTCTCAGGAGGAGCGTAAGTGATCTATCCAGGTTCGATTGAATGAACCAATGAGTCGGTACCGCATGCATGGTGTTGAGTTGCATAATTGCATTATAATATGTTATATTGTAATTTGAACAGTAGGTTCGTTATATGGTGTTGTTGGGGTGAATAATTGATGTGTTGGTGTGTTTTACTGCCTTATTACATGTATTACATTACCATTATATTTTTGATCATGATTTCTCACCCCTTGTTGTTGTTGTGGTCTGTGCTTCTTCGGAAGTACAGATAATCCAGGTGCTTAGCTAGCTTGGATATTGGTGTGACTGTCGAGTCTAGGATGCTCTGATACGTAGTACGGGACTTGGGCATTTTTATTGTTTCATGTTGAACTCCTATTTTTTTTCCTGCGAACGTATCAAAATTTTTATTTAATTGTATTATTAAATATTCCGCTGTATTTGGAGAAAAACCTTTTTTATAAGGAAACGTGATTTTTATGTGATATCCCACTTGGGAAGGAAACTCTGATTTTTATTATGTTATTCATATTTTATTTGTTTTGGGAAGTGGGGTGTTACAATTGGTATCAGAGCAGGTCGGTCCGTCCGGCCAGTGTTGTTGAGTCGAGTTGAGTCTGTCCGTTATGATGTAGTTGAATATCTTTTAACCTGGTGTTGTTATGTTTTGAGCAGTATGGCAGGAAGGAACGATGCTGCATTAGCTGCTGCTATGCAAGCAATGGCGCAAGCTGTTGCTAATCAGAATCAAACTGCAGATGCCCAATTCAGGAGTTTGGCGCAGTTTCGGAGCAACAAGCCGCCAACGTTTGAAGGAGGAATTCTGGACCCAGAAGCTGCTCAGAAGTGGCTGAAGGCAATTGAGAAAATCTTCAGAACTATGGATTGTACTGATGAGCAGAAGGTGAGGTTTGGTACTCACATGCTGGAGGGTGAGGCTGAAGCTTGGTGGGACAATAGTCGCCAAAGATTGGAAGCTGCTGGAACTGCCATTACTTGGGAGGTAGTTCGGAAGGGTTTTCTGGAGAAGTATTTTCCGGAAGATATTCGGAGTGCTAAGGAAATTGAATTCTTAGAGCTGAAGCAGGGTAGTATGACTGTAGCAGAGTATGCTGCTAAGTTTGAGGAGCTGGTGCAGTATTGTCCTCACTATAATGTGGAAGGGGCAATGACTTCTAAGTGCTTAAAGTTTGAGAATGGACTGCGTCCAGAGATTAAGCTGGGGATTGCTTGTCAGAAGATCAGGAGCTATCCTGAGCTGGTAAGCAGGAGCAGGATCTATGATAACGATAACCGGGCAAGGATTGCACACTACAAAGCTGTTAATGACCGTAAGGGTAAGCAGAGGTTTAGTGGTACTCCTTATGGTGTTGCTGCTGATAAGGGAAAACGTAAAGCTGTTGTTGATAAGAAGCCTAGAGATGGGAGAGCATCTGCTGAAGGGAAATGTTTTCGGTGCGGTGGTATGGGACACCGTGCTAATGATTGTCCTAATGAAGCCAAAAAGTGTTTTAAGTGTGGAAAAGCAGGTCATGTGATAGCTGACTGCAGAGCAACTATGCCGACCTGTTATAACTGTGGTGAGAAGGGTCACATCAGTACCCATTGTGAGAAGCCGAAGAAGCCTCAGACGTCTCCGGCTGGTGGAAAAGTGTTTTCTTTGGCAGGAACTCAAGCTGCCAGTGATGAGCGTGTTATCAAAGGTACTTGTATTATCAATAATATTCCTTTAACTGCTATTATTGATACGGGTGCAACACACTCGTTTATTTCTGTGGATTGTGTGGAGAGGATAGGATTGGTGCCGTCTACTCTGGAGAGACGAATGACTATTGAGACACCCTCTATAGGTTCAGTGACTACTTCTTTGGTATGCCTGAAGTGTCCGCTGACTATTTTCGGTAGAGAATTTGAAGTGGATTTGATTTGTCTACCACTTGGTAAATTGGATGTTATTCTGGGTATGAACTGGTTAGAGTTCAACCGAGTCTACATCGACTGTTTTCGGAAGGAATTGTTGTTCTTGACCCCTGAAGAGGAAGCTTTAGCAAGTTCTTTGTCTAATAAAGAATTGAGGGCCTTGTTGGAAGATGAAACTAGAGTGTTTGCTTTATTTGCAACTTTATCGGTGGATAGCAAAGTGTCAATGGAGGAATTGGCAGTGGTGAATGAATTTCCGGAAGTGTTTCCTGACGACATTACGGAATTGCCTCCGACGCGAGAAGTGGAATTTGGTATTGATCTTGTTCCTGGTACGAGGCCTATTTCTATGGCGCCGTACAGGATGTCTGCAGTGGAATTGGCTGAGTTGAAGTCTCAGATTGGAGAATTGTTGGATAGAAAGTTTATTAGGCCAAGTGTATCGCCGTGGGGAGCTCCAGTGTTGTTGGTGAAGAAGAAGGATGGTAGTATGCGTTTGTGCATCGATTACCGTCAGTTGAATAAAGTGACGATTAAGAATAAGTATCCTCTCCCGAGGATTGATGATTTGATGGACCAGCTGGTGGGAGCTCGTGTGTTTAGTAAGATTGACTTAAGGTCGAGTTATCATCAAATAAGAGTAAAAGAAGGTGATATTCAGAAGACTGCTTTTAGAACTCGATATGGACATTATGAATATGCTGTAATGCCGTTTGGAGTGACTAATGCGCCGGGAGTATTTATGGAGTATATGAACAGAATTTTCCATTCTTATTTGGATCAATTCATTATAGTGTTTATTGATGATATATTAATTTATTCTAAATCTGATGAAGAACATGCAGGACATTTGAGAATTGCCTTGCAAGTGTTGAAGGAAAATAAATTATTTGCTAAACTGTCAAAGTGTGACTTCTGGTTGAAGAGAGTGAGTTTCTTGGGGCATGTAATATCTGAAGATGGAATAGCGGTGGATCCGTCAAAAGTAAGTGCAGTATTGCAGTGGGAACCGCCGAAGACAGCGACAGAAATTAGGAGCTTTCTGGGTTTAGCTGGTTATTACCGCAGGTTTATTGAAGGGTTCTCTAATTTGGCGTTGCCATTAACTCAGTTGACGAGAAAGAACCAAGTTTTCGTATGGGACGCTGCTTGTGAAGAAAGTTTTGAAGAGTTGAAAAAGAGATTGACTACGGCACCGGTGTTAGTGTTACCGACTCCGAGTGAACCGTTTGTGGTGTACTGTGATGCGTCTAAGATGGGATTAGGAGGAGTTCTTATGCAGAATGGTAAGGTAGTAGCATATGCTTCGCGGCAACTGAGAGTGCATGAGCGAAATTATCCTACTCATGATCTTGAGTTAGCTGCGGTTGTTTTTGTGTTGAAAATTTGGAGGCATTACCTGTATGGTTCAAGATTTGAAGTGTTTAGTGATCATAAGAGTCTGAGATACCTGTTTGATCAGAAAGAGCTGAATATGAGGCAGAGAAGATGGTTAGAATTTTTGAAGGATTATGACTTCAGTTTGAGTTATCATCCGGGAAAGGCCAATGTAGTGGCAGACGCTTTGAGTAGAAAGACAATTCATATGGCAGCTCTGATGGTGAAAGAAATTGAGTTAATTGAACAATTCAGAGATTTGAGCATGGTTTGTGAAACTACTGCAGAGAGTGTAATGTTGGGTATGTTGCAGGTAAATAATGACTTCTTGGATATGATTCGAGAGAATCAGAAGTTGGATGTGAAATTGGTAGATTTGATGCCTGGAGTAGGAAGTGACTCCGATAGTGACTTTAAATTGGATAGTACAGGTGTGTTGAGATTTAGAGGCAGGATTTGTGTACCAGATGATGAGGAACTGAAAAAGCTGATTTTGAGTGAAGGACACCGTAGTAATCTGAGTATTCATCCCGGAGCTACGAAGATGTATCATGATTTAAAGAAATTATTTTGGTGGTCTGGTATGAAAAGAGACATTGCTCAATTTGTTTATGCCTGTTTGACGTGTCAGAAATCGAAGGTAGAACACCAGAGACCTTCTGGATTTATGCAACCGTTGGAAATTCCGGTTTGGAAATGGGATTGCATTTCTATGGACTTTGTTACAGGATTGCCAAATACGGCGAGAGGTTTTGATGCTATATGGGTGATTGTGGATCGGTTAACGAAGTCTGCACACTTTGTGCCAATTAATATTAGTTTTCCGTTGACGAAGCTGGCGGAGATTTATATTCGGGTAATTGTGAAGTTACATGGTGTTCCGTCCAGTATTATGTCGGATAGAGATCCGAGGTTTACTTCAGAATTTTGGAAGAGCTTGCAAGAAGCTTTGGGTACTAAGTTGAAATTAAGTTCAGCTTATCATCCACAAACTGATGGTCAATCGGAAAGGACTATTCAGTCGCTTGAGGATTTATTAAGAGCTTGTGTATTGGAAAAGGGTGGTGCGTGGGACACTCATTTATCATTGATTGAATTCACGTACAATAATAGTTACCATTCGAGTATTGGAATGGCACCCTTTGAAGCTTTGTATGGGAGGAGGTGTAGGACTCCTCTGTGTTGGTATGAGACCGGTGAGAGTGTGGTGCTTGGACCAGAAATTGTTCAGCAGACTACTGAGACGATTCAGATGATTCGTGAGAAAATGAAAGTGTCTCAGAGTAGGCAGAAGAGTTATCATGATAATCGGAGGAAAGAGTTGGAATTCTGTGTAGGTGATCACGTATTCCTAAGAGTTAACCCGATGACTGGTGTGGGTCGGGCGTTGAAGTCCAAGAAGCTGGATCCTAAGTTTATTGGACCTTATGAAATTTTGCAAAGAGTTGGTGTTGTGGCCTATAGGGTGGCGTTGCCGCCGGAGTTGTCGAATCTACATGATGTGTTTCATGTGTCGCAATTGCGAAAATATGTTTCTGATCCATCTCATGTGATTCAGAGAGATGATGTTCAGGTTCGGGAGAATCTTACTATTGAGACGATGCCGTTGAGGATCGAGGACCGTAAGATGAAACAGCTCCGAGGGAAAGAGATACCTTTGGTGAAGGTAGCTTGGGGAGGTGCTGCAGGAGGCAGTGTGACCTGGGAGTTGGAAAGCAGGATGCGAGAAGCGTATCCGGAGCTATTTCCATCAGGTAATTTTCGAGGACGAAAATAATTAAAGTGGGGGAGAGTTGTAACACCCATTTTAATTATTTAGTCACTTTATTATTATTTTAAAAATTATATGTTGGTGTGCCCTTTGGTGGGGGTGTATTTGATGATGTTTGGTGGGTGTCCCTAATGTGGGAGGACTATTGGTGATATTTTGGTGTGAAATATAGTAATATAAAAATAATAGTAACATTGGTGGGGGTGTTATTATTATTATTATTATATTTATTATATTTGTTACTATTATTAATATTATTATTATTTTGGTGAAATAATAATATTAGTATTATTATATTATTATTATATTATTTTTATTAATATTATTATTATTATTGGTGTGATAATATTATTATTATTATTATAATTATAATTATTGTTGGGTGTATCACTATTATTATTATTATGTTGAATATTACTATAATATTATAATAGTATTATATTATATTATATTATTATTATTATTATAATGATTATTATAATTATTATTATTAGAATTATTATTGGGAATATTAGTGGTTGGAATAAGTAAAATAAGAGGTGAAAGGGTTATTGGGAAGTTAGAATGGAAATATGAAAAGTCACGATAGAAACCGTGAGGAAGGAAATATGAAGGGGTAGCAAGGAGATATTAGAAAAGTTGGAATGGAGAGGAAAGGGATTACCATAGGCGTGGGATATTGGTGTGATAATAATAATAGTATTATTATTATTATTATTATTACTATTATTATTATTAGTGTTATTATTATTATTATTATTAAAAGTATTATTATGATTATTGGAGAGATAATAATATTATTATTATTGTTATTATTAATAGTATTATTATTATTAAGATTATTATTATTATTATTATTATTAGAATTATTAATATTATTATTATTATTATTATTATTATTAATATGTGGTATTATTAATATTAGTAAGATTATATTAGTATTATTATTATTATTAAGATTATTAATATTATATTATTTTATTAGTTATTATTATTGGGATTAGAATAATTAAAAAGGGAAATAGAATATGAGGGGTTAGGAGAGTTACGATACATTTTAGAAAATTGAGAAAAAAGAGCGATAGAAAGAGAGAAGAGGAAAGAACGAGGAAAGTGAAAAAGAACGAAGGAAAAAGGGAACGAAGAACGGAAGAGGAAGGAGAAGGCCAAGAGACCAATTGTCAAGGTAAGGGGGGAGAAATTTGATTGGGAATGGTTTATACATGTATAGGGTAGAGGGGATTCCTTAACCCCGTAGGAATTTATCGTTATATAAAGTTTTATATTGGCATGCTATGATTATTGTTGATGTTGGGGGATTGATGAATGCTGATGATGCATTTTGGGGTATATATATATATGGTGATGATGCTACTGTAGTATTGATCCATTTTGTTGGATTGTTGATGTTACTGTAGTGTTGATAGTAACTAGGAATATAAAGCTGATGAGATTATGTGTTGTTACCGTAGTGTTGGCAATGACCGTGATTATAGCTTTGGGAAAAGTTATGTGTTGTTTCCCTATAGCGTCGTTAATGACTATGGTTAGGACCTTGGTGAGATTCAGAGTGACTCTGAAATGTCGGTAATGTACCGTAATGTCGGTTCTAGAGTAGAAATTATAGGATAATTGGTAAGTATAATATCTATTGGCATGTTTGTGATTGTGGATTGATGTTGATGAATTATTGATTTTGGTGTATAGGCTGAGGTGTTGGTTTAGGGAGGTTCTGAGTAACCTCAGAGACTTTTGGTGAGATGTCTGAATTGGTCTCGTGTGATCCTTCTAGCCTTGCTGTAGTGTGAAAATGATGAGTATGGGATATAACTTGTGTACTTGGGGATAGTACGCGTTTCCCTTAATATTGTTGGTGAGCAATTAGTAATGTATATGTGTGTAGTGATCAGTAGGATCGTGTATCCCCGAGTGGGGGGGGGGGGGACGTAGTTATATCCGGTGTGATAGTATGAATTCGTTTACTATCTGATTGATTTATATGGTGTTGGTGTAATATATCTATACATATGCATTGTTGTATGATGATATGATCAGGAGGATCGTGTGCACTTAGCGTGCCAGAATATAATAATTATGCATTGGTGTCTTGCATATCATGGTGTTTTGGTGGGATGAATCATGTCTCAGGAGGAGCGTAAGTGATTCATCCGTACTCCTTTGTGGAGAATGGTGGGGGATAGATCATGTCTCAGGAGGAGCGTAAGTGATCTATCCAGGTTCGATTGAATGAACCAATGAGTCGGTACCGCATGCATGGTGTTGAGTTGCATAATTGCATTATAATATGTTATATTGTAATTTGAACAGTAGGTTCGTTATATGGTGTTGTTGGGGTGAATAATTGATGTGTTGGTGTGTTTTACTGCCTTATTACATGTATTACATTACCATTATATTTTTGATCATGATTTCTCACCCCTTGTTGTTGTTGTGGTCTGTGCTTCTTCGGAAGTACAGATAATCCAGGTGCTTAGCTAGCTTGGATATTGGTGTGACTGTCGAGTCTAGGATGCTCTGATACGTAGTACGGGACTTGGGCATTTTTATTGTTTCATGTTGAACTCCTATTTTTTTTCCTGCGAACGTATCAAAATTTTTATTTAATTGTATTATTAAATATTCCGCTGTATTTGGAGAAAAACCTTTTTTATAAGGAAACGTGATTTTTATGTGATATCCCACTTGGGAAGGAAACTCTGATTTTTATTATGTTATTCATATTTTATTTGTTTTGGGAAGTGGGGTGTTACAATTGGTATCAGAGCAGGTCGGTCCGTCCGGCCAGTGTTGTTGAGTCAAGTTGAGTCTGTCCGTTATGATGTAGTTGAATATCTTTTAACCTGGTGTTGTTATGTTTTGAGCAGTATGGCAGGAAGGAACGATGCTGCATTAGCTGCTGCTATGCAAGCAATGGCGCAAGCTGTTGCTAATCAGAATCAAACTGCAGATGCCCAATTCAGGAGTTTGGCGCAGTTTCGGAGCAACAAGCCGCCAACGTTTGAAGGAGGAATTCTGGACCCAGAAGCTGCTCAGAAGTGGCTGAAGGCAATTGAGAAAATCTTCAGAACTATGGATTGTACTGATGAGCAGAAGGTGAGGTTTGGTACTCACATGCTGGAGGGTGAGGCTGAAGCTTGGTGGGACAATAGTCGCCAAAGATTGGAAGCTGCTGGAACTGCCATTACTTGGGAGGTAGTTCGGAAGGGTTTTCTGGAGAAGTATTTTCCGGAAGATATTCGGAGTGCTAAGGAAATTGAATTCTTAGAGCTGAAGCAGGGTAGTATGACTGTAGCAGAGTATGCTGCTAAGTTTGAGGAGCTGGTGCAGTATTGTCCTCACTATAATGTGGAAGGGGCAATGACTTCTAAGTGCTTAAAGTTTGAGAATGGACTGCGTCCAGAGATTAAGCTGGGGATTGCTTGTCAGAAGATCAGGAGCTATCCTGAGCTGGTAAGCAGGAGCAGGATCTATGATAACGATAACCGGGCAAGGATTGCACACTACAAAGCTGTTAATGACCGTAAGGGTAAGCAGAGGTTTAGTGGTACTCCTTATGGTGTTGCTGCTGATAAGGGAAAACGTAAAGCTGTTGTTGATAAGAAGCCTAGAGATGGGAGAGCATCTGCTGAAGGGAAATGTTTTCGGTGCGGTGGTATGGGACACCGTGCTAATGATTGTCCTAATGAAGCCAAAAAGTGTTTTAAGTGTGGAAAAGCAGGTCATGTGATAGCTGACTGCAGAGCAACTATGCCGACCTGTTATAACTGTGGTGAGAAGGGTCACATCAGTACCCATTGTGAGAAGCCGAAGAAGCCTCAGACGTCTCCGGCTGGTGGAAAAGTGTTTGCTTTGGCAGGAACTCAAGCTGCCAGTGATGAGCGTGTTATCAAAGGTACTTGTATTATCAATAATATTCCTTTAACTGCTATTATTGATACGGGTGCAACACACTCGTTTATTTCTGTGGATTGTGTGGAGAGGATAGGATTGGTGCCGTCTACTCTGGAGAGACGAATGACTATTGAGACACCCTCTATAGGTTCAGTGACTACTTCTTTGGTATGCCTGAAGTGTCCGCTGACTATTTTCGGTAGAGAATTTGAAGTGGATTTGATTTGTCTACCACTTGGTAAATTGGATGTTATTCTGGGTATGAACTGGTTAGAGTTCAACCGAGTCTACATCGACTGTTTTCGGAAGGAATTGTTGTTCTTGACCCCTGAAGAGGAAGCTTTAGCAAGTTCTTTGTCTAATAAAGAATTGAGGGCCTTGTTGGAAGATGAAACTAGAGTGTTTGCTTTATTTGCAACTTTATCGGTGGATAGCAAAGTGTCAATGGAGGAATTGGCAGTGGTGAATGAATTTCCGGAAGTGTTTCCTGACGACATTACGGAATTGCCTCCGACGCGAGAAGTGGAATTTGGTATTGATCTTGTTCCTGGTACGAGGCCTATTTCTATGGCGCCGTACAGGATGTCTGCAGTGGAATTGGCTGAGTTGAAGTCTCAGATTGGAGAATTGTTGGATAGAAAGTTTATTAGGCCAAGTGTATCGCCGTGGGGAGCTCCAGTGTTGTTGGTGAAGAAGAAGGATGGTAGTATGCGTTTGTGCATCGATTACCGTCAGTTGAATAAAGTGACGATTAAGAATAAGTATCCTCTCCCGAGGATTGATGATTTGATGGACCAGCTGGTGGGAGCTCGTGTGTTTAGTAAGATTGACTTAAGGTCGAGTTATCATCAAATAAGAGTAAAAGAAGGTGATATTCAGAAGACTGCTTTTAGAACTCGATATGGACATTATGAATATGCTGTAATGCCGTTTGGAGTGACTAATGCGCCGGGAGTATTTATGGAGTATATGAATAGAATTTTCCATTCTTATTTGGATCAATTCATTATAGTGTTTATTGATGATATATTAATTTATTCTAAATCTGATGAAGAACATGCAGGACATTTGAGAATTGCCTTGCAAGTGTTGAAGGAAAATAAATTATTTGCTAAACTGTCAAAGTGTGACTTCTGGTTGAAGAGAGTGAGTTTCTTGGGGCATGTAATATCTGAAGATGGAATAGCGGTGGATCCGTCAAAAGTAAGTGCAGTATTGCAGTGGGAACCGCCGAAGACAGCGACAGAAATTAGGAGCTTTCTGGGTTTAGCTGGTTATTACCGCAGGTTTATTGAAGGGTTCTCTAATTTGGCGTTGCCATTAACTCAGTTGACGAGAAAGAACCAAGTTTTCGTATGGGACGCTGCTTGTGAAGAAAGTTTTGAAGAGTTGAAAAAGAGATTGACTACGGCACCGGTGTTAGTGTTACCGACTCCGAGTGAACCGTTTGTGGTGTACTGTGATGCGTCTAAGATGGGATTAGGAGGAGTTCTTATGCAGAATGGTAAGGTAGTAGCATATGCTTCGCGGCAACTGAGAGTGCATGAGCGAAATTATCCTACTCATGATCTTGAGTTAGCTGCGGTTGTTTTTGTGTTGAAAATTTGGAGGCATTACCTGTATGGTTCAAGATTTGAAGTGTTTAGTGATCATAAGAGTCTGAGATACCTGTTTGATCAGAAAGAGCTGAATATGAGGCAGAGAAGATGGTTAGAATTTTTGAAGGATTATGACTTCAGTTTGAGTTATCATCCGGGAAAGGCCAATGTAGTGGCAGACGCTTTGAGTAGAAAGACAATTCATATGGCAGCTCTGATGGTGAAAGAAATTGAGTTAATTGAACAATTCAGAGATTTGAGCATGGTTTGTGAAACTACTGCAGAGAGTGTAATGTTGGGTATGTTGCAGGTAAATAATGACTTCTTGGATATGATTCGAGAGAATCAGAAGTTGGATGTGAAATTGGTAGATTTGATGCCTGGAGTAGGAAGTGACTCCGATAGTGACTTTAAATTGGATAGTACAGGTGTGTTGAGATTTAGAGGCAGGATTTGTGTACCAGATGATGAGGAACTGAAAAAGCTGATTTTGAGTGAAGGACACCGTAGTAATCTGAGTATTCATCCCGGAGCTACGAAGATGTATCATGATTTAAAGAAATTATTTTGGTGGTCTGGTATGAAAAGAGACATTGCTCAATTTGTTTATGCCTGTTTGACGTGTCAGAAATCGAAGGTAGAACACCAGAGACCTTCTGGATTTATGCAACCGTTGGAA
Source organism: Lathyrus sativus (assembly GCA_963859935.3). Taxonomy (NCBI): domain Eukaryota; kingdom Viridiplantae; phylum Streptophyta; class Magnoliopsida; order Fabales; family Fabaceae; genus Lathyrus; species Lathyrus sativus. Next base: position 543,278,569 of record OZ012736.1, read on the forward strand.
ATTCCGGTTTGGAAATGGGATTGCATTTCTATGGACTTTGTTACAGGATTGCCAAATACGGCGAGAGGTTTTGATGCTATATGGGTGATTGTGGATCGGTTAACGAAGTCTGCACACTTTGTGCCAATTAATATTAGTTTTCCGTTGACGAAGCTGGCGGAGATTTATATTCGGGTAATTGTGAAGTTACATGGTGTTCCGTCCAGTATTATGTCGGATAGAGATCCGAGGTTTACTTCAGAATTTTGGAAGAGCTTGCAAGAAGCTTTGGGTACTAAGTTGAAATTAAGTTCAGCTTATCATCCACAAACTGATGGTCAATCGGAAAGGACTATTCAGTCGCTTGAGGATTTATTAAGAGCTTGTGTATTGGAAAAGGGTGGTGCGTGGGACACTCATTTATCATTGATTGAATTCACGTACAATAATAGTTACCATTCGAGTATTGGAATGGCACCCTTTGAAGCTTTGTATGGGAGGAGGTGTAGGACTCCTCTGTGTTGGTATGAGACCGGTGAGAGTGTGGTGCTTGGACCAGAAATTGTTCAGCAGACTACTGAGACGATTCAGATGATTCGTGAGAAAATGAAAGTGTCTCAGAGTAGGCAGAAGAGTTATCATGATAATCGGAGGAAAGAGTTGGAATTCTGTGTAGGTGATCACGTATTCCTAAGAGTTAACCCGATGACTGGTGTGGGTCGGGCGTTGAAGTCCAAGAAGCTGGATCCTAAGTTTATTGGACCTTATGAAATTTTGCAAAGAGTTGGTGCTGTGGCCTATAGGGTGGCGTTGCCGCCGGAGTTGTCGAATCTACATGATGTGTTTCATGTGTCGCAATTGCGAAAATATGTTTCTGATCCATCTCATGTGATTCAGAGAGATGATGTTCAGGTTCGGGAGAATCTTACTATTGAGACGATGCCGTTGAGGATCGAGGACCGTAAGATGAAACAGCTCCGAGGGAAAGAGATACCTTTGGTGAAGGTAGCTTGGGGAGGTGCTGCAGGAGGCAGTGTGACCTGGGAGTTGGAAAGCAGGATGCGAGAAGCGTATCCGGAGCTATTTCCATCAGGTAATTTTCGAGGACGAAAATAATTAAAGTGGGGGAGAGTTGTAACACCCATTTTAATTATTTAGTCACTTTATTATTATTTTAAAAATTATATGTTGGTGTGCCCTTTGGTGGGGGTGTATTTGATGATGTTTGGTGGGTGTCCCTAATGTGGGAGGACTATTGGTGATATTTTGGTGTGAAATATAGTAATATAAAAATAATAGTAACATTGGTGGGGGTGTTATTATTATTATTATATTTATTATATTTGTTACTATTATTAATATTATTATTATTTTGGTGAAATAATAATATTAGTATTATTATATTATTATTATATTATTTTTATTAATATTATTATTATTATTGGTGTGATAATATTATTATTATTATTATAATTATAATTATTGTTGGGTGTATCACTATTATTATTATTATGTTGAATATTACTATAATATTATAATAGTATTATATTATATTATATTATTATTATTATTATAATGATTATTATAATTATTATTATTAGAATTATTATTGGGAATATTAGTGGTTGGAATAAGTAAAATAAGAGGTGAAAGGGTTATTGGGAAGTTAGAATGGAAATATGAAAAGTCACGATAGAAACCGTGAGGAAGGAAATATGAAGGGGTAGCAAGGAGATATTAGAAAAGTTGGAATGGAGAGGAAAGGGATTACCATAGGCGTGGGATATTGGTGTGATAATAATAATAGTATTATTATTATTATTATTATTACTATTATTATTATTAGTGTTATTATTATTATTATTATTAAAAGTATTATTATGATTATTGGAGAGATAATAATATTATTATTATTGTTATTATTAATAGTATTATTATTATTAAGATTATTATTATTATTATCATTATTATTATTATTAGAATTATTAATATTATTATTATTATTATTATTATTATTATTAATATGTGGTATTATTAATATTAGTAAGATTATATTAGTATTATTATTATTATTAAGATTATTAATATTATATTATTTTATTAGTTATTATTATTGGGATTAGAATAATTAAAAAGGGAAATAGAATATGAGGGGTTAGGAGAGTTACGATACATTTTAGAAAATTGAGAAAAAAGAGCGATAGAAAGAGAGAAGAGGAAAGAACGAGGAAAGTGAAAAAGAACGAAGGAAAAAGGGAACGAAGAACGGAAGAGGAAGGAGAAGGCCAAGAGACCAATTGTCAAGGTAAGGGGGGAGAAATTTGATTGGGAATGGTTTATACATGTATAGGGTAGAGGGGATTCCTTAACCCCGTAGGAATTTATCGTTATATAAAGTTTTATATTGGCATGCTATGATTATTGTTGATGTTGGGGGATTGATGAATGCTGATGATGCATTTTGGGGTATATATATATATGGTGATGATGCTACTGTAGTATTGATCCATTTTGTTGGATTGTTGATGTTACTGTAGTGTTGATAGTAACTAGGAATATAAAGCTGATGAGATTATGTGTTGTTACCGTAGTGTTGGCAATGACCGTGATTATAGCTTTGGGAAAAGTTATGTGTTGTTTCCCTATAGCGTCGTTAATGACTATGGTTAGGACCTTGGTGAGATTCAGAGTGACTCTGAAATGTCGGTAATGTACCGTAATGTCGGTTCTAGAGTAGAAATTATAGGATAATTGGTAAGTATAATATCTATTGGCATGTTTGTGATTGTGGATTGATGTTGATGAATTATTGATTTTGGTGTATAGGCTGAGGTGTTGGTTTAGGGAGGTTCTGAGTAACCTCAGAGACTTTTGGTGAGATGTCTGAATTGGTCTCGTGTGATCCTTCTAGCCTTGCTGTAGTGTGAAAATGATGAGTATGGGATATAACTTGTGTACTTGGGGATAGTACGCGTTTCCCTTAATATTGTTGGTGAGCAATTAGTAATGTATATGTGTGTAGTGATCAGTAGGATCGTGTATCCCCGAGTGGGGGGGGGGGGGGACGTAGTTATATCCGGTGTGATAGTATGAATTCGTTTACTATCTGATTGATTTATATGGTGTTGGTGTAATATATCTATACATATGCATTGTTGTATGATGATATGATCAGGAGGATCGTGTGCACTTAGCGTGCCAGAATATAATAATTATGCATTGGTGTCTTGCATATCATGGTGTTTTGGTGGGATGAATCATGTCTCAGGAGGAGCGTAAGTGATTCATCCGTACTCCTTTGTGGAGAATGGTGGGGGATAGATCATGTCTCAGGAGGAGCGTAAGTGATCTATCCAGGTTCGATTGAATGAACCAATGAGTCGGTACCGCATGCATGGTGTTGAGTTGCATAATTGCATTATAATATGTTATATTGTAATTTGAACAGTAGGTTCGTTATATGGTGTTGTTGGGGTGAATAATTGATGTGTTGGTGTGTTTTACTGCCTTATTACATGTATTACATTACCATTATATTTTTGATCATGATTTCTCACCCCTTGTTGTTGTTGTGGTCTGTGCTTCTTCGGAAGTACAGATAATCCAGGTGCTTAGCTAGCTTGGATATTGGTGTGACTGTCGAGTCTAGGATGCTCTGATACGTAGTACGGGACTTGGGCATTTTTATTGTTTCATGTTGAACTCCTATTTTTTTTCCTGCGAACGTATCAAAATTTTTATTTAATTGTATTATTAAATATTCCGCTGTATTTGGAGAAAAACCTTTTTTATAAGGAAACGTGATTTTTATGTGATATCCCACTTGGGAAGGAAACTCTGATTTTTATTATGTTATTCATATTTTATTTGTTTTGGGAAGTGGGGTGTTACAATTGGTATCAGAGCAGGTCGGTCCGTCCGGCCAGTGTTGTTGAGTCGAGTTGAGTCTGTCCGTTATGATGTAGTTGAATATCTTTTAACCTGGTGTTGTTATGTTTTGAGCAGTATGGCAGGAAGGAACGATGCTGCATTAGCTGCTGCTATGCAAGCAATGGCGCAAGCTGTTGCTAATCAGAATCAAACTGCAGATGCCCAATTCAGGAGTTTGGCGCAGTTTCGGAGCAACAAGCCGCCAACGTTTGAAGGAGGAATTCTGGACCCAGAAGCTGCTCAGAAGTGGCTGAAGGCAATTGAGAAAATCTTCAGAACTATGGATTGTACTGATGAGCAGAAGGTGAGGTTTGGTACTCACATGCTGGAGGGTGAGGCTGAAGCTTGGTGGGACAATAGTCGCCAAAGATTGGAAGCTGCTGGAACTGCCATTACTTGGGAGGTAGTTCGGAAGGGTTTTCTGGAGAAGTATTTTCCGGAAGATATTCGGAGTGCTAAGGAAATTGAATTCTTAGAGCTGAAGCAGGGTAGTATGACTGTAGCAGAGTATGCTGCTAAGTTTGAGGAGCTGGTGCAGTATTGTCCTCACTATAATGTGGAAGGGGCAATGACTTCTAAGTGCTTAAAGTTTGAGAATGGACTGCGTCCAGAGATTAAGCTGGGGATTGCTTGTCAGAAGATCAGGAGCTATCCTGAGCTGGTAAGCAGGAGCAGGATCTATGATAACGATAACCGGGCAAGGATTGCACACTACAAAGCTGTTAATGACCGTAAGGGTAAGCAGAGGTTTAGTGGTACTCCTTATGGTGTTGCTGCTGATAAGGGAAAACGTAAAGCTGTTGTTGATAAGAAGCCTAGAGATGGGAGAGCATCTGCTGAAGGGAAATGTTTTCGGTGCGGTGGTATGGGACACCGTGCTAATGATTGTCCTAATGAAGCCAAAAAGTGTTTTAAGTGTGGAAAAGCAGGTCATGTGATAGCTGACTGCAGAGCAACTATGCCGACCTGTTATAACTGTGGTGAGAAGGGTCACATCAGTACCCATTGTGAGAAGCCGAAGAAGCCTCAGACGTCTCCGGCTGGTGGAAAAGTGTTTGCTTTGGCAGGAACTCAAGCTGCCAGTGATGAGCGTGTTATCAAAGGTACTTGTATTATCAATAATATTCCTTTAACTGCTATTATTGATACGGGTGCAACACACTCGTTTATTTCTGTGGATTGTGTGGAGAGGATAGGATTGGTGCCGTCTACTCTGGAGAGACGAATGACTATTGAGACACCCTCTATAGGTTCAGTGACTACTTCTTTGGTATGCCTGAAGTGTCCGCTGACTATTTTCGGTAGAGAATTTGAAGTGGATTTGATTTGTCTACCACTTGGTAAATTGGATGTTATTCTGGGTATGAACTGGTTAGAGTTCAACCGAGTCTACATCGACTGTTTTCGGAAGGAATTGTTGTTCTTGACCCCTGAAGAGGAAGCTTTAGCAAGTTCTTTGTCTAATAAAGAATTGAGGGCCTTGTTGGAAGATGAAACTAGAGTGTTTGCTTTATTTGCAACTTTATCGGTGGATAGCAAAGTGTCAATGGAGGAATTGGCAGTGGTGAATGAATTTCCGGAAGTGTTTCCTGACGACATTACGGAATTGCCTCCGACGCGAGAAGTGGAATTTGGTATTGATCTTGTTCCTGGTACGAGGCCTATTTCTATGGCGCCGTACAGGATGTCTGCAGTGGAATTGGCTGAGTTGAAGTCTCAGATTGGAGAATTGTTGGATAGAAAGTTTATTAGGCCAAGTGTATCGCCGTGGGGAGCTCCAGTGTTGTTGGTGAAGAAGAAGGATGGTAGTATGCGTTTGTGCATCGATTACCGTCAGTTGAATAAAGTGACGATTAAGAATAAGTATCCTCTCCCGAGGATTGATGATTTGATGGACCAGCTGGTGGGAGCTCGTGTGTTTAGTAAGATTGACTTAAGGTCGAGTTATCATCAAATAAGAGTAAAAGAAGGTGATATTCAGAAGACTGCTTTTAGAACTCGATATGGACATTATGAATATGCTGTAATGCCGTTTGGAGTGACTAATGCGCCGGGAGTATTTATGGAGTATATGAACAGAATTTTCCATTCTTATTTGGATCAATTCATTATAGTGTTTATTGATGATATATTAATTTATTCTAAATCTGATGAAGAACATGCAGGACATTTGAGAATTGCCTTGCAAGTGTTGAAGGAAAATAAATTATTTGCTAAACTGTCAAAGTGTGACTTCTGGTTGAAGAGAGTGAGTTTCTTGGGGCATGTAATATCTGAAGATGGAATAGCGGTGGATCCGTCAAAAGTAAGTGCAGTATTGCAGTGGGAACCGCCGAAGACAGCGACAGAAATTAGGAGCTTTCTGGGTTTAGCTGGTTATTACCGCAGGTTTATTGAAGGGTTCTCTAATTTGGCGTTGCCATTAACTCAGTTGACGAGAAAGAACCAAGTTTTCGTATGGGACGCTGCTTGTGAAGAAAGTTTTGAAGAGTTGAAAAAGAGATTGACTACGGCACCGGTGTTAGTGTTACCGACTCCGAGTGAACCGTTTGTGGTGTACTGTGATGCGTCTAAGATGGGATTAGGAGGAGTTCTTATGCAGAATGGTAAGGTAGTAGCATATGCTTCGCGGCAACTGAGAGTGCATGAGCGAAATTATCCTACTCATGATCTTGAGTTAGCTGCGGTTGTTTTTGTGTTGAAAATTTGGAGGCATTACCTGTATGGTTCAAGATTTGAAGTGTTTAGTGATCATAAGAGTCTGAGATACCTGTTTGATCAGAAAGAGCTGAATATGAGGCAGAGAAGATGGTTAGAATTTTTGAAGGATTATGACTTCAGTTTGAGTTATCATCCGGGAAAGGCCAATGTAGTGGCAGACGCTTTGAGTAGAAAGACAATTCATATGGCAGCTCTGATGGTGAAAGAAATTGAGTTAATTGAACAATTCAGAGATTTGAGCATGGTTTGTGAAACTACTGCAGAGAGTGTAATGTTGGGTATGTTGCAGGTAAATAATGACTTCTTGGATATGATTCGAGAGAATCAGAAGTTGGATGTGAAATTGGTAGATTTGATGCCTGGAGTAGGAAGTGACTCCGATAGTGACTTTAAATTGGATAGTACAGGTGTGTTGAGATTTAGAGGCAGGATTTGTGTACCAGATGATGAGGAACTGAAAAAGCTGATTTTGAGTGAAGGACACCGTAGTAATCTGAGTATTCATCCCGGAGCTACGAAGATGTATCATGATTTAAAGAAATTATTTTGGTGGTCTGGTATGAAAAGAGACATTGCTCAATTTGTTTATGCCTGTTTGACGTGTCAGAAATCGAAGGTAGAACACCAGAGACCTTCTGGATTTATGCAACCGTTGGAAATTCCGGTTTGGAAATGGGATTGCATTTCTATGGACTTTGTTACAGGATTGCCAAATACGGCGAGAGGTTTTGATGCTATATGGGTGATTGTGGATCGGTTAACGAAGTCTGCACACTTTGTGCCAATTAATATTAGTTTTCCGTTGACGAAGCTGGCGGAGATTTATATTCGGGTAATTGTGAAGTTACATGGTGTTCCGTCCAGTATTATGTCGGATAGAGATCCGAGGTTTACTTCAGAATTTTGGAAGAGCTTGCAAGAAGCTTTGGGTACTAAGTTGAAATTAAGTTCAGCTTATCATCCACAAACTGATGGTCAATCGGAAAGGACTATTCAGTCGCTTGAGGATTTATTAAGAGCTTGTGTATTGGAAAAGGGTGGTGCGTGGGACACTCATTTATCATTGATTGAATTCACGTACAATAATAGTTACCATTCGAGTATTGGAATGGCACCCTTTGAAGCTTTGTATGGGAGGAGGTGTAGGACTCCTCTGTGTTGGTATGAGACCGGTGAGAGTGTGGTGCTTGGACCAGAAATTGTTCAGCAGACTACTGAGACGATTCAGATGATTTGTGAGAAAATGAAAGTGTCTCAGAGTAGGCAGAAGAGTTATCATGATAATCGGAGGAAAGAGTTGGAATTCTGTGTAGGTGATCACGTATTCCTAAGAGTTAACCCGATGACTGGTGTGGGTCGGGCGTTGAAGTCCAAGAAGCTGGATCCTAAGTTTATTGGACCTTATGAAATTTTGCAAAGAGTTGGTGCTGTGGCCTATAGGGTGGCGTTGCCGCCGGAGTTGTCGAATCTACATGATGTGTTTCATGTGTCGCAATTGCGAAAATATGTTTCTGATCCATCTCATGTGATTCAGAGAGATGATGTTCAGGTTCGGGAGAATCTTACTATTGAGACGATGCCGTTGAGGATCGAGGACCGTAAGATGAAACAGCTCCGAGGGAAAGAGATACCTTTGGTGAAGGTAGCTTGGGGAGGTGCTGCAGGAGGCAGTGTGACCTGGGAGTTGGAAAGCAGGATGCGAGAAGCGTATCCGGAGCTATTTCCATCAGGTAATTTTCGAGGACGAAAATAATTAAAGTGGGGGAGAGTTGTAACACCCATTTTAATTATTTAGTCACTTTATTATTATTTTAAAAATTATATGTTGGTGTGCCCTTTGGTGGGGGTGTATTTGATGATGTTTGGTGGGTGTCCCTAATGTGGGAGGACTATTGGTGATATTTTGGTGTGAAATATAGTAATATAAAAATAATAGTAACATTGGTGGGGGTGTTATTATTATTATTATATTTATTATATTTGTTACTATTATTAATATTATTATTATTTTGGTGAAATAATAATATTAGTATTATTATATTATTATTATATTATTTTTATTAATATTATTATTATTATTGGTGTGATAATATTATTATTATTATTATAATTATAATTATTGTTGGGTGTATCACTATTATTATTATTATGTTGAATATTACTATAATATTATAATAGTATTATATTATATTATATTATTATTATTATTATAATGATTATTATAATTATTATTATTAGAATTATTATTGGGAATATTAGTGGTTGGAATAAGTAAAATAAGAGGTGAAAGGGTTATTGGGAAGTTAGAATGGAAATATGAAAAGTCACGATAGAAACCGTGAGGAAGGAAATATGAAGGGGTAGCAAGGAGATATTAGAAAAGTTGGAATGGAGAGGAAAGGGATTACCATAGGCGTGGGATATTGGTGTGATAATAATAATAGTATTATTATTATTATTATTATTACTATTATTATTATTAGTGTTATTATTATTATTATTATTAAAAGTATTATTATGATTATTGGAGAGATAATAATATTATTATTATTGTTATTATTAATAGTATTATTATTATTAAGATTATTATTATTATTATCATTATTATTATTATTAGAATTATTAATATTATTATTATTATTATTATTATTATTATTAATATGTGGTATTATTAATATTAGTAAGATTATATTAGTATTATTATTATTATTAAGATTATTAATATTATATTATTTTATTAGTTATTATTATTGGGATTAGAATAATTAAAAAGGGAAATAGAATATGAGGGGTTAGGAGAGTTACGATACATTTTAGAAAATTGAGAAAAAAGAGCGATAGAAAGAGAGAAGAGGAAAGAACGAGGAAAGTGAAAAAGAACGAAGGAAAAAGGGAACGAAGAACGGAAGAGGAAGGAGAAGGCCAAGAGACCAATTGTCAAGGTAAGGGGGGAGAAATTTGATTGGGAATGGTTTATACATGTATAGGGTAGAGGGGATTCCTTAACCCCGTAGGAATTTATCGTTATATAAAGTTTTATATTGGCATGCTATGATTATTGTTGATGTTGGGGGATTGATGAATGCTGATGATGCATTTTGGGGTATATATATATATGGTGATGATGCTACTGTAGTATTGATCCATTTTGTTGGATTGTTGATGTTACTGTAGTGTTGATAGTAACTAGGAATATAAAGCTGATGAGATTATGTGTTGTTACCGTAGTGTTGGCAATGACCGTGATTATAGCTTTGGGAAAAGTTATGTGTTGTTTCCCTATAGCGTCGTTAATGACTATGGTTAGGACCTTGGTGAGATTCAGAGTGACTCTGAAATGTCGGTAATGTACCGTAATGTCGGTTCTAGAGTAGAAATTATAGGATAATTGGTAAGTATAATATCTATTGGCATGTTTGTGATTGTGGATTGATGTTGATGAATTATTGATTTTGGTGTATAGGCTGAGGTGTTGGTTTAGGGAGGTTCTGAGTAACCTCAGAGACTTTTGGTGAGATGTCTGAATTGGTCTCGTGTGATCCTTCTAGCCTTGCTGTAGTGTGAAAATGATGAGTATGGGATATAACTTGTGTACTTGGGGATAGTACGCGTTTCCCTTAATATTGTTGGTGAGCAATTAGTAATGTATATGTGTGTAGTGATCAGTAGGATCGTGTATCCCCGAGTGGGGGGGGGGGGGGACGTAGTTATATCCGGTGTGATAGTATGAATTCGTTTACTATCTGATTGATTTATATGGTGTTGGTGTAATATATCTATACATATGCATTGTTGTATGATGATATGATCAGGAGGATCGTGTGCACTTAGCGTGCCAGAATATAATAATTATGCATTGGTGTCTTGCATATCATGGTGTTTTGGTGGGATGAATCATGTCTCAGGAGGAGCGTAAGTGATTCATCCGTACTCCTTTGTGGAGAATGGTGGGGGATAGATCATGTCTCAGGAGGAGCGTAAGTGATCTATCCAGGTTCGATTGAATGAACCAATGAGTCGGTACCGCATGCATGGTGTTGAGTTGCATAATTGCATTATAATATGTTATATTGTAATTTGAACAGTAGGTTCGTTATATGGTGTTGTTGGGGTGAATAATTGATGTGTTGGTGTGTTTTACTGCCTTATTACATGTATTACATTACCATTATATTTTTGATCATGATTTCTCACCCCTTGTTGTTGTTGTGGTCTGTGCTTCTTCGGAAGTACAGATAATCCAGGTGCTTAGCTAGCTTGGATATTGGTGTGACTGTCGAGTCTAGGATGCTCTGATACGTAGTACGGGACTTGGGCATTTTTATTGTTTCATGTTGAACTCCTATTTTTTTTCCTGCGAACGTATCAAAATTTTTATTTAATTGTATTATTAAATATTCCGCTGTATTTGGAGAAAAACCTTTTTTATAAGGAAACGTGATTTTTATGTGATATCCCACTTGGGAAGGAAACTCTGATTTTTATTATGTTATTCATATTTTATTTGTTTTGGGAAGTGGGGTGTTACATAATGCGTAAAGTATATGGCATGTTTTGTGAGTGAGAACATTGATCAAGCAGTTGGCCTGCATTGAATAAACCAAGGGAAAAAAAAGGGTAGAGTTGAAACCCTGAAACTGTAGAGTTTGATGAACTTTGAAATGATGGAGGCGATTTCGGAACGAGAGTGATGAGGGATTCCCATGAAGGTGCAGAGCTCACTAGTAGCTTTTCGGTGCTTGGTTTTGCCGACACCGACAATTTCAGCGACGGCCTTGGATACCGTCGACATGCTCCTCCTCCCTGCTGCACCCATTGGATTCATTGTTTCGGCTGGATTCTTCTCTTCTCTTCTCTCCTCTCCTCCGATTTGATTTTGATGTTTTCCGATGATCCCACCCAATTTCAAAGTGGTATATGATTTGAAATAGATCGAGTACTATTAAGCTCACAAATCACATAGACTATAATTAATCATATTTTTTACATACTTAATAAAATTTTAACTCGTATTTAATTATTACTGTACCCGTTTGTAATTATATAATATTTCAAATATTTTTTAATATTCTAAAATATATTCATTATTCTTTTATAAACATATATCTAATTATATTTAATATTTTTATAATTTATAATAGATATTTTTTTACAAATATTAAATAAGTATCTCACTTTAAAGATAAATAATGACTCTGGCCAGATTTGATAAGATAGTGAGTAATGATGGGTATAAGATGAATGCTCAATGCCTCAATTGTTAGAACAGCAGATTCTAGAAGAGAAAAAAAACTATAGTCGGACTTTGACATTTTTCAAATTTGGAGTGTAAATACCAATTTGAAGTTACAAGGAATAATTTCTATGCATAATTGTTCTAGTACGGTAATTGTAGGGATTGATGTGTATGTTATAGGTTTTATGTGGAATTATGACCAATGGATACTGTTATACGATTCCAATTTCTAATTACCAAAAAAATAAAAAAGATTTTCCCCTCCTTGTGTTTCCCGCTTGTTTTCTTTTTCTATTTGTTTCAAGAGAGTTGTGGATCGTGTATTTTCCAAAATTTGTGTAGGGATGAATTTAATTTTATGTGCGCGATGAATAATATAAATTTACAGCTGTGAACATTCAATAGCTATCCATTTCAAATAGCATGTTATAGGTCTAAATTGTCTATTAACCTATACCTCGAAAAAATATATGTTTACGTTTGTGTGTCTATTCATGATGGATATTTATCCTAAAATTTATTATTTATTAATTGTTTAAATTATTATTTGTGTCTATTTATATTGGATATCGATATTGAAATTTTTTAATTACATTAATTGTTCAAATTATTATTAGTGTCGTTATTTTTATCGAACAAATTACATTATTTGTTCAAATTATTATTAGTGTCTTTATTTTTATCGAACAAATAATTATTAGTGTCTTTGTATCTATCACTATCATTATACTTGAGACGTTCATGTTTTATACCTATCAACGTCTTTTGATTATTAATTTCTCTAAAAAAAAAAAAATCACCTCCAATGGATTCTCCTTTTACGTTCACGTCAATAATACTATAAACTTGAGTTTTTGTGAAAAGGATTTGCTTTGGAATTTAGTTCTAACAAAGATGTTGGTAGACCACAAGATAATACTATAATATAACCTCCATTTTAAAATCTATCTTAGGAATAAAGAAAAAATTTATTAACTATTTATATAATATTTTGAATTCGCGCAAAATAATATTTCTGAAACTTTTGTTGAAGATCTTGCAAAAGAAGGCAATTGGCAACAATAAGAGATAGTGTTTCTGAAACTTTTGTTGAAGATCTTGCAAAAGAAGGCAATTGGCAACAATAAGAGATGGTGTCCAACGCAATTTGGTAGTCAACAACAGATGGTGTCCAACACAATTTGGTAGTCAACAATAGATGCTGTCCAAAACCCAGTTACACGAGCCAGGAATTAAACAAGATTGTTGAAGTTGTGGAAGGATGCTAACACTGTCATGGACGATGATCAGTCACTACAAATGGCAAGAAAAATAAAGACCTCTAGCATCAAGCACTGTCGAAATTGAATGTAAGCAAAAGGAGACCTCAAAATGTGCATTACAGAATGTGGACAATATACACAAATTCTATTGAGTTTGACTTTGAACTACAAAAAAGATGAAATGGACTGATAGAATATGAGGTTTAAACAACAAGATGTGTCCTTGTGGTTCTGTATGATGTGTAGCAAATGCTTGATTTTGATGCCATAAGGATTCTTTCTACTTCCTTTCAATATTCAAAAGGAATTGCCATCTGCCAAATTATGAATGAGACACACACAACACAAGTCTTCATTCTTCGATCACCAAATTTTACACACAGACCAAATACGATACAATGTCTGAAGTTTTCATAGACTTGTCAATTCTTATCAAAGGAAGTACATAAATAGGATAGTCAGATAAAGTATCAAACTCACAACAAATGCAAATATCAATGTGGTACCAACAAAAAGAATTGGGTGAAAATTCTACTCGCTACATTTTAACACTTAACAGGGAACGTAACTGGTGTTATTCGTTAATACATACTACAAAAGACAGTCTGGCCACATGTAAACCACAAAAGAGAACTCAGACCAAAGCCAAATCATACAGTATTTCACAATATAGAAACAGACATGACAACACTAGCTGCATATGATTTTGTAAAGATAAAAAACCTTTAAACGGAACAACTTCACAAATACAGTTACATCTGATTCTTCTTAATGAAAAGTAATAATGACTCTGGACAGATTTGATAAGATAGTGAGTAATGATGGGTATAAGATGAATGCTCAACGCCTCAGCTTTTAGAACAGCAGATTCTAGAAGAGAAAAAAAAACTATAGTCGGACTTTGACATTTTTCAAATTTGGACGTGTAAATACCAATTTGAAGTTACAAGGAATAATTTATATGCATAATTGTTCTAGTAGTTTTTGCACTTATAATAGTTGTGATTTAGTTCAATCAAACAAACAAGTAGAAAAATAATGAACCAGCAAACAGGACAGAACACAGAAAAAATAAATATTATTTTGTCAATGGACCACAGGGCAATAGCCAAACTAGTTTCAATACTGAACCTCGAGTTTTGTCATTGGAATACTTTCATGAAATTATCACACAGGATCTCATATAATAAGTAAAACAGAGAAACTTTCAAAATATAACTTAGTTCCTACCTAGCAATAGAAAAAAAAAAAACCACAGCGTGCCTCCACTTCCTATTTCTTTTTCCCTTTCTTCTGTGAGCCTTTCCCCTTAGTGTTATCCGTGGAAGAATCCATATTAGTATCCTTGATATTAATCGCACCCTGGCTGAATTTCGGAGACAAAATCATAGCAATCTCGGGAAAACCAACGCTATTTCTGCCACGCAACAGTGTTTGCAAATTCTGCTCCCAAAGCTTGTCTTTCTTAATACCAGGACTCTACACAACACCACATACCATTGTCAAATAAGCGCAAATTAATTACAAGAGTAAACTCATTTTAGTCACTCACGGATCACTCTAAACTTAGTTTGAAACTATATGAAAATAATAAGTAATGCGTAAAGTATATGGCATGTTTTGTGAGTGAGAACATTGATCAAACAGTTGGCCTGCATTGAAGAAACCAAGGGAAAAAAGAGGGTAGAGTTGGAACCCTGAAACTGTAGAGTTTGATGAACTTTGAAATGATGGAGGCGATTTCGGAACGAGAGTGATGAGGGATTCCCATGAAGGTGCAGAGCTCACTAGTAGCTTTTCGGTGCTTGGTTTTGCCGACACCAACAATTTCAGCGACGACCTTGGATACCGTCGACATGCTCCTCCTCCCTGCTGCACCCATTGGATTCATTGTTTCGGCTGGATTCTTCTCTTCTCTTCTCTCCTCTCCTCCGATTTGATTTTGATGTTTTCCGATGATCCCACCCAATTTCAAAGTGGTATATGATTTGAAATAGATCGAGTACTATTAAGCTCACAAATCAGATAGACTATAATTAATCATATTTTTTACATACTTAATAAAATTTTAACTCGTATTTAATTATTACTGTACCCGTTTGTAATTATATAATATTTCAAATATTTTTTAATATTCTAAAATATATTCATTATTCTTTTATAAACATATATCTAATTATATTTAATATTTTTATAATTTATAATAGATATTTTTTTACAAATATTAAACAAGTATCTCACTTTAAAGATAAATAATGACTCTGGACAGATTTGATAAGATAGTGAGTAATGATGGGTATAAGATGAATGCTCAATGCCTCAGCTGTTAGAACAGCAGATTCTAGAAGGGAAAAAAAACTATAGTCGGACTTTGACATTTTTCAAATTTGGACGTGTAAATACCAATTTGAAGTTACAAGGAATAATTTCTATGCATAATTGTTCTAGTAGTTTTTGCACTTATAATAGTTGTGATTTAGTTCAATCAAACAAACAAGTAGAAAAATAATGAACCAGCAAACAGGACAGAACACACAAAAAAAAAATATTATTTTGTCAATGGACCACAGGGCAATAGCCAAACTAGTTTCAATACTGAACCTCGAGTTTTCTCATTGGAATACTTTCATGAAATTATCACACAGGATCTCATATAATAAGTAAAACAGATAAACTTTCAAAATATAACTTAGTTCCTACCTAGCAATAGAAAAAAATAAACCACAGCGTGCCTCCACTTCCTATTTCTTTTTCCCTTTCTTCTGTGAGTCTTTCCCCTTAGTGTTATCCGTGGAAGAATCCATATTAGTATCCTTGATATTAATCGCACCCTGGCTGAATTCCGGAGACAAAATCTTAGCAATCTCGGGAAAACCAACGCTATTTCTGCCACGCAACAGTGTTTGCAAATTCTGCTCCCAAAGCTTGTCTTTCTTAATACCAGGACTCTGCACAACACCACATACCATTGTCAAATAAGTGCAAATTAATTACAAGAGTAAACTCATTTTAGTCACTCACGGATCAATCCAAACTTAGTTTGAAACTATATGAAAATAATAAGTAATGCGTAAAGTATATGACATGTTTTGTGAGTGAGAACATTGATCAAACAGTTGGCCCGCATTGAAGAAACCAAGGGGAAAAAGAGGGTAGAGTTGAAACCCTGAAACTGTAGAGTTTGATGAACTTTGAAATGATGGAGGCGATTTCGGAACGAGAGTGATGAGGGATTCCCATGAAGGTGCAGAGCTCACTAGTAGCTTTTCGGTGCTTGGTTTTGCCGACACCGACAATTTCAGCGACGGCCTTGGATACCGTCGACATGCTCTTCCTCCCTGCTGCACCCATTGGATTCATTGTTTCGGCTGGATTCTTCTCTTCTCTTCTCTCCTCTCCTCCGATTTGATTTTGATGTTTTTCGATGATCCCACCCAATTTCAAAGTGGTATATGATTTGAAATAGATCGAGTACTATTAAGCTCACAAATCACATAGACTATAATTAATCATATTTTTTACATACTTAATAAAATTTTAACTCGTATTTAATTATTACTGTACCCGTTTGTAATTATATAATATTTCAAATTTTTTTTAATATTCTAAAATATATTCATTATTCTTTTATAAACATATATCTAATTATATTTAATATTTTTATAATTTATAATAGATATTTTTTTACAAATATTAAATAAGTATCTCACTTTAAAGATAAATAATGACTCTGGACAGATTTGATAAGATAGTGAGTAATGATGGGTATAAGATGAATGCTCAATGCCTCAGCTGTTAGAACAGCAGATTCTAGAAGAGAAAAAAAACTATAGTCGGACTTTGATATTTTTCAAATTTGGACGTGTAAATACCAATTTGAAGTTACAAGGAATAATTTCTATGCATAATTGTTCTAGTAGTTTTTGCACTTATAATAGTTGTGATTTAGTTTAATCAAACAAACAAGTAGAAAAATAATGAACCTGCAAACAGGACATAACACAAAAAAAATAAATATTATTTTGTCAATGGACCACAGGGCAATAGCCAAACTAGTTTCAATACTGAACCTCGAGTTTTGTCATTGGAATACTTTCATGAAATTATCACACAGGATCTCATATAATAAGTAAAACAGATAAACTTTCAAAATATAACTTAGTTCCTACCTAGCAATAGAAAAAAAAAAACCACAGCGTGCCTTCACTTCCTATTTCTTTTTCCCTTTCTTCTGTGAGTCTTTCCCCTTAGTGTTATCCGTGGAAGAATCCATATTAGTATCCTTGATATTAATCGCACCCTGGCTGAATTCCGGAGACAAAATCTTAGCAATCTCGGGAAAACCAACGCTATTTCTGCCACGCAACAGTGTTTGCAAATTCTGCTCCCAAAGCTTGTCTTTCTTAATACCAGGACTCTGCACAACACCACATACCATTGTCAAATAAGTGCAAATTAATTACAAGAGTAAACTCATTTTAGTCACTCACGGATCACTCCAAACTTAGTTTGAAACTATATGAAAATAATAAGTAATGCGTAAAGTATATGACATGTTTTGTGAGTGAGAACATTGATCAAACAGTTGGCCTGCATTGAAGAAACCAAGGGGAAAAAGAGGGTAGAGTTGAAACCCTGAAACTGTAGAGTTTGATGAACTTTGAAATGATGGAGGCGATTTCGGAACGAGAGTGATGAGGGATTCCCATGAAGGTGCAGAGCTCACTAGTAGCTTTTCGGTGCTTGGTTTTGCCGACACCGACAATTTCAGCGACGGCCTTGGATACCGTCAACATGCTCTTCCTCCCTGCTGCACCCATTGGATTCATTGTTTCGGCTGGATTCTTCTCTTCTCTTCTCTCCTCTCCTCCGATTTGATTTTGATGTTTTCCGATGATCCCACCCAATTTCAAAGTGGTATATGATTTGAAATAGATCGAGTACTATTAAGCTCACAAATCACATAGACTATAATTAATCATATTTTTTACATACTTAATAAAATTTTAACTCGTATTTAATTATTACTGTACCCGTTTGTAATTATATAATATTTCAAATTTTTTTTAATATTCTAAAATATATTCATTATTCTTTTATAAACATATATCTAATTATATTTAATATTTTTATAATTTATAATAGATATTTTTTTACAAATATTAAATAAGTATCTCACTTTAAAGATAAATAATGACTCTGGACAGATTTGATAAGATAGTGAGTAATGATGGGTATAAGATGAATGCTCAATGCCTCATCTGTTAGAACAGCAGATTCTAGAAGAGAAAAAAAACTATAGTCGGACTTTGATATTTTTCAAATTTGGACGTGTAAATACCAATTTGAAGTTACAAGGAATAATTTCTATGCATAATTGTTCTAGTAGTTTTTGCACTTATAATAGTTGTGATTTAGTTCAATCAAACAAACAAGTAGAAAAATAATGAACCTGCAAACAGGACAGAACACAAAAAAAAAAAATATTATTTTGTCAATGGACCACAGGGCAATAGCCAAACTAGTTTCAATACTGAACCTCGAGTTTTGTCATTGGAATACTTTCATGAAATTATCACACAGGATCTCATATAATAAGTAAAACAGATAAACTTTCAAAATATAACTTAGTTCCTACCTAGCAATAGAAAAAAAAAAACCACAGCGTGCCTCCACTTCCTATTTCTTTTTCCCTTTCTTCTGTGAGTCTTTCCCCTTAGTGTTATCCGTGGAAGAATCCATATTAGTATCCTTGATATTAATCGCACCCTGGCTGAATTCCGGAGACAAAATCTTAGCAATCTCAGGAAAACCAACGCTATTTCTGCCACGCAACAGTGTTTGCAAATTCTGCTCCCAAAGCTTGTCTTTCTTAATACCAGGACTCTGCACAACACCACATACCATTGTCAAATAAGTGCAAATTAATTACAAGAGTAAACTCATTTTAGTCACTCACGGATCACTCCAAACTTAGTTTGAAACTATATGAAAATAATAAGTAATGCGTAAAGTATATGACATGTTTTGTGAGTGAGAACATTGATCAAACAGTTGGCCTGCATTGAAGAAACCAAGGGGAAAAAGAGGGTAGAGTTGAAACCCTGAAACTGTAGAGTTTGATGAACTTTGAAATGATGGAGGCGATTTCGGAACGAGAGTGATGAGGGATTCCCATGAAGGTGCAGAGCTCACTAGTAGCTTTTCGGTGCTTGGTTTTGCCGACACCGACAATTTCAGCGACGGCCTTGGATACCGTCAACATGCTCTTCCTCCCTGCTGCACCCATTGGATTCATTGTTTCGGCTGGATTCTTCTCTTCTCTTCTCTCCTCTCCTCCGATTTGATTTTGATGTTTTCCGATGATCCCACCCAATTTCAAAGTGGTATATGATTTGAAATAGATCGAGTACTATTAAGCTCACAAATCACATAGACTATAATTAATCATATTTTTTACATACTTAATAAAATTTTAACTCGTATTTAATTATTACTGTACCCGTTTGTAATTATATAATATTTCAGATATTTTTTAATATTCTAAAATATATTCATTATTCTTTTATAAACATATATCTAATTATATTTAATATTTTTATAATTTATAATAGATATTTTTTTACAAATATTAAATAAGTATCTCACTTTAAAGATAAATAATGACTCTGGACAGATTTGATAAGATAGTGAGTAATGATGGGTATAAGATGAATGCTCAATGCCTCAGCTGTTAGAACAGCAGATTCTAGAAGAGAAAAAAAACTATAGTCGGACTTTGACATTTTTCAAATTTGGACGTGTAAATACCAATTTGAAGTTACAAGGAATAAGTTCTATGCATAATTGTTCTAGTAGTTTTTGCACTTATAATAGTTGTGATTTAGTTCAATCAAACAAACAAGTAGAAAAATAATGAACCAGCAAACAGGACATAACACAAAAAAAATAAATATTATTTTGTCAATGGACCACAGCAAACAGGACAAAACATAAAAAAAAAAAATATTATTTTGTCAATGGACCACAGGGCAATAGCCAAACTAGTTTCAATACTGAACCTCGAGTTTTGTCATTGGAATACTTTCTTGAAATTATCACACAGGATCTCTTATAATAAGTAAAACAGAGAAACTTTCAAAATATAACTTAGTTCCTACCTAGCAATAGAAAAAAAAAACCACAGCGTGCCTCCACTTCCTATTTCTTTTTCTCTTTCTTCTGTTAGCCTTTCCCCTTAGTGTTATCCGTGGAAGAATCCATATTAGTATCTTTGATATTAATCGCACCCTGGCTGAATTCCGGAGACAAAATCTTAGCAATCTCGGGAAAACCAACGCTATTTCTGCCACGCAACAGTGTTTGCAAATTCTGCTCCCAAAGCTTGTCTTTCTTAATACCAAGACTCTGCATAGCACCACATACCATTGTCAAATAAGTGCAAATTAATTACAAGAGTAAACTCATTTTAGTCACTCACGGATCACTCCAAACTTAGTTTGAAACTATATGAAAATAATAAGTAATGCGTAAAGTATATGGCATGTTTTGTGAGTGAGAACATTGATCAAACAGTTGGCCTGCATTGAAGAAACCAAGGGAAAAAAGAGGGTAGAGTTGAAACCCTGAAACTGTAGATTTGATGAACTTTGAAATGATGGAGGCGATTTCGGAACGAGAGTGATGAGGGATTCCCATGAAGGTGCAGAGCTCACTAGTAGCTTTTCGGTGCTTGGTTTTGCCGACACCGACAATTTCAGCGACGGCCTTGGATACCGTCGACATGCTCCTCCTCCCTGCTGCACCCATAGGATTCATTGTTTCGGCTGGATTCTTCTCTTCTCTTCTCTCCTCTCCTCCGATTTGATTTTGATGTTTTCCGATGATCCCACCCAATTTCAAAGTGGTATATGATTTGAAATAGATCGAGTACTATTAAGCTCACAAATCACATAGACTATAATTAATCATATTTTTTACAAACTTAATAAAATTTTAACTCGTATTTAATTATTACTGTACCCGTTTGTAATTATATAATATTTCAAATATTTTTTAATATTCTAAAATATATTCATTATTCTTTTATAAACATATATCTAATTATATTTAATATTTTTATAATTTATAATAGATATTTTTTTACAAATATTAAATAAGTATCTCACTTTAAAGATAAATAATGACTCTGGACAGATTTGATAAGATAGTGAGTAATGATGGGTATAAGATGAATGCTCAATGCCTCAGCTGTTAGAACAACAAATTCTAGAAGAGAAAAAAAACTATAGTCGGACTTTGACATTTTTCAAATTTGGACGTGTAAATACCAATTTGAAGTTACAAGGAATAAATTCTATGCATAATTGTTCTAGTAGTTTTTGCACTTATAATAGTTGTGATTTAGTTAAATCAAACAAACAAGTAGAAAAATAATGAACCAGCAAACAGGACAGAACACAAAAAAAAAAAAAAATATTTTGTCAATGGACCACAGGGCAATAGCCAAACTAGTTTCAATACTGAACCTCGAGTTTTGTCATTGGAATACTTTCATGAAATTATCACACAGGATCTCATATAATAAGTAAAACAGATAAACTTTCAAAATATAACTTAGTTCCTACCTAGCAATAGAAAAAAATAAACCACAGCGTGCCTCCACTTCCTATTTCTTTTTCCCTTTCTTCTGTGAGTCTTTCCCTTTAGTGTTATCCGTGGAAGAATCCATATTAGTATCCTTGATATTAATCGCACCCTGGCTGAATTCCGGACACAAAATCTTAGCAATCTCGGGAAAACCAACGCTATTTCTGCCACGCAACAGTGTTTGCAAATTCTGCTCCCAAAGCTTGTCTTTCTTAATACCAGGACTCTGCACAACACCACATACCATTGTTAAATAAGTGCAAATTAATTACAAGGGTAAACTCATTTTAGTCACTCACAGATCACTCCAAACTTAGTTTGAAACTATATGAAAATAATAAGTAATGCGTAAAGTATATGGCATGTTTTGTAAGTGAGAACATTGATCAAACAGTTGGCCTGCATTGAAGAAACCAAGGGGAAAAAGAGGGTAGAGTTGAAACCCTGAAACTGTAGAGTTTGATGAACTTTGAAATGATGGAGGCAATTTCGGAACGAGAGTGATGAGGGATTCCCATGAAGGTGCAGAGCTCACTAGTAGCTTTTCGGTGCTTGGTTTTGCCGACACCGACAATTTCAGCGACGGCCTTGGATACCGTCGACTTGCTCTTCCTCCCTGCTGCACCCATTGGATTCATTGTTTCGGCTGGATTCTTCTCTTCTCTTCTCTCCTCTCCTCCGATTTGATTTTGATATTTTCCGATGATCCCACCCAATTTCAAAGTGGTATGTGATTTGAAATAGATCGAGTACTATTAAGCTCACAAATCACATAGACTATAATTAATCATATTTTTTACATACTTAATAAAATTTTAACTCGTATTTAATTATTACTGTACCCGTTTGTAATTATATAATATTTCAAATATTTTTTAATATTCTAAAATATATTCATTATTCTTTTATAAACATATATCTAATTATATTTAATATTTTTATAATTTATAATAGATATTTTTTTACAAATATTAAATTAGTATCTCACTTTAAAGATAAATAATGACTCTCGACAGATTTGATAAGATAGTGAGTAATGATGGGTATAAGATGAATGCTCAATGCCTCAGCTGTTAGAACAGCAGATTCTAGAAGAGAAAAAAAACTATAGTCGGACTTTGACATTTTTCAAATTTGGACGTGTAAATACCAATTTGAAGTTACAAGGAATAATTTCTATGCATAAATGTTCTAGTAGTTTTTGCACTTATAATAGTTGTGATTTAGTTCAATCAAACAAACAAGTAGAAAAATAATGAACCAGCAAACAGGACAGAACATAAAAAAAAAAATATTATTTTGTCAATGGACCACAGGGCAATAGCCAAACTAGTTTCAATACTGAACCTCGAGTTTTATCATTGGAATACTTCCATGAAATTATCACACAGGATCTCATATAATAAGTAAAATAGAGAAACTTTCAAAATATAACTTAGTTCCTACCTAGCAATAGAAAGAAAAAAACCACAGCGTGCCTCCACTTCCTATTTCTTTTTCCCTTTCTTCTGTGAGCCTTTCCCCTTAGTGTTATCCGTGGAAGAATCCATATTAGTATCCTTGATATTAATCGCACCCTGGCTGAATTCCGGAGACAAAATCTTAGCAATCTCGGGAAAACCAACGCTATTTCTGCCACGCAACAGTGTTTGCAAATTCTGCTCCCAAAGCTTGTCTTTCTTAATACCAGGACTCTGCACAGCACCACATACCATTGTCAAATAAGTGCAAATTAATTACAAGAGTAAACTCATTTTAGTCACTCACGGATCACTCCAAACTTAGTTTGAAACTATATAAAAATAATAAGTAATGCGTAAAGTATATGGCATGTTTTGTGAGTGAGAACATTGATCAAACAGTTGGCCTGCATTGAAGAAACCAAGGGAAAAAAGAGGGTAGAGTTGAAACCCTGAAACTGTAGAGTTTGATGAACTTTGAAATGATGGAGGCGATTTCGGAACGAGAGTGATGAGGGATTCCCATGAAGGTGCAGAGCTCACTAGTAGCTTTTCCGTGCTTTGTTTTGCCGACACCGACAATTTCAGCGACGGCCTTGGATACCGTCGACATGCTCCTCCTCCCTGCTGCACCCATTGGATTCATTGTTTCGGCTGGATTCTTCTCTTCTCTTCTCTCCTCTCCTCCGATTTGATTTTGATGTTTTTCGATGATCCCACCCAATTTCAAAGTGGTATATGATTTGAAATAGATCGAGTACTATTAAGCTCACAAATCACATAGACTATAATTAATCATATTTTTTACATACTTAATAAAATTTTAACTCGTATTTAATTATTACTGTACCCGTTTGTAATTATATAATATTTCAAATTTTTTTTAATATTCTAAAATATATTCATTATTCTTTTATAAACATATATCTAATTATATTTAATATTTTTATAATTTATAATAGATATTTTTTTACAAATATTAAATAAGTATCTCACTTTAAAGATAAATAATGACTCTGGACAGATTTGATAAGATAGTGAGTAATGATGGGTATAAGATGAATGCTCAATGCCTCAGCTGTTAGAACAGCAGATTCTAGAAGAGAAAAAAAACTATAGTCGGACTTTGATATTTTTCAAATTTGGACGTGTAAATACCAATTTGAAGTTACAAGGAATAATTTCTATGCATAATTGTTCTAGTAGTTTTTGCACTTATAATAGTTGTGATTTAGTTTAATCAAACAAACAAGTAGAAAAATAATGAACCTGCAAACAGGACATAACACAAAAAAAATAAATATTATTTTGTCAATGGACCACAGGGCAATAGCCAAACTAGTTTCAATACTGAACCTCGAGTTTTGTCATTGGAATACTTTCATGAAATTATCACACAGGATCTCATATAATAAGTAAAACAGATAAACTTTCAAAATATAACTTAGTTCCTACCTAGCAATAGAAAAAAAAAAACCACAGCGTGCCTTCACTTCCTATTTCTTTTTCCCTTTCTTCTGTGAGTCTTTCCCCTTAGTGTTATCCGTGGAAGAATCCATATTAGTATCCTTGATATTAATCGCACCCTGGCTGAATTCCGGAGACAAAATCTTAGCAATCTCGGGAAAACCAACGCTATTTCTGCCACGCAACAGTGTTTGCAAATTCTGCTCCCAAAGCTTGTCTTTCTTAATACCAGGACTCTGCACAACACCACATACCATTGTCAAATAAGTGCAAATTAATTACAAGAGTAAACTCATTTTAGTCACTCACGGATCACTCCAAACTTAGTTTGAAACTATATGAAAATAATAAGTAATGCGTAAAGTATATGACATGTTTTGTGAGTGAGAACATTGATCAAACAGTTGGCCTGCATTGAAGAAACCAAGGGGAAAAAGAGGGTAGAGTTGAAACCCTGAAACTGTAGAGTTTGATGAACTTTGAAATGATGGAGGCGATTTCGGAACGAGAGTGATGAGGGATTCCCATGAAGGTGCAGAGCTCACTAGTAGCTTTTCGGTGCTTGGTTTTGCCGACACCGACAATTTCAGCGACGGCCTTGGATACCGTCAACATGCTCTTCCTCCCTGCTGCACCCATTGGATTCATTGTTTCGGCTGGATTCTTCTCTTCTCTTCTCTCCTCTCCTCCGATTTGATTTTGATGTTTTCCGATGATCCCACCCAATTTCAAAGTGGTATATGATTTGAAATAGATCGAGTACTATTAAGCTCACAAATCACATAGACTATAATTAATCATATTTTTTACATACTTAATAAAATTTTAACTCGTATTTAATTATTACTGTACCCGTTTGTAATTATATAATATTTCAAATTTTTTTTAATATTCTAAAATATATTCATTATTCTTTTATAAACATATATCTAATTATATTTAATATTTTTATAATTTATAATAGATATTTTTTTACAAATATTAAATAAGTATCTCACTTTAAAGATAAATAATGACTCTGGACAGATTTGATAAGATAGTGAGTAATGATGGGTATAAGATGAATGCTCAATGCCTCATCTGTTAGAACAGCAGATTCTAGAAGAGAAAAAAAACTATAGTCGGACTTTGATATTTTTCAAATTTGGACGTGTAAATACCAATTTGAAGTTACAAGGAATAATTTCTATGCATAATTGTTCTAGTAGTTTTTGCACTTATAATAGTTGTGATTTAGTTCAATCAAACAAACAAGTAGAAAAATAATGAACCTGCAAACAGGACAGAACACAAAAAAAAAAAATATTATTTTGTCAATGGACCACAGGGCAATAGCCAAACTAGTTTCAATACTGAACCTCGAGTTTTGTCATTGGAATACTTTCATGAAATTATCACACAGGATCTCATATAATAAGTAAAACAGATAAACTTTCAAAATATAACTTAGTTCCTACCTAGCAATAGAAAAAAAAAAACCACAGCGTGCCTCCACTTCCTATTTCTTTTTCCCTTTCTTCTGTGAGTCTTTCCCCTTAGTGTTATCCGTGGAAGAATCCATATTAGTATCCTTGATATTAATCGCACCCTGGCTGAATTCCGGAGACAAAATCTTAGCAATCTCAGGAAAACCAACGCTATTTCTGCCACGCAACAGTGTTTGCAAATTCTGCTCCCAAAGCTTGTCTTTCTTAATACCAGGACTCTGCACAACACCACATACCATTGTCAAATAAGTGCAAATTAATTACAAGAGTAAACTCATTTTAGTCACTCACGGATCACTCCAAACTTAGTTTGAAACTATATGAAAATAATAAGTAATGCGTAAAGTATATGACATGTTTTGTGAGTGAGAACATTGATCAAACAGTTGGCCTGCATTGAAGAAACCAAGGGGAAAAAGAGGGTAGAGTTGAAACCCTGAAACTGTAGAGTTTGATGAACTTTGAAATGATGGAGGCGATTTCGGAACGAGAGTGATGAGGGATTCCCATGAAGGTGCAGAGCTCACTAGTAGCTTTTCGGTGCTTGGTTTTGCCGACACCGACAATTTCAGCGACGGCCTTGGATACCGTCAACATGCTCTTCCTCCCTGCTGCACCCATTGGATTCATTGTTTCGGCTGGATTCTTCTCTTCTCTTCTCTCCTCTCCTCCGATTTGATTTTGATGTTTTCCGATGATCCCACCCAATTTCAAAGTGGTATATGATTTGAAATAGATCGAGTACTATTAAGCTCACAAATCACATAGACTATAATTAATCATATTTTTTACATACTTAATAAAATTTTAACTCGTATTTAATTATTACTGTACCCGTTTGTAATTATATAATATTTCAGATATTTTTTAATATTCTAAAATATATTCATTATTCTTTTATAAACATATATCTAATTATATTTAATATTTTTATAATTTATAATAGATATTTTTTTACAAATATTAAATAAGTATCTCACTTTAAAGATAAATAATGACTCTGGACAGATTTGATAAGATAGTGAGTAATGATGGGTATAAGATGAATGCTCAATGCCTCAGCTGTTAGAACAGCAGATTCTAGAAGAGAAAAAAAACTATAGTCGGACTTTGACATTTTTCAAATTTGGACGTGTAAATACCAATTTGAAGTTACAAGGAATAAGTTCTATGCATAATTGTTCTAGTAGTTTTTGCACTTATAATAGTTGTGATTTAGTTCAATCAAACAAACAAGTAGAAAAATAATGAACCAGCAAACAGGACATAACACAAAAAAAATAAATATTATTTTGTCAATGGACCACAGCAAACAGGACAAAACATAAAAAAAAAAAATATTATTTTGTCAATGGACCACAGGGCAATAGCCAAACTAGTTTCAATACTGAACCTCGAGTTTTGTCATTGGAATACTTTCTTGAAATTATCACACAGGATCTCTTATAATAAGTAAAACAGAGAAACTTTCAAAATATAACTTAGTTCCTACCTAGCAATAGAAAAAAAAAACCACAGCGTGCCTCCACTTCCTATTTCTTTTTCTCTTTCTTCTGTTAGCCTTTCCCCTTAGTGTTATCCGTGGAAGAATCCATATTAGTATCTTTGATATTAATCGCACCCTGGCTGAATTCCGGAGACAAAATCTTAGCAATCTCGGGAAAACCAACGCTATTTCTGCCACGCAACAGTGTTTGCAAATTCTGCTCCCAAAGCTTGTCTTTCTTAATACCAAGACTCTGCATAGCACCACATACCATTGTCAAATAAGTGCAAATTAATTACAAGAGTAAACTCATTTTAGTCACTCACGGATCACTCCAAACTTAGTTTGAAACTATATGAAAATAATAAGTAATGCGTAAAGTATATGGCATGTTTTGTGAGTGAGAACATTGATCAAACAGTTGGCCTGCATTGAAGAAACCAAGGGAAAAAAGAGGGTAGAGTTGAAACCCTGAAACTGTAGATTTGATGAACTTTGAAATGATGGAGGCGATTTCGGAACGAGAGTGATGAGGGATTCCCATGAAGGTGCAGAGCTCACTAGTAGCTTTTCGGTGCTTGGTTTTGCCGACACCGACAATTTCAGCGACGGCCTTGGATACCGTCGACATGCTCCTCCTCCCTGCTGCACCCATAGGATTCATTGTTTCGGCTGGATTCTTCTCTTCTCTTCTCTCCTCTCCTCCGATTTGATTTTGATGTTTTCCGATGATCCCACCCAATTTCAAAGTGGTATATGATTTGAAATAGATCGAGTACTATTAAGCTCACAAATCACATAGACTATAATTAATCATATTTTTTACAAACTTAATAAAATTTTAACTCGTATTTAATTATTACTGTACCCGTTTGTAATTATATAATATTTCAAATATTTTTTAATATTCTAAAATATATTCATTATTCTTTTATAAACATATATCTAATTATATTTAATATTTTTATAATTTATAATAGATATTTTTTTACAAATATTAAATAAGTATCTCACTTTAAAGATAAATAATGACTCTGGACAGATTTGATAAGATAGTGAGTAATGATGGGTATAAGATGAATGCTCAATGCCTCAGCTGTTAGAACAACAAATTCTAGAAGAGAAAAAAAACTATAGTCGGACTTTGACATTTTTCAAATTTGGACGTGTAAATACCAATTTGAAGTTACAAGGAATAAATTCTATGCATAATTGTTCTAGTAGTTTTTGCACTTATAATAGTTGTGATTTAGTTAAATCAAACAAACAAGTAGAAAAATAATGAACCAGCAAACAGGACAGAACACAAAAAAAAAAAAAAATATTTTGTCAATGGACCACAGGGCAATAGCCAAACTAGTTTCAATACTGAACCTCGAGTTTTGTCATTGGAATACTTTCATGAAATTATCACACAGGATCTCATATAATAAGTAAAACAGATAAACTTTCAAAATATAACTTAGTTCCTACCTAGCAATAGAAAAAAATAAACCACAGCGTGCCTCCACTTCCTATTTCTTTTTCCCTTTCTTCTGTGAGTCTTTCCCTTTAGTGTTATCCGTGGAAGAATCCATATTAGTATCCTTGATATTAATCGCACCCTGGCTGAATTCCGGACACAAAATCTTAGCAATCTCGGGAAAACCAACGCTATTTCTGCCACGCAACAGTGTTTGCAAATTCTGCTCCCAAAGCTTGTCTTTCTTAATACCAGGACTCTGCACAACACCACATACCATTGTTAAATAAGTGCAAATTAATTACAAGGGTAAACTCATTTTAGTCACTCACAGATCACTCCAAACTTAGTTTGAAACTATATGAAAATAATAAGTAATGCGTAAAGTATATGGCATGTTTTGTAAGTGAGAACATTGATCAAACAGTTGGCCTGCATTGAAGAAACCAAGGGGAAAAAGAGGGTAGAGTTGAAACCCTGAAACTGTAGAGTTTGATGAACTTTGAAATGATGGAGGCAATTTCGGAACGAGAGTGATGAGGGATTCCCATGAAGGTGCAGAGCTCACTAGTAGCTTTTCGGTGCTTGGTTTTGCCGACACCGACAATTTCAGCGACGGCCTTGGATACCGTCGACTTGCTCTTCCTCCCTGCTGCACCCATTGGATTCATTGTTTCGGCTGGATTCTTCTCTTCTCTTCTCTCCTCTCCTCCGATTTGATTTTGATATTTTCCGATGATCCCACCCAATTTCAAAGTGGTATGTGATTTGAAATAGATCGAGTACTATTAAGCTCACAAATCACATAGACTATAATTAATCATATTTTTTACATACTTAATAAAATTTTAACTCGTATTTAATTATTACTGTACCCGTTTGTAATTATATAATATTTCAAATATTTTTTAATATTCTAAAATATATTCATTATTCTTTTATAAACATATATCTAATTATATTTAATATTTTTATAATTTATAATAGATATTTTTTTACAAATATTAAATTAGTATCTCACTTTAAAGATAAATAATGACTCTCGACAGATTTGATAAGATAGTGAGTAATGATGGGTATAAGATGAATGCTCAATGCCTCAGCTGTTAGAACAGCAGATTCTAGAAGAGAAAAAAAACTATAGTCGGACTTTGACATTTTTCAAATTTGGACGTGTAAATACCAATTTGAAGTTACAAGGAATAATTTCTATGCATAAATGTTCTAGTAGTTTTTGCACTTATAATAGTTGTGATTTAGTTCAATCAAACAAACAAGTAGAAAAATAATGAACCAGCAAACAGGACAGAACATAAAAAAAAAAAATATTATTTTGTCAATGGACCACAGGGCAATAGCCAAACTAGTTTCAATACTGAACCTCGAGTTTTATCATTGGAATACTTCCATGAAATTATCACACAGGATCTCATATAATAAGTAAAATAGAGAAACTTTCAAAATATAACTTAGTTCCTACCTAGCAATAGAAAGAAAAAAACCACAGCGTGCCTCCACTTCCTATTTCTTTTTCCCTTTCTTCTGTGAGCCTTTCCCCTTAGTGTTATCCGTGGAAGAATCCATATTAGTATCCTTGATATTAATCGCACCCTGGCTGAATTCCGGAGACAAAATCTTAGCAATCTCGGGAAAACCAACGCTATTTCTGCCACGCAACAGTGTTTGCAAATTCTGCTCCCAAAGCTTGTCTTTCTTAATACCAGGACTCTGCACAGCACCACATACCATTGTCAAATAAGTGCAAATTAATTACAAGAGTAAACTCATTTTAGTCACTCACGGATCACTCCAAACTTAGTTTGAAACTATATAAAAATAATAAGTAATGCGTAAAGTATATGGCATGTTTTGTGAGTGAGAACATTGATCAAACAGTTGGCCTGCATTGAAGAAACCAAGGGAAAAAAGAGGGTAGAGTTGAAACCCTGAAACTGTAGAGTTTGATGAACTTTGAAATGATGGAGGCGATTTCGGAACGAGAGTGATGAGGGATTCCCATGAAGGTGCAGAGCTCACTAGTAGCTTTTCCGTGCTTTGTTTTGCCGACACCGACAATTTCAGCGACGGCCTTGGATACCGTCGACATGCTCCTCCTCCCTGCTGCACCCATTGGATTCTGCAAAACAGTATCTCTATTAAGCCATTTTGAAGAAAGCCAAAACTAAAAAGAGATAAAAGTATAAGATAATAAGTCCCATAATTGGAAGACAAATTACACAAATTGTTACAGAAAAACAAACAATTAAAAAAAAAAAAAGGAAACAAAAAAGGCAGGACTGAAATACCAGCATGAACACAACAATAGTGATCACCAGCTAACAAATGAACAAAATAAACAAACCTCAAAGCTAAAGATATCATTTAGACGCATATTAGAAACCTGCTTTTCAAAAATCATTACCATCTACCACTTTACAAAACCATATCCATCTACCACTTTACAAAACCATATCCATCGCACATGGAAAAGGCTTCAAAAGGGCTGGACCTGTAACGTATCTAGCCATACAATACAAAGACTGACAACACAACTCAAATCCCTGACCTACAAATAGCAGAACAGCAACTATAACCATGGCATCCAGGCTCCCATTCCAAATTATCATTACATTACATAATGATAATGCAATACTATACACCTTACTATGATGCAACAATGTATTTTCTTTTAAATAAACTTTAGGCATAACTACAGGGATTTTAAATGATTCTACGATTTCCCCATAGCAACAACACAGTGAAACCAATATATCAGATAAACCTAATTTGAACAACTCTGCATTTGTTATTTCAAAAATTCATGAAACAAAATCAGGTATTAAAGATACACAAGTTTGATAAGAAATGGCCAGCCTCATTGATGCAACAATACCGTAGGAAGCACAGATATTCATTCAAAATAACTAAACCCTAACCTAGCTTCAAACTACAAGGTTTGATGCAACAATCAACCTCACAAAGTACTTCGATTACATCAAACAATGACCTAATCAAATATCCAGCACAAAATCAATCAATAAAACCTAGTCAAAGTTTTATGTTCAGTGCAAAATAAAATTTCAAACGAGAAATAAAGAGAGAAATTAAAAAACGAAGATCGCAGAGAGAAATGGCAGCATTGACGGGAAATGAAAAGAAGACCTGAAGATTTTGCAGCTTAATGTATTCCCAGACTTTTTTAACGGCTACGGTTCTTGAAACTTGAGGTGAACCGATGAACTTCCCGAGCTCAGAAGTGACCGGAACGACTTTCTGTATGCCTCCGCTACCCCTGCTCATGGGCGTTTTCTTCACGACAGTTGTGGAGGCAGCTGCGGCGGAAGCAGCAGTCTTCTTGGAAGCTCCCTTCGCCGCAGCCGCCATGAGCGCTCTGCCAGCAAATGCTTCGAAAACCCTAGCGTGTACCATGATCGATCCGAGAAAATGCTTTTCGTTTTCAAATTTTCTAAAACCCTAGAGAGAGATAGATTGATTTTCCAAGCCTTAGCCCTTTAGTTCCGTTTCCCGTTTATTGAACTCGATGTCCACTCCGGAACTTTTCGATACTTGTTAGTTCTTACAATTATAGTCGACGTGGCGGTTTTTGATTGGACTCTACTTATACGGTGGTAATTGTAGGGATTGATGTGTATGTTATAGGTTTTATGTGGAATTATGACCAATGGATACTGTTATACAATTCCAATTTCTAATTACCAGAAAAATAAAAAAGATTTTCCCCTCCTTGTGTTTCCCGCTTGTTTTCTTTTTCTATTTGTTTCAAGAGAGTTGTGGATAGTGTATTTTCCAAAATTTGTGTAGGGATGAATTTAATTTTATGTGCGCGATGAATAATATAAATTTACAGCTGTGAACATTCAATAGCTATCCATTTCAAATAGCATGTTATAGGTCTAAATTGTCTATTAACCTACACCTCTAAAAAATATATGTTTACGTGTCTATTAGGGTCATTTGTGTGTCTATTGATGTTGGATATCTATTCTGAAATTTATTAATTATATTATTTGTTCAAAATTATTATTAATGTCGTTGTATCTATCACTCTCATTGTGTTGTATCTATCACTCTCATTGTGTTTGAGACATTAGTGTTTTATACCTATCAACTTCTTTTGATTATTAATCTCTCTACAAAAGAAAATAATTGTTTTCACCTCCAATGGATTCTCCTTTTACGATCACTTTTTCCGTCAATAATACTAAAAACTTGAGTTTTACTTGAGCTTTTGTGAAAAGGATTTGCTTTGGAATTTAGTTCTAACAAAGATGTTGGTAGACCACAAGATAATACTATAATATAACCTCCATTTTAAAATCTATCTTAGGAATAAAGAAAAAATTTATTAACTATTTATATAATATATTTTGAATTCGCGCAAAATAATGTTTCTGAAACTTTTGTTGAAGATCTTGCAAAAGAAGGCAATTGGCAACAATAAGAGATGGTGTCCAATGCAATTTGGTAGTCAACAACAGATGGTGTCCAAAACCCAGTTACACGAGCCAGGAATTAAACAAGATTGTTGAAGTTGTGGAAGGATGCTAACACTGTCATGGACGATGATCAGTCACTACAAATGGCAAGAAAAATAACGAACTCTAACATCAAGCACTGTCGAAATTGAATGTAAGCAAAAGGAGACCTCAAAATGTGCATTACAAAATGTGGACAATATACACAAGTTTTCTTGAGTTTGACTTTGAACTACAAAAAAGATGAAATGGACTGATAGAATATGACGTTTAAACAACAAGGTGTGTCCTTGTGGTTCTGTATGATGTGTAGCAAATGCTTGATTTTGATGCCATAAGGATTCTTTCTACTTCCTTTCAATATTCAAAAGGAATTGCCATCTGCCAAATTATGAATGAGACACACACAACACAAGTCTTCCTTCTTCGATCGCCAAATTTTACACACAAACCAAATAAGATATAATGTCTGAAGTTTTCATAGGCTTGTCAATTCTTATCAAAGGAAGTACATAAATAGGATAGCCACATAAAGTATCAAACTCACAACAAATGCAAATATCAATGTGGTACCAACAAAAAGAATTGGGTGAAAATTCTACTCTCTACATTTTAACATTTAACAGGGAACGTAATTGGTGTTATTCGTTAATACATACTACAAAAGACAGTCTGGCCACATGTAAATCAAAATTAAAACCACAAAAGAGAACTCAGACCAAAGCCCAAGGTAGTCAAACACTAGATCTTAAGTAGGATCGGACGGCTAGTAAAAGATCATAAAATTAGGATCGTAGCACGGCACTTAAGATCTTACCGAAGGGCTAAGCAGTAATTTGACATATATATACACACACAAAAACATGAAAATTGTAATACATAGACAAAATAACTTATAAATGACAAAATTCAACAAATTTAATTAATAACACAACCATCATTCCATAATTTAACAAGTTCAAAAGACTTTGTTCAAAATAAGCAGCTCAAAAAACATAAATCTAACTAACAAGTCTAATCATCTAAGATATCATGTATTTTTCATATCAGTATAGTCATATAAAAGACAACTTCAACACGTAAGATCGTAAGATCTTAAGACCCAGCACTCGATCTTGATCATAAAATGCACGAAAAAGTTTTTTCTAAGATCGTAGCACTAAAAGGCAACTTCAGCACGTAAGATCGGAAGATCTTAAGAACCAACACTCAATCTTGACTTACTGCCAAGGCCAAATCATGCAGTATTTCACAATATAGAAACAGTCATGACAACACTAGCTGCATATGATTTTGTAAAGATAAAAAACCTTTAAACGGAACAACTTCACAAATACAGTTACATCTGATTCTTCTTAATGAAAAGTAATAATGACTCTGGACAGATTTGATAAGATGGTGAGTAATGATGGGTATAAGATGAATGCTCAATGCCTCAGCTGTTAGAACAACAGATTCTAGAAGAGAAAAAAAACTAGAGTCAGACTTTGACATTTTTCAAATTTGGACGTGTAAATACCAATGTGCAGGTACCACTTTGAAGTTACAAGGAATAATTTATATGCATAATTGTTCTAGTAGTTTTTGCACTTATAATAGTTGTGATTTAGTTCAATCAAACAAACAAGTAGAAAAATAATGAACTAGAAAACAAGACAGAACACAGAAAAAATAAATATTATTTTGTCAATGGACCACAGGGCAATAGCCAAACTAGTTTCAATACTGAACCTCGAGTTTTGTCATTGGAATACTTTCATGAAATTATCACACAGGATCTCATATAATAAGTAAACAGAGAAACTTTCAAAATATAACTTGGTTCCTACCTAGCAATAGAGAAAGAAAAAAAAAAACCCACAGCGTGCCTCCACTTCCTATTTCTTTTTCCCCTTCTTCTGTGAGCCTTTCCCCTTAGTGTTATCCGTGGAAGAATCCATATTAGTATCCTTGATATTAATCGCACCCTGGCTGAATTCCGGAGACAAAATCTTAGCAATCTCGGGAAAACCAACGCTATTTCTGCCACGCAACAGTGTTTGCAAATTCTGCTCCCAAAGCTTGTCTTTCTTAATACCAGGACTCTGCACAGCACCACATACCATTGTCAAATAAGTGCAAATTAATTACAAGAGTAAACTCATTTTAGTCACTCACGGATCACTCCAAACTTAGTTTGAGACTATATGAAAATAATAAGTAATGCGTAAAGTATATGGCATGTTTTGTGAGTGAGAACATTGATCAAACAGTTGGTCTGCATTGAAGAAACCAAGGGAAAAAAGAGGGTAGAGTCGAAACCCTGAAACTGTAGAGTTTGATGAACTTTGAAATGATGGAGGCGATTTCGGAACGAGAGTGATGAGGGATGCCCATGAAGGTGCAGAGCTCACTAGTAGCTTTTCGGTGCTTGGTTTTGCCGACACCGACAATTTCAGCGACGGCCTTGGATACCGTCGACATGCTCCTCCTCCCTGCTGCACCCATTGGATTCATTGTTTCGGCTGGATTCTTCTCTTCTCTTCTCTTCTCTCCTCCGATTTGATTTTGATGTTTTCCCGATGATCCCACCCAATTTCAAAGTGGCATATTATTTGAAATAGATCGAGTACTATTAAGCTCACAAATCACTTAGACCATAATTAATCATATTTTTTACATACTTAATAAAATTTTAACTCATATTTAATTATTACTGTACCCGTTTGTAATTATATAATATTTCTAATATTTTTTAATATTCTAAAATATATTCATTATTCTTTTATAAATATATATCTAATTATATTTAATATTTTTATAATTTATAATAGATATTTTTTTACAAATATTAAATAAGTATCTCACCTTAAAGGTAAACTGATATAATAATAGAAATTGTAAATACATTTATATCATAGCTATTTTTTTATTACGTTAATTCATTGAGAATTAATAGAAAAGAATAAATTGCAAGTTAGTTAAATTCTGTTTTTCTATTTTGTTTAGGACTTGTTTATCTTGTTTCAAGCAAATGTCCTCATAGAAGAATCTTATTTAAAACTAAACTAAAAGGCATACTAGTACTAGTACAATAAACATTTTAATCTTTGATATTTTCTTTAAAATAAATTATCATGTTATTACACATATCCTATTTAAAATAGAGATGTTTATATAGAAATACATGATAATAACAAACTGCGCAACTACTCTTTGTAAGATGGTAAAATTAATTATTTTAAAAATTATATTTATAGACTAGATGATCCAATATTGTTATTCATAAATTTTTGGATTTTCTGTAAAAGATCAATTTCTTCGGGTGTTACAAAACTAAAAATATCCAAGACAAGTGGTATGGACGTGTGTTGATTGTCAAAACACGTTTTTTCATATTTGACCACTTAGTTTAAAGCAACTTTGAGAACTGTTTGTCCTACAATAAAATCACTAGTTTGAAGTCTCACCAATGG
This sequence comes from Lathyrus sativus, assembly GCA_963859935.3. Taxonomy (NCBI): domain Eukaryota; kingdom Viridiplantae; phylum Streptophyta; class Magnoliopsida; order Fabales; family Fabaceae; genus Lathyrus; species Lathyrus sativus. Next base: position 543,315,659 of record OZ012736.1, read on the forward strand.
CAAAACTCCAATTAAGTGACACAAGCATGTTTTCCTCATACCCATCCATGCACTAGAATATCTGTTGGCATATATGTCGATCTCCCGTCATGTGAGTCCGTCAAGAAATTCACACGCACCTATTTCTTTACAGATACTCTGGTCCGGTAAAATATATTAAACAGGACATTTCTAATAAGGTCATGTCGGTATTTGAAACATGGAAGCTCCCTACAATGAATCGTGTGTTTTCCAAATGTATCTAAACACGCCTTACAACAAACATGACAAACCTCTTTAATAGAAAATAAAGGAATTGTAAGGTGGTATTTTAGGATAGAAAAGCATTCCATCAGTGACAAATGTTTGCCTAACCCATCAATAGGAATGACAAGAAGAAAGTCCTGAGCATGTCGGCTTACAAACAACTAAAAATTGCTTTTTGCTTTGTGATCATGTTAAACTTTATATTCATGTCTTTAACAGTTTGCTAAAAATAGCACTCATTAAAATATGTTTTGAAGGAACTATGTCCATGATAATAAAATTGTTAAGGTCAAATTTTAGAATCGCAATACTAAAACTCTCTAATACTCTGTCTAAATTTAAATTCATTTTATATATTCCACTATTTCTTAATATATAATTCAGTAAAATTTAAGATTGAGTCCTAAAAATCACAAAAACATACTAGACAATCTTTATTTATTGAAAATTGATTAATTAATGGAAGTTGAAGTTTAGATTTGCCTAATAGAAAACAGAACCTAATTTGGTGCAATTAATTTCTAAACTTCCATGTTTAAGGTTTTAGATTTTAATGAAGTATTGATGACTTATTGATGAAACATAATATACTACTATGCTTTCTACATTCTAATAGTTACTAGTATTTCCTATCTTCATGAACTACCTATAGTAAATGCTCCAAATTCCATAAAATGTCAATCACAATTTCTACCATCATCAACTGTTACAATTTTATTTTTGTTTTGTACATTTTGAGTTATTATATACTTATTTTAATCACAATTTAATCATCCAAATAATAGGATATAATATTAACATTCTTCATATCAATTAAAGTTATTAAAATACACTCAAAAGACATGACATTATACTTTTCTTCATGTTGTTGCGATCTTTTTACTATGTTGCACTTCATTCTCCGGTGACTGTTTTACTTGATATCCATAACATTATACTTTTTCAAAATGTTGCTAATTTTCCACTACTATGCTTTTTAGTAGTTGCTTATATTTCCTACCTGTAGTTGCATATGTCTCTGACATTGTTGTAGTTGCATATGTCTCTGACATTGTAAAAGTTATGGTTTTGTTTTTTATTTTTTACGTTTTTAGTTTTAGTTTTATGTTGTTGAGTTTTCTCGTCAATTGTGTATTTTTTTAATTGAGTTTTAGATTTGTATTTTAAAATGTATAAATTAAAGTAGTGTTTAATTATAACTTAAGCAATATGATTGAAATCAATTTATTGAGTTTTTGAGTCAAGAACTATGTTCGAGAATGATTCAAGTTATAACATTTTAAATCTCAAAAATCATTTGAAAATTAGTATAAAAGAGATTATGCATTTGTGACTCGAATAACACAACTAGTATGACTCGAATCAGACTCACGGTGACCCAGGAGTGCATTTCCAGATATCCTGATCGAATCAAAGGAATGTCTAATTCGGATCAAAGGAGTCTTTAATCACAAAATTGTTTGATTCAAATCACACTAAAATGCAATATTTTCTAATACCTTTTAGAACTATGATTTGAATCACCAGTTTGTCTAACTCGAATCAGATATCTTGTGACTCAAATCACACAAATAAGTTTCATATAGTTTTTTTTCTTTATTCATATCACTTTCTTTTATTCCAATCATAACTCTTACTTTTGACTTCATAGATAATTTTTCGCTCATTTTTGTCTCAGATCTCCAGCACATATGAATACCATTTTCTTTCAAAACCTTCACAATTTTTAAAAAATTTATACACTGTTAATCTTGATTTGAAAACTCACAAACCACTTGTTCTTGTTGGGCTATCCCTCATATTTGGAGTAGCCCAAATGAATGTGGGCTAGTAGCTCATGTGTGTGTAAGCTTTGTTATTATAAAATAAAAAGAACTAGGTCAACAATTCAACATAGAGCAGTTGTCATACTCTAATTTTTTACTCTAAAATCCCATGTCTTTTTGTATCATTCGTATAGTTTATCATCTCTTACATTTTTCATAATACCAAATTTATCAGCTGAAATAAACTTGTCAAAATTACAGCCGAATCGGTCAAATCAAAAGTCAATTGTGCAAAAAAATCAGTGGACGAAAATTTTTAAAATCGAGCCTACAAACGTCAATGGTATTAATCTGCGTTTCGCGTAGTTTAACTTGACATACTCATTTAAATTTTTCAACTACTTTTCGATCGAATTTTTTGATAGTTTAAGCTATTTTAGCGGGTAAAATTTATTTCAAAATTTGACCAAGCGCTGTATTTCTTTGAATGATATATTTTTTGTTGATCATTTTGGTATATTCATTTTATTTTTTTGATCACTTTAATATAAGATCAATTGTTTGTTTTTTACCGCTTTTATTTCTATTTTTAATTAATAATCATTTTTAATTAATCAGATTTTTAATATAATTTATTTTTAAATATAATATTTTATTTTATTACTTTCTTTTATTATTTTATTTTATATTTGTTTTTTTTTTTATCTATTTTAAGTAGTACTTAATTAACAAGTTTTAAAAAACTTATTTTGTATTTTTGCTTCTTTGGTGTAACATGGCACTGCATTCCATAAATTTACACGATACATCACTCTCACAATAATATATGACACACTTTGACCACTTTAAAGCTCTCTCTTTTAAATTCAAAAAGGATAACAAAAAAAAAAACATTTTGCTCTACACTGCGCAAACCCCACTCCACTTATACACTACCACTTTTTCATCAAACACACATATTTCCTATTGTCCTTCATTTTCTCATCTCTTTCTAAACACCTTTTAAACCCTTTTCAAGACCTATCAGCCACCCAATCTCAAACAACCTCATTTCTCTCTCAATTTCAAAAGACCACCTTCATTGGATCTTTTTCCCTCTCATTTTAGAAGTCATAAGAAAAACATAAAAAATAACCTACCCAACAAAGAGTAGAAACGACGCCCACACATTTGTTCATCTCTTTCTCAAATTCTCATTTGAAATGTTAGAAAACTAAACAGAGAAAGAATGGTTTCAATAAAAAGGTGACTTTGATTTCACCAAAACTACATGATTTCGTTCATGTCTAGTAGCACAAACCCATAAAAAAACCACAAAGTTGTGTCATTTTCCTTTCATTTTGAGATCTCTTTTTCTATTTCACTTTGAGATGGAGAAACAAGAAAAAGGTAAAATTGTTTCATCATTTTAATGAGCACCACACCTTCATCCTCCATGTAAAACACATATACACTCACAACTTTTTACCTCTCATTTTTTTTTACGTTAACTACCTCATGCAAACTCGTGTTTCTAATCACAGAACATACCACCATTTAACGTCACCTTATACTCTACAAACTCCCTTCTTTACCGTAACCAAACACACACTTCATTTTTTAATCCAACCATACTAACCATAAACCATATTCACCACCATGTAACATCCCCACACTTTTTCATATCCATTTTTCCTTCCATTTTTCCTTCGTGATTTATTTGGTCAAATAATGTTTAATAATTATTTTTATATGCTACTTACTTCTAGTTTCACATACTACTTACTTCTATTTGCTTCACATGCTACTTACTTCTAAGTTTTACATGCTGTACTTACTTTTAGTTTTTTCAAAGTTATGATTACTGTTTTAAAAAATTGTTTTGTAGTTACATTGTATGTTTTGTGTATTAATAAATTATATAGTAGTTTCTTCTGTTTTAACATGTTAGTGATGATAGAATATTATTATGAGTTGTTGCCTTTTGATTTTTGTTTATCTTTTATAGACTATATTATATTTCTATACATTTTTTTATTTAAAAAAGGGGATATATCAACTAGTTCTTTTGGTTGATTTAAATAAGTTCACATTCAACTTCTAGTTTTGGAATTAATGAGTTCTGGTTCAACTTTATTATTTGTTCTTTTTAAAATTTTTACTTTAATTATAATTATAATAATGTAATTAGTTATAATAGTGTGATATTATTATTATTTTTTTGTGAATTTTGTTTATTTGTTATTTATTTATTTATTTGTATAATTATTCTTAATATTGAAAAATATCAAAATATTTTAATCTTTTATTTTAATGTGTTTTTTTAATTTAATTAATTTTTTATTTATTATTTGTTATTTATTTATTTATTTGTAAATATTAGAAAAATGTATAAAATATGGTAGTTATTAATTAATTTAAATATTTTTATTTAATATTGATTAATTAAACTATTAATTAATCTTATTAAATATTTATATTTAAATTGATTAATAATTTTTTTGCCCGATTCTGTTTCATGACTTGCTTGTCTGTTCTCTATGATTTAATCATGATACTTTTCCATGCACGTTGTTGATTTTGTCTGTGGATTTTACATGATGCTTTGTCGTGACTGTTAATATTTTCTCACGATGTTTTTTCGTAATTGTATTTTCTCTGTGTCTCACGATACTTTGCCGTGAATGTCTGTTATTTTATCACAGTGTTTTGCCGTGCACTTTCTGTTTATTTTATATGATGCTTTGTCGAGTGCTTTCTATTTGTTTTCACTGTGATGTTTTGTCACATATATCTGTTACTTGTATTCACGATGCTTTGTCGTGAACGTGTTGTTAATTTCATTCTCGATGCTTTTCCGCGTATCTTTGTCTGTTAATTACATGATATTTTTTCATGCATGTTGTTGATTCTATTTTGTTGATACCATGATGCTTTGCCATGTATCTTCTATTATCTTGTTTGTCTGATTACCATGACATGTTTCCATGCGTATTCTGGGTCTGTGTCTTGTCTGGCATATTCCATGTATCTGCTTTCTTTTAATCTTTGTTGACCTAATCCAAGGGGAGAGATTATATGCTGACTTATTGTCATTATGCATGTCCCTCGTTTATTCTTTAATTATCTTTATTGTTTTTGGTTGTTAGAACCTGGCAACTCGTAGTTCCATGAACTACAGACGCTCTGATTTTTAAAGTTCCTCTTAAGAATACGTAGGCACAAGGCCCCGATCCTTGGCGAACACACTTTTCTTTTTTCAACCTTTTCTTTTTTCACACTATTATTCTTTTACACCCTTTTACATCGTAGTTCCGAACTACGATTGCTCTGACTTTCTATTAAGGGTGTCTAGGCATAGGATTGCAATGATCCTAGCGAGCTACCTTTTTTTCCATCTTTTCTCTTTAGTTTACCCATCCTTACCTTTAACAAACAATTTTAGGCAAAACACAAATATTTCAAGAGGTTCCTGTAAAGTACTATAGATGTTTAGGGTGCTAGTACCTTCCCTTAGTATAACTAACCCCCGTACCTTTGATCTCTCTTTGCTTAACTTTAGGCCTTACTTTTTGCTTTGCATTTTTATTTATATTTTTTGTTCAATCTTTTCTCCCTTCCCTTGGATAAAATAAAAGTTCGGTGGTGATATCATTATTTTGTGAGCCAAGCTGATCCAATAGCTTTGGTATCCAATTTTCACCGCAACAACAATGCCACGAGATTTACGTTTTCTCACAATCCAGGCATCGAATCATCCTATTTTTGGTGACAACTTTCAGCACTCATAAAGGTACATTCTGAATGGTGGAGATCAAATTTTGATTATTCTAAGTCTGTCTAACGAGTCCACTTCTGAGGTGGAGTTTATTGTGGGTTTTGGTTGATTGTAGATATTGATGATGTTTACTTATGCCTTTAAATAATGTTAGATTGAACCTTTTTTTGTATCCATTATTTGATTATAGTGGAGATTTAAGTGGCCTATGGGTCCCATGGTTTTTTACTCCTAGTTAGGGCTGGAAATGAGTCGAGTCGAGTCGAACTTACCTCAACTCGGCTCGACTCGTTAAGAATTGGTTCGAGTTCGAGTTCGACACGAACTTTTTTTTTAAGCTCAAACTCTACTCGTTATAAGTTCACGAACAGTTCGGTTCAACTCATTAGGTTTATCTCATTAGGTTCAACTCACATGATTCACGGACTTAAAGATTATTTTTTTAAATATATATATATATATATATATATATATATATATATATATATATATATATTAGTATATTTGACATTTTAAATAAATATATATTTTTAAATAAAATATTAAAATAAAATAAAAGTTATCATATTGAAATTTAACTTTATCTTCGAAATCTACTAATTCAAAACCTACACAACTTTCAAGAGATACATTTGAGAGTCTAATTCAAAAACTACTAAATTGAAGATTAAATTTGTCTAAGATTTGGAGTAAATATTTAAACCTAATCTTAAAGACAATATAATTCTTCTCATATGTAATCGAGTTGACTCATGAACCTAACGAGTCAAACTATGTATAGTTCAAGTTCAGCTCATTTAGTTAACGAACTTAATTTTTTGCTCATACTCAACTCATTTGGTTCATGAACCTAGTTCAACGATTTAATTGTCGAATCGAATTCCGAACTATTTTCGAGTTGGTTATGTTCATTGCCAGCCCTACTCCTAGTTAATTGAGGTTTTTCCATGCTAAAATTGTGTTGTATTGTGTTGTTTGGTGTGTTTTGTTGATTTTTGTTGCATTCGATATTTAGGAGATATTTTGTTATTGGATTATTCCATTGCATTGTGGAATTGCTCCCAACAAGTGGTATCTAAAGTTGTGGTTTGATTATTGTAACGATGGAGACGAACACATCTAGGATGGTGAGTTTGAACGGATCCAACTATAATGTTTGGAAAGGGAAGATGGAAGATTTGCTTTATGTTAAATGCTTTCACTTGCCCATTTTTTGTAATGAAAAGTCCGATGGGAAGAGTGATGAAGAATGATATTTGTTGCATAGACAAGTTTATGGTTAGATTCGTCAATGGGTAGATGATAATATTTTGAATCATATAAGCTTGGTGACTCATGCTCATTCTCTTTAGACCAAACTTGAGGATTTATATGCAAGAAATACAAGAAAAAATAAGTCGTTCTTGTTTAATCAACCGATGTTATTGAGATATAGTGATGGTTCATCAATGACTGGTCACTTGAACACTTTCCAAGGGATTATAAATCAATTGTCGGTGATAAAGTCTTACTTTTGATGATGAAATTCAAGGTTTTATGGATTCTTGGTACTTTGCGTAATTCTTGGGAGACTTTTAGAATATCCTTGTCTAACACTGCTCCGAATGGTATCATCTCGATGGACTTGGCTAAAAGTAGTGTGTTGAATAAGGAGCTGAGGTGTAAGTCAAAAGGTTCTTCTTCACATTTCAAGGTGTTGGTTACCAAATCAAGGTGAAGACATAAAAATAGAGGTTCAAGTAATCGTGGGACATCACGTGGTAAATCGCAAGAAGGCTCTAATAGATTCTATAATATTGACTGTCATAGTTGCGAGGAAAGGGGACACATAAAAAGGTATTGTCGAAAGTTGAAAAGGGAAAACAAGAATAAAAACTACAACAACGACAAAAAGGAAGGTAACTGTTGAATGCCAAATATGACTTAAAATTCACTATTTTGCTTGGCATTTTTCAAATATTAATTTTGTGTTTTAGATGTTTAATTCCATAATTTTGTGTAAATTGTCATTAGAATTGCACGTGCCTTTGGATTCTCTTATTTATGTGTTAATGTGCAGGACTTATGCATGAAAATCAAAGAAAGAGGCACAAAAGTAAGAAAAAGGAAGCCAAAGCAAAGAAGGCAAAATTCAGCAAGCTTGTTGGGCAAGATTAGGCAAAGGGAAAGCGAGACATGTTACTATATAGGCAATAGCTATTTTGCATGGTGGTCTCTAGGCGAGGTTTGGCGAGTTGAGGTCGCTAGGCGAGCTGCTGGTCGCTAGGCGAGGGGAGATATTTTCCCAAAGGCGATTTAACGATCTGAGGCACTTGAAGTGCCAAAAAGGTGACCTTTCTAGGCGAGCTTGCGTAGATTTGGAAAGATACTTATGCACTTTTGGTCACTTTTTGGATCATATTATCTTCTCTTAACATTTCCTAAGACACAAAAAACTCTAAAAACTTCATCTTTTAAACAAAGAGGTTATCTTCATTAAATTGGAGTTGGATTCACATCCTTTGTCGATTCTTCAACTTGGATGCACATTCATCTCCTTCCATTTCTTGCGAAGCAAGCTACCATGGTTATGGGTAGCTAAATCCTTTGTATCAAGAGTTGATGTAATCTTCCTTAACTTATATGTATTTCCTTTGGTCTTATGTATGTGAACAACTTCTTAATCAATGTAAATGATATCTTTTGCTATTAATGAATATTTGTGGTTTAAATGATTGTGAGATACATCTTTTAAGTCTTGATCTAGAGTTATTATCTATCAAAGACCAAGTCTAGACATGGAAATATGATTTGATATCCACTTTGTGTCGGATCATAAATGTTATTTGTATTATTTAATAGGTTGAGATATCGTCGATTAAACAATACGATAAAAATCGCAATACCATTTTAGACATAAGCGGTATAAATGATTTATATGTGGTTGTATTGATTATAAAGGAAGTTTGTATGTTTGATTAATCAAATACATGCAAAATAGGTTGATGAAATTTATTCTTGATATGTCTTTTAAAACAAAAATCTTTCCAAACTTTACTCTTTGCTACAAAACTCTAGTGAATGTTAATGATACCAACATAAACCATTTCAAAACCTTCACTCAAAACTTTATAAAATGTAGAACGATGGTGATATCACTTTAATCCCTATGAAGACGATAAAACTAATACCCACCTAATATACTTTCAACAGTAACAATAATGAAGATGTTTCTATCATTGATGATTTCTTTGTTGTTTGTGATAGTTTTATAGAGAATGAAAATCTATCATGTGATGACATGGATTGGGTGGTTGATAGTGGTGTGTCGTACCTCAAAAAATCAGTGCACGACCTCGTGAAGCGCAATCACACCCTCGCAGGAAAGACTTAACAGAGTCGCCACTGATCTTTATTTATTCTCATAGAGGGAAAGGGAAAACATTGAATAAAACCCCTAAAAGAAAAGACAAGGATATGGTCATCGCAACCAATATCAGCATTTGGGAATCGGTTACGCATGAGGAAGATATTGACAACCCCACGTCCGTTGTACTCAACAAGAACCATTAGGTTAGTTATGCACGTTAGTGTTTGCTTAAGAATGTTAGGCTTCTCAACTTATTAAGGGAAAGAAAAGAGAAAATGACCTAAAAATGTTTTTATTACTAAGGGGTTTGACAAGATTTAGCAATCCTGCTCCTACGTGTCTCAAAAGAGAAATCAAGGCACACGTGGTTCTGAGTAAAAAAATGTTTGTTTGTTGGTCGATTTTAGCAAAAACTATCTTGTATTAATCGACGAAAAACACTGGTTTACCCAAAACAGGCGAGTAGCGGACGTTTACACCACATTGAGTGGATTTACAAATCACATTAACGACATTTATCTCAACTCAACAATTGTGGATAAATCATTACTTTGCATCATCTTAAGACAAAATGTCTTTCGTTTTAAAAATGTTTTTAGTTGCGCAAAAAGGCAAAAAAGTTTAAATGAGTTTGATGTGTTTTAAGGTTGATGAGAGAGTTCAGACGAGCGAGAACTACATCTTGTGTCCTTACTCTCGGGAGATTGTTGACTACACCTCGCTCCTTTTTCATCTTTATTATTGAAAAGTGTTTGAGTATTTTTAAATGTTTTGGGATTTTTATTGAAAAAAACGGCTTGATATTGGATCAAGCTTTTATTCATGATTATGAAAAGTGTTTGAAGTGATGGGAAGAGAAAGGTTGATGGTGACGCAAGAAGCGATCGACTTACAAGTTAGGTATGACTTGATGGTTTTGAAATTTTTTTGATAATTAAGTAAGGTTGAATGGTGACAAATTGGTGTTACCAATACTTTTGAAAATAAAACTTAGTGTTGACCAAATTCTTTTATTATTTTTGAAAGATTAATTATATATATATATATATATATATATATATATATATATATATATATATATATATATATATATATATATATATATATATATATATATATAAAATTAGTGATTATTTAGCTAATGGAAATAAAACGACAAAACAAATAACAAATACAAACAAATGGTGGGGATACATTTGATAGTTGAGGATGTGATAAAGCGGTTAAAACACAAATCATCAGACAAGTAAATGCAAAACACGAAATAAAAGAGCTCATTGTAAGAAGACTCAAGAGTAAGTCACAAGACCGAAAACCAGTCGAAATTGAAAGCAACAGAATTTAGCTCTAAAGCTAGCTTATAGTGAATTCATGTAGGAATCACTTTATAAGTAGCCGAGCAACAATCTATAAATCCAAGCGGTTCTCAAAAGTTAAATTAGATTTTAACTTTGAAATCGCAATGCAATAACAACTTAAAACAACAACCAAATTATTTTACATCACCGCGTGAATACGAATACAGATAACCTAATTAAATTATCTAAACACAAAAATCGACTAATCAAATAAATAAATAAAATTAATTAAATCTAATAATCGACTAATTATTTAAAATCTAAACAATTAAATAACTATTAATTAATCAAATAAATTATAAAAAAAATAAGTTTCATGGGCCTAAAGCCCATTACAAAAAATCTAAATCTAATTGTATAAAAAATAAATAAATTTATCAAACCAAACATGAAAATAAAAAAATAAAAAAAAATAAAAAGTAAACAATAAAAGCTTGCAGCGCTTATTATTTTATGTTGCTCCGACCAAAACAAATTTGAAAAAAGAAATCTCTAATCAAACACCCATCATTAAGAAATAATACTGAAAAAGAAACTAAACAAGGCACAAACATAGGCCTCGAAGATGAAAGAAAAACATAGATAAAAGCTAAGCACGAAGTTACATCTTCCTCTTTTTAGAATAAGAACAAAATTTTGAAATTTCAAAATCAACAACCAAAAACTATTTATTTAAAACAGTATATAAATGCATAGAAGTAATATTTAACAAGTGAAACCAATAAATAACATTAAAACAATATTATAATTAAAAACACAATATAATATATATATTGTCAGTGATTGACAGTTTAAATATTTTATAGTATCAATGCTTTTTCTTTTATATATATGGTTCAAAAATAGAGTATCTTTAAGCATGTTCAAAATATCCCTCTAAATAATTTAGTTGACAAGAATCGTTTAAAATAAAATAAATTAAAAATACAATATTTTTTTTTGACAATTTTTTTAATTAACAACACAAGTTTTTAAAGACAAAATTAGAGAACCAAGTGAAAATTAAAATTAAAATAAACACTCAAAATAAAAATAAAAAAAAAAATACCATTAATCTTATTTTATTATTTTAAATTTTTTGACACAAAGATAAAAATAAACGGACTCAAAATAAAAAAATCATGCACTAATGTTCGAAAAATTAAAATAAATCCACCAAAATGACCGGCGTGAAATAAACCAATTTTTAAAATAAAATCTGACGGGTTAAACGGTTCAGACTATTTAAAATGCGACCGAAATAGTAGTCGAAAAATTAAAACGAGCATGCCATGCTAAACTACGCAAAACGTAGATCAAGAATATTGACGCTTGCAAGCTCAATTTTAAAATTTTTTGTCCACTAATTTTACACATATTTGTAAATTCGAAAAAAATTATTATGACTGACAATTTAGGCATTATGCAAGATGAAATGCATGTCATGCTATGTAGATGATATGATAATTATATTGATTCAGCGATTCAGACTATTTAAAATGCGACCGAAATAGTAGTCGAAAAATTAAAACGAGCATGCCATGCTAAACTACGCAAAACGTAGATCAAGAATATTGACGCCTGCAAGCTCAATTTTAAAATTTTTTGTCCACTAATTTTACACATATTTGTAAATTCGAAAAAAATTATTATGACTGACAATTTAGGCATTATGCAAGATGAAATGCATGTCATGCTATGTAGATGATATGATAATTATATTGATTCAGCGATTCAGAGTCAAAATTGGAGTATGACACGGTGCTTCTACTCATGCAACCTCGAGACGTGATCTTTTTTCAACTTAGGAGATTAGTGACTTTGGGCTTGTTTGTATGAGAAATAATGGCAAGCTAATGCAATAAAAATATGAGATATTTGTGTCGAAACTAGAAATGGAACTACTCTAGTTCTCAAAGGCGTGAAACACATTTTGAAATTTCAATTTAATCTTTTATCTGTTGGAAAGTTGGATAATGAAGGATATGATCATTCTTTTTCGGTCAATGAATGGAAGTTAAACAAAGGTTAAATGGTGGTTGCTAAAGAAAAAAGGAATTCAAACTTGTATATCTTCCAACTTAGAGTTTCGAAGTACTACATCAACACTTGTGACAATGATAGCTCATCTGAATTATGGCACAATCGTTTGAGTCATATGAGTGAAAAAAGTTTGAGCATTTTGACAAAGAAGAATGTGTTGTATGGTGTTTTCGATGCAAAGTTGAGAAAATGTTTGCATTGTTTGGTAGGTAAGCAAAGACGAGTTTTTTATATGTCATTTATGTAACACCCTTCTAAGCCCCACAGAATACATATATATATATATATATATATATATATATATATATATATATATATATATATATATATATATATATATATATATATATATATATATATATATATATATATATATATATATATATATATATATATATATATATATATATATATATATATATATATATATATATATATATATATATATATATATATATATATATATATATATATATATATATATATATATATATATATATATATATATATATATATAATCAGAGTAAATCATCATGCATTCACAAAAGGGTGTCACACATAATTTTCAAAACATCACACAAACAACTGTCATGCTCATTAACACTTGGGTAAATAATCATGCTTTTCAAGATTTCACTTTGCATGTAGCAGCGGATTCATTTTATATCATAATTCTCTTAACAGAATATTCATGTTCATCACATAATTCAACATCACTTAGGCACTAAGGCCAACATCATAATATTCCAATGAAATAAAAACATAGTGTAGAGTACATAATGTATCTCTAAGACATAAATCAAGCGATCTCAGTGTAACATGGCCAGAGCACAACTCGACCCAACATAATTAAAATACTAAGCGACTGCACCAACAGCAACTTCGCAACTACGAACAGCTCTACTCTTTGATACCTGCACGATGTCGTATAGGACATCATTCCAGCAGAAGGGTGAGAATTCACATCAATATTGAAATCATAAGATAATGAATAATGTAAAGCATGTCAGCACAAACACCAATATTCTTACACTTCAATTTTTCTCAACCAATGCCATTCATCAATCATACAGTTACAACTCTCAATTCAACAAGTCATACACATGCGCATACTTTCATACAACAATGATATATATATATATATATATATATATATATATATATATATATATATATATATATATATATATATATATATATATATATATATATATATATATATATATATATATATATATATATATATATATATATATATATATATATATATATATATATATATGTCATGTGACTCGATGCAACTCAAATGCAACTCATGCCATGTGGTACGAACACTTGTTATTATTTTTCGGTTTTTACATTTAAACCGGGTCTGTCCTCTAGACCAATAACAAACAAAAGTTTGTCCTCTAGGCTTTCAAACTCACCCTTCTAGGTTTGGGACAAGTCACTAGTCTCCACGAAACTAGCAAGCATTACCTCTTGACAACAAATGATGCGTATGCAATCAACAACCAAACACACTTAAGACCATTCTCGCATCTTAATCCCATGCATTCTCAAATAATTCATCACACAAGAATCAATTAGATTCAATCACAATTTAACGATTACACATAGGACAATCAATCCATTACAAATCATTGAATTCAATACTCAATACACAATCAACTTGTTAAACAACAATTGATATCTCAATAGCCAACCGAAGGTTTATAATCAATCAATACTCAAGTAAATAATCAATAAATCATCTCAATTGATCCATGTTTTGTTAAGGTTTAATTAACCAAAGACTCTATGTAATCAACCCTCTAAAAACATGATTTTCTAAGTTTCATCTAGTGCAATCGATTGGAGTTAGGGTGCAACCGATTGGTTCTTTGAAAATTTCATCACTTTAGCTACTGTTTTATGGTGCAATCGATTGACACCTTAGTTCAATCGATTGCTCCTTTAAAAATTTCAGCATTTTAGCTACTGGTTTGTTGTGCAATCGATTGACATCTAGGTGCAATCAATTGCTCAGCTAAAAATTTAGCTTCCAGCAGCTTTTCTCAGTGTACAATCGATTGACATCTTAGTGCAATCGATTGCTCACTGTGTGTTTACGAAAAATTGTGCATAAAAATGTATTTTCACCAACTATTCCCCTCTTTGCTACCATAATCAATCCCTCCATGTTAGGGCATTCTTAACAATCAAAAATTCACTCAAATCATGAGAGATATATGGGTTTTTCCTACATAAACCCCTACTCATTAACCATTAAAACAAAATTCCACATTAGGATTTTCCCTAAACATCTTCTACCCATTAATCATTATCCCACAATCCCAATAATGAGAGAATGCCCACCCTTACCTTAGATTTTTCTTTGGGAAGAATTCTTGATTCTTTGAATGCTTGAACTCTGAGTTTCTCTCTTCCACTCTTCTTTTCCTCTTGCTTCTTCTCTTCTATGTTTTCTATTCTCCTTTCTTTCTTCTTGTTCCCCCTCTTACTAACTTCTCATCTCTAAAACCCTAACTTAAAGTTATCGGGCCTAACCCAATTCACTTACTATTCACACACTACCCTAACTCACTAATTCTAGAAATCAATCATCTCACCAACAAAATAAATAACTATCCAATAATTCAAATGATTAAAATAATTCCAATAAATCGATTAATTAATATAAATAATTAATTATTAAAAATTGGGGTGTTACAACCCTCCCCCACTTAAAAGATTTTCGTCCTCGAAAATTACCTTAAACGAATAACTCGGGATAAGACTCCCTTATCTGACTCTCAAGCTCCCAAGTCACATTTCCACTAGCCGGTCCTCCCTAAGCAACCTTCACCAAAGCAATCTCTTTACCTCGAAGTTTCTTTAACTCCCGATCCTCAATTCGCATAGGTGATGTCCCCACAGTCAAGTTATCCCTCACCTGCACATCATCCACTTGAACTACATGAGACGGATCCACAATGTATTTCCTCAACTGAGATACATGAAACACGTCATGAAGGTTAGCAAGCGACGACGGTAATGCAATCCGATAGGCTACCTCTCCTATCCTTTGTAAAATATGATAAGGACCAATGAAACGCGGTGTCAACTTACGCGACTTCAATGCCCTACCCACACCAGTCATGGGAGTAACTCGAAGAAACACGTGATCTCCTTCTTGAAACTCCAGTGCTTTCCTTCGTTTATCATGATAACTCTTCGAACGACCCTGAGAAATCTTCATCTTCTCTTGAATCATCTTAACTTTATCAGTGGTCTGTTGGACTATCTCGGGTCCAACCACGTCACTCTCTCCTGACTCATACCAACACAATGGTGTCCTACACCGTCGACCATACAATGCCTCAAACGGTGCCATACCAATACTCGAATGAAAACTATTGTTGTAAGTAAATTCAATCAAAGGTAAGTAGCTATCCCAAGCTCCTCCCTTCTCCAACACGCAAGCTCTCAAAAGATCCTCAAGTGATTGAATCATCCTCTCAGTCTGACCACCAGTCTGCGGATGATAAGCAGAACTCAAACGTAACTTCGTACCCAAAGCATTTTGCAGACTCTTCCAAAATCTCGAAGTAAACCTCGGATCTCTATCCGACACAATGTTAGACGGAATACCATGCAAACTGACAATCCTTTCAATGTACAGCTTTGCCAATCTCTCCAACGGGTAATCCATTCGCATAGGAATAAAGTGAGCAGATTTGGTCAATCTATCCACAATAACCCAAATAGCTTCAAAGTTACCCGGTGTCCTAGGTAAGCCAGACACAAAATCCATAGATATGCTATCACATTTCCACTTAGGAATGGACAACGATTGCATCAAGCCCGACGACTTTTGATGCTCAATCTTTGACTTCTGACAAGTCAAACAAGAATATACAAACTCGGCAATATCCTTCTTCATACGAGGCCACCAAAATACTTTCCTCAAATCTTAATACATCTTAGTAGCACCCGGATGAATACTCAATCCACTACGACGCCCTTCTTCAAAAATACTCTTCTTCATCTCAACAATATCAGGAACACAGACTCTATCGCGACATCTCATGATACCATTTTCATCGATCCGAAAATCACCACCTTGACCTTGATTAATCAAAGTCAACCGATCAACTAAACCCAAATCAGATTTATGTCCTTTCTGAATCTAGTCAAGAATACCAATAGTAAGCTTTAACATACCAAGCTTAACCCCGTAAGAAGTCTTCTCACACACTAAGCTTAAATCGCGAAATTGCTCAATCATTTCCAACTCTTTTACCATCATCATCGACATATGCAAAGATTTCATACTCAATGCATCTGCTACCACATTTGCTTTACCTGGATGGTAATTCAAACCAAAATCATAATGCTTCTGAAGTTCCAACCATCTCCTCTACCTTGCATTCAATTCTTTCTGATCAAAGAGATACTTCAAACTCTTACGATCACTATACACTTCAAATCTCGTACCAAACAAATAATGCCTCCAAAGCTTCAACACAAATACAATGGTGGCCAACTCTAAGTCATGCGTCGGATAATTCCTCTCATGCACTTTAAGTTGCCTTGAAGCATAAGCTACAACTTGTTTATTTTGCATCAGCACACCTCCTAAACCCATCAAAGAAGCACCACAATACACAACAAACGGTTCTGCCGGATTCGGCAAAATCAAAATAGGAGTTGTCGTCAATCTCCTCTTAAGCTCTTGAAAACTTTCTTCACACTTTGCATCCCAAACAAAAGCTTGACCCTTCCTAGTCAACTGCGTTAACGGTAACGATAACTTGGAAAATCCTTCAATAAATTTCCGATAATAACCTGTCAAACCAAGAAAACTTCTAATCTCAAAAACTGATTTCAGAGTCTCCCATTGCGATACCGCTTCAACCTTTGACGGATCAACTGCAATACCTCTACTCGAAATCACATGACCAAGGAAACTCACTTCCTTCAGCCAAAATTCACACTTAGAAAGTTTAGCATACAACTGCTTCTCTTTCAACACAGATAACACAATCCTCAGGCGCTCAGCATGTTCTTCTTCACTCTTCGAATAAATCAAAATATCATCAATGAACACAACCACAAACTTGTACAAATAAGAATGGAAAATCCTATTCATGTACTCCATAAATACACCTGGTGCATTAGTCACACCAAATGGAATCACAAAATACTTATAATGTCCATACCTCGTTCTAAAAGCAGTCTTCTGAATATCCTCAGCCTTCACACGAATCTGATGATACCTAGATCTCAGATCTATTTTACTAAAGACGCTCGCACCAATCAACTGATCCATCAGATCATCAATCCTCGGAAGTGAATTCTTATTCTTGACAGTCACTTTGCTCAATTGCCTATAATCCACACAAAGTCTCATAAAACCTTCTTTCTTCTTAACCAACAAAACTGGTGCACCCCACGGTGACACGCTCGAACGAATGAACCTCTTCTCAAGTAGATCTTCAAGTTGAATCTTCAACTCTTTCAATTCTGATGCGGACATGCGATATGGAGCCATCGATATCAGACTAGTTCTAGGAATTAAAACGATCGCAAACTCCACTTCTCGTTCCGGCGGTAAATCTCTTATCTCATCAGGAAAACTTCCGGAAAATCATGGACAATTGGTAAAACATCAATTGCTCCATGTTCACCAATGCTCAAAGTTGCCATCAACATAAACACCTTCGCACCGTCTTGCACTGATTCCTTCACTTGTTTAGCAGACATAAACAAGTCTCCTTCATCATCAGGTTCAGGAAAAATAATTGTTTTATCAAAACAGTTAATATAGACACGATTGAATTCCAACCAATTCATCCCAAGAATAACATCAAGTTGATCTAAGTGAAGACACACTAAATCAACTCCAAAGTCTTTACCAAAAATACTCAACGGACAATTCAAACACACATATGGGGTAGTTACTGAACCCATAACAGGAGTATCAATAACCATACCACCACTCATAAAGGACAACTCAAGATTCAATTTCTTAACACAATCAAAGGAAATAAAGGAATGTGTAACTCCAATATCAATTATATCGACCAAAGATATACCATTAATGAAGCACGTACCTCGGATCAACCGATCTTCACTAGTAGTCTTCGATCCTGATAGAGCAAACACTTTCCCATTCCCTTGAGTCTTCTTTGGCTTGTCACACTTGGTACTAATGTGCCCTTGCTCACCACAGTTGTAGCAAGTCACATTCGCACCACTTCTGCACTCAAAAGCCTTGTGGCCTGGCTTTCCACACTTGAAACACTTCTGCTCAACGCTTTTGCACTCAGGAGCACAATGTCCTTCTTCACCGCATCGATAACCTCTCACCAGAGTGGAAACTCCTCCCCCACTCGGTTTCTTGCCGTAACCAGCTTTCTATTTCCCCTTATCAGCAGGAGTCACATACGACTTTCCTTTGAATTGACTTTTTCCCTTCTTGTCATTTAAACTCTTATAGCGGGCAGATCTAGCTCTACTATCTTCATCATAGATTCTACTCTTGTTCACCAATTCAGAAAAGCGCTCTAATCTCTTAAAAATTGGCGGATTGTTCCTTTGAAATCTTCCCAAAGCACGAAACTCGTCTTCGGCGTTGTTTCTAGCATTCACGTTGGCTTGTGGATTCTGTCCAATCGCTCCAGCCAACATCGCCAAAGCTTCAGCAATCGGTTCATCATTTCTGCCTGCAACCATTGTTTTTGATTCCAACAACAAATCCTCGTTAGAACAACCATATTGATAGTGTTACACGCACATATCAAATATATAAGGTAATAAACACATTAACAACTTGGCCAACTGACCGACCTGCTTTAATACCACTGATGTAACACCTTTCTAAACCCCACAAAATATTTATAAATAATCAGAGTAAATCATAATGCATTCACAAAAGGGGGTCACACATAATTTTCAAAACATCACACAAACAACTGTCATGCTCATTAGCACTTGGGTAAATAATCATGCTTTTCAAGATTTCACTTTGCATGTAGCAGCGATTCATTTTATATCATAATTCTCTTAACAGAATATTCATGTTCATCACATAATTCAACGTCACTTAGGCATTAAGGCCAACATCATAATATTCCAATGAAATAAAAACATAGTGTAGAGCACATAATGTATCTCTAAGACATAAATCAAGCGATCTCAATGTTACATGACCAGAGCACGACTCGACCCAACATAATTAAAATACTAAACGGCTGCACCAACAACAACTTCGCAACTACGAACAACTCTACTCTTTGATACCTGCACGATGTCGTATAGGACATCATTCCAGCAGAAGGGTGAAAATTCACATCAATATTGAAATCATAAGATAATGAATAATGTAAAGCATGTCAGCACAAACACCAATATTCTCACACTTCAATTTTTCTCAACCAATGTCATTCATCAATCACACATTTACAACTCTCAATTCAACAAGTCATACACATGCGCATACTTTCATACAACAATGTGAAAGCCCGTCCTCTAGGCTTTCAAACTCACCCTTTTAGGTTTGGGACAAGTCACTAGTCTCCACGAAACTAGCAAGCATTGCCTCTTGACAACAAATGATGCGTATGCAATCAACAACCAAACGCACTTAAGACCGTTCTCGCATCTTAATCCCATGCATTCTCAAATAATTCATCACACAAGAATCAATTAGATTCAATCACAATTCAACGATTACACATAAGGCAATCAATCCATTACAAATCATTGAATTCAATACTCAATACACAATCAACTTGTTAAACAACAATTGATATCTCAATCGCCAACCGAAGGTTTATAATCAATCAATACTCAAGTAAATAATCAATAAATCATCTCAATTGATCCATGTTTTGTTAAGGTTTAATTAACCAAAGACTCTGTGTAATCAACCCTCTAAAAACATGATTTTCTAAGTTTCAGCTAGTGCAATCGATTGGAGTTAGGGTGCAATCGATTGGTTCTTTGAAAATTTCATCACTTTAGCTACTTTTTATGGTGCAATCGATTGACACCTTAGTGCAATCGATTGCTCCTTTAAAAATTCCAGCATTTTAGCTACTGGTTTGTTGTGCAATCGATTGACATCTAGGTGCAATCGATTGCTCAGCTAAAAATTCAGCTTCCAGCAGCTTTTCTCAGTGTGCAATCGATTGACATCTTAGTGCAATCGATTGCTCACTGTGTGTTTACGAAAAATTGTGAAGAAAAGTGTATTTTCACCAACTATTCCCCTCTTTGCTACCATAATCAATCCCTCCATGTTAGGGCATTCTTAACAATAAAAAATTCACTCAAATCATGAGAGATATATGGGTTTTTCCTACATAAACTCCTACTCATTAACCATTAAAACACAATTCCACATTAGGGTTTTCCCTAAACATCTTCTACCCATTAATCATTATCCCACAATCCCAATATTGAGAGAATGCTCACCCTTAACTTAGGTTTTTCTGTGGGAATAATTCTTGATTCTTTGAATGCTTGAACTCTGAATTTCTCTCTTCCACTCTTCTTTTCCTCTTGGTCTTTCTCTTCTCATCTTCTTCTCTTCTATGTTTTCTATTCTCTTTTCTTTCTTCTTGTTCCCCCTCTTACTAACTTCTCATCTCTAAAACCTTAACTTTAAGTTATTGGGCCTAACCCAATTCACTTACTATTCACACACTACCCTAACTCACTAATTCTAGAAATCAATCATCTCACCAACAAAATAAATAATTATCCAATAATTCAAATAATTAAAATAATTCCAATAAATCGATTAATTAATATAGATAATTAATTATTAAAAATTGGGGTGTTACAATCCGAACCAAAGAGGAGATCGGAAGTTATAATTGAAAATCAACGCATTTATTTGAATGTTGATAATGTTTTAAATTCTAATGATATTGTTGTTATAGGTGGTACAGAAGACGTTGATGAAAATGAGGTAGATCAAGAGGTTGAAAGTGTTGAGCAACCAATTGCTTCTAATGAGTTGAGGCGGTCTATTCATGATAAAAGACCTTTAGTTTGATGCCCCTCGAATGAGTATGTTTTTCTTACCGATGGTGGAGAACCCAGAAGCTTTGAAGAAGTTTTGGAGTATGAGAACAAAAAGGAGTGGATGGATGCCATGGAGGATGAAATGCAATCACTTCATAAGAATAATACCTTTGAGTTTGTTAAGTTGCCAAAGGGTAAGAGAACATTGAAGAATATATGGGTTTATCGAATCTAGTAAGATGAGTGTATTTCTCAAAGAAGATAAAAGACTCGCTTTGTGGTAAAAGATTTTAAACAACAGAAATGTGTTGTCTTCAGCGAGCTTTTTGCTCCAGTTTTGAATATGAAAACTATTCAAGTGGTTCTTGGGCTAGCCGCTAGTCATGATTTGGAAGTGGAGTAAATGGACGTGAAGACGACTTTCCTTCATGATGATCTACATGAAGAAATTTACATGGAGCAACCAAATGGATTCTGAAAGAAGGGAAAAGAATACTATGTTTGCAAATTGATAAATAGTCTTTTATGGTTTGAAACAAGCACATCGTTAATGGTATCAAAAGTTTAACTCAGTTATGATTGAACATGGGTACAAGATAACCAAGGCTGATCATTGTGTGTTTAAAAAAATAAAACATGATAACCACCTTCTAGACAAACCTCCAACCTTTACCAATAACTAATCAAAATTCAATACAATTCAAAGGATACAATTACAATAGAATGACGCAATTTAAGCTACATTGTAAGCTTAGTAAGCAATTTAAAATCAACAAACAATATAAGAAAATAGTTCAATCTCGTGAGGCACTTCAAGAACAGAACAATCAACAAACAAACATTTCTAAGCAACTTAATCCAATCCAAGACAACATGCTCATGCATTTAAATTGTTCATACCATGAATTTCACTATTAACCTTGACTAACAATTCTAAAACTCAACCCCTTAACTTGAGCAAAACCTTGCAGGAACCAATCAAAATTATCATAAAATATTAAGTGTCCATAATATAGTTATGGAGTTCAAAATTTTATCAATTGTGTATGCATCTCTTAAATGGATAAAAAGCAAATATCCCTTAAAACCAGTGTTTTAAAAATCGGAATGGACCAACCGGTCGGACCGGGAACCGGGACACTAGCCGGCCTGGTTCAATTGGCGGATCGACCTCGCCATTGAACCGGGAAAACCGGCGGTTTAATTGTTTTTTTTATAACTTTTTTTAATATACTTAGTAGAGTATTACTTAAATAGCATTCTCGCATAAATTTTTTCGTTAGTGACAAATTACAGACTTTATTGGCTATTTGTTATTTTTGCTAATAGATTTTCCTAAATAATTTGTAACTTTGTGGTTAGTAACAAATTAGTTACCTTATTATTTTAACTTTTTAGATTGTTATATATTTTATCTTTTTATGTTTTGTCGCTGCTAATAATTTTAATTAATTATAATTTTTAATGAATTATATTTAGTGTCAAAATATTAACAATAGAAAAAGGTATGTATTTTGTTGAAAGAGAAAGTGAAATAACATAAACATATTGAATTTTATTAGGTTTTCTTTTTAGGAGAATCATATTTTACTTATAAATAGTTACCTCTTATTTTATAATAATCAATAAATGATATCATTGATGAGGAAGTTATTGCAATTAGACTTTATTTGCAATTAAATTTTGTAATTTTGTACTATTATTTTGTTATGTGTGATATATTTGTTTAAAATTTGAATTTAAATTATGAATTTGTGAATTTATGATATGATATTTTAAAAAAATTTAAGTACTAGTTATATTTTTTTAGAAACTGAATCATCCGGTTCGGCCGATTTTATATCTATATAATGATAAGTCTATTCAATCGAGTTATCTGATTTAATCCGGTTTAGTTATGCGGTTCGACCAGTGACCCAGTAGTTTGACCGATAAACCAGTGACCCAATATTCTAACCGGTTCGATGACCGATCCGATTTTTAAAACACTGCTTAAAACATCTATTAGTTTTGTCGTGACTATAAGGGCATTTTATCCATGATTTGTCAAGGTTAATACTATTGATAGGAAAGTATGTTATCAAGGTTTTTTAAGGTCTTTGAGATGTGAATTTTAGAAAAAATGCGTGCTAATCAAGTGGTACGTTGATTTATCAAAGTCAAATTCTTACTAGTAATTATACATAAAGTAAGTAACATAAATTAACAGTAACTTCAAGTTCCAGAATTCAATTTCAAAATCAATTGAAAATCCTATATCACAAATTTAACAAAAGAATCACTACCTTTAATAAAAAATGAGAAATAAAAATATTGAAAATCTCAGATAACATTAAAGAAGGAGAAGATACATGATGATTTTTACCTGACACAAAAAAGAAGAAGATGACACTGCTCATGCCGCCATTGAAACAGAGAGGAAGAAGAATCACTGTTCACAAAGTTGAAATTGAGATTCTGAACAAAATGAAGTTAAATTCTAGAAGAGTATTTTTGGAATTTTCAAAAGTTTGTAAGAGTAACTTTGTTACTTTAGTATGGATGTAACTTTCCGTGTTTTTATATTTTCATTTTCTCTCTTATCTATGGTAGAATAATATTTTCAAAGTTAATTGGATCAGATTCTCATTTTTTTTTAAAATTATTTTTTAACATAATTATTTTTAAAATTTTTGGAACAAAGACTCTTAAAATTGTTAGAAATGATTTTTTAACTTAGAGAACAAAAATATCCAAACATAGTTATTCTCTCCTAGTGCCCTTGAGAATTGGACAGAACGGGTCGGGTCGATCCGAAAAGCATCCAACCGTTCATTCCATTTCGCACCGAATCATCATCTCCATCATCTACCCTCTTCCCGTTTCGCTGCGATTCTACAAATTCCGGCGACCGGAGCATTCTCTCTTCGTTTCCTAACAATTTCTACAATTCTACTCATCCTCTCCCTTCCTAGGGTTTCTATGATACCATGACATTTTCCGAAGACGAAGACGAATATCTAGCTCAGTTTCTTGAATCAGAAGTCCTCTCCGAGGCATCTGACAAGGTATTCCAATTATTGAGGATTCATTTTCAACGTTTTTTTTGTAATTCATGATTTATTTCTGTTAGATTATAAATTAGGGTTTTGATTTGGGATCCAGACAGAAATTGCTCATTATTTTCGTAGGTTTATTTAAAATTGCGTTTAAGAAAATATGAGGTCAAAACAAATTCCGAATGATTGGGGAAAAACCACTTTAATTCTGATCTATATGAACAAGGGGATATACAAAATTGTGCAAATTACAGGAGATTAAAATTATGACTCATAGCACGAAGTTATGAGAAAGAGTGATTGAATGGAGACTAATATAAGAGACTCAAGTTACTAATAATCAGTTTGGAGGTCTAGAGAAAAGACATGTTGATTCTGTAGCGAGGAGTGTAAATAAGATGGAGGGTAGGCAAATTGTTATTGCAGGAAGAGAAAAATGAGCTGGATAGAAGTATGATATTTGCTAGGACATTATGGCGCTGTTTGATCATGTAGTCGATTCCATTTAATGTGATACAGTTTGGTTGTTGCCGTAGTTATATTTGAAATTATGGCTTGATGAGTAAAATTTGTGGGACTGTTCTTGCAGGAAGAGGAGAATGTGGAGGAACCAAAAGTAAAGAGAAAATGCATAGAAGAGGCTGAGAGTACTAAGCAGGGTACCAAACAGTGTTCTGGTTCATCATCTGTGCCTAAGAACTATGGTGTCAGTAATGCCGTGCTGCTGAGAAGGATTGAGACTGGTTCTTTCAGCAAAGTCCCACCAGAACTTTTCCATCACATCCTTAAATTTCTGTCATCTGAGGTTACCTCTTTGCTTTGGTTTTGTGGATTTGTCTTTCAAATAGAGAGAAATCCCTTTAATTGTTGCTTACTATATGTATGTTTAGATTTACCTCTATGGGTTCTTTAATGGAATTGATTTTTCGTCTAGAGTTGATTCTAGCTTGAAGTTATGATTTTTGTAGATTTTGGCTCAAAACATGATTTACACTCAAACTTATTGTTCAACTCATTTTCACGTCAAAGTAGAACCAAACACACACTATGTAGATGGACTTTGATTCTTCTGATTGCCTCGGTATTTGAATTGACTGAGAGTTTTTCGATGGGTGCAGGACCTTATTTCTTGTACCTTAGTCTGTAAGTTTCTAAGTTATGCTGCATCTGATGAAGCATTGTGGCGTCGCCTGTAAGTACATTTTGTTTACCTTACATTTTCAAGTTCTGTTGATAATCTTTGGATATTCAGCATAGGATAGTTTGATTTGGGAATTTGGATCTGTGTCAATTAGCTAGTGTTGAAGCTCTAGTTGACGCAGGAGTGCCTGTCCTGTTTAAAGTGGAAGCTGTTGCTTGCCTCTTATCAGCTTGGCTTTGAGGCGTGGGTTCTCCGCTACTTAATTAATTTTATATATGTTCTTATTTGGTTTGATTTTTACGGTTATAAAAGTGTGAACCATGACTGTGCCTATTGCCATATTCAAAATTTGTTCAGGTATTGTATGCGGTGGGGCCTAATTCCCCCCACGAGGAAGATAAGGGACTGCCCATGGAAAAAGCTATACATTCAGGTACATGCTCATTTTTTCATACCTATTTTCTTTTGGTTCCTTCTTTCTTCTTTGTGATATTAACTGAAATACTTACTTAACCCAGGATGTTAAGCTTATTTCGTCTTTATTCTCCAGTAAACTGAATTTTGAGTTATTACTATTCAGACTTGATTTGTTAATTCGTGTGGATCTTGGTTTTTGTTCTATGATTATGCAGCGTGATGAAAAGGACATGGATGAACTTGTCAGAAGCTGCCAAAATGAATTTAAGGAGTACTATATTCAAATGCAAACAGCTAAGAGAAGTCAAGCACCTCATCCTTCACAGGTAGTGTGAGAAACCACTGGATTATGGAACTCTATATTGATATATTGAGATCTTTCCAGCAATCTGAAAAATATGAAATGCTTATTTGCTTTTATTTCTTGTTATTGGATTTGGGGGTTAGAGTTAGGGATAGAGCTGAAGTTTTTATAGTAATGCATATTTGTTTTTGCTTGTAAAGTCCCATTGCAATGGGGATTTGGTAATATTTATCTTATGTTATGTTGTTATCTGTATCTTCAATATTATGATCTCTTTTAATCTAAATACTTCATAATAACTCTATAAAATAGCTGTCTCTTAACTATTTATCATTTTCTCCCTTTTTTCTGCTTGTGAAGTTGAAGGATGATAGCATAATTCTTGATAAAACATTAGCTGATCAAGTCTCATCATGGAAAAGCAGCAGGGGCCTCGGTGATACAGTGGTGATTGACCATGCTTGTTCTGGGAAGGCATGCTCATACTACCAAATTGGAGATGTATTTATTTGTGAGAAGACCGGACAAGTTCATGGTGAGAAACATCATCTATATACTTTAATTCGATTACAATTTTCAACATTGAATTTCAAATCTTTTGGTCTGGCATAAGCCTATGACTCTTCTTAATAAATGATTTGAGATTATTTTCATTTCTAGTTTGTGATGAAACATGTAAAGAAGTACTTATGGATCCCGCCGACGGGCTTTTGGTCTGTACAATATCAGGGCACTGTTTTGATAGATTATTATCGCCATCTGAAATGGAGTCCGATTCTGTAAGTCTAAATATCTTTTAACTTAATTTTGCAACTGTTTTAAATTGTTTTATGACTTACATTAATACACACGCATTCACATGTTTATCTTGTGAGGAAAGTTTCTATTATAATCTCAACAATGCTAAGCTTATTTATCAGAATTAAGTTGATCATATCCTTTATATACATTTGCTCATAAGAAAAAACACATCTTTATATATAGCTTTCTTCCTTTTGGATAAAATTATAGCTTATCTTCCCGATAGATTCTCATTCATTTGAAATTTCAGGAGCAGCAACAAGGTGTTGCAGCAGATGAGGAAGAACCATTTATGGGATCCGGCCGTTTCGGTAAACTCATTTCTTTTGGCTCTTGATCATCCTGCTTTTAGAACTAGTTCTTACTGTTGAACATGCATCTCCCTAAGACGCATTTGTACAATTTTGACAGCACGAGCTTATTTGCTGGGATACAATTGTGCTGATGAAAAGGAGCTTGAAGATACTTTGAGGTATTGCTGAACCGCATTTAGCTCTTCTGGAGTGGATGATCACATGTCTCATCCATCATTTACCTACTGAACAACAAATATTATCGGATATCTGCTCAGTCTTTGGTTTTGTATTATTAGTAGAATGCTTTATGCTAGTAGTCGTACTTTAATACATAGTTGAATCCATTAGAATAATTTTTCTTGTAACATTACTGCATCGTCGGCCCTGTATGTATTGAAAATTTGCCAAGAAAATAGATCATGACAACCATTAAAATAAAGTTTGGTAAGAACATTCAACAATAGACTAATAAAAAGTGATGCATATTTTTATCTTAATTAATAGGACAAATCTAATATGCAGTATCATAAGTTGAGTTTAAATTTCGATCTCGTGCGACAAGGATAATACTATTTAATGCAACACTAAAATCACAATAAAATTTCAAGCTTCTAAAGCTTTTTGTGCACCTTATTTATTTACTTTTCTTTTTATTGTTTATTATTAATCTTATTCACTTATCTGTTTACTTTTTCTTTTTTTGAAAAAATGGGGGCGTCAGAATATTTTCACATCAAATGAGCATTTAACAATTGAGATTCTGGTGAGACTTACATGTATAACAATATCAGAATAACATTCCACGTATCAACAAAGTTTAGAAAAGTAAGAATCAACACAGTTTAGAAAAGTAAGAATCAACACAAAAAAAAGGCGAGAATCAGATTTCCACATGAAAAAAAGTTGAGAAATTACGCCGGTCTCGGTTACTCTCGGTTACTATTATAAGTAATAATTTTTTTAAAAAAATTTATTGTATTTGATATATAATAATATTTAAATATATCATTTATTTAATAAATTTTTTTAAAAAAATTATTTTTAAAAAAATTTGGTTCATAATAGAAATGGAAGGATGTACTTAACTACTAAATGCTTCATTTTCATAAATTAAAAATTTACGATGCTCCATTAAGAATACAGTAACAAAGCAAGTAATTCCGAATATCAAAACACTAAATTCATTTCTAGATAAATGTCATTCTTATGATCTACACTTAAATATGTACACTACTTTTCTTATAAACTGGTATAAGACCGCACCATGCGACCCAATATTATTATAAATAATAGAATACTGCAAATTTGGAATTTTTTTTTAAAATAATCATATATTAAATTTAAATTACCACAATAATCAATAATTCAAAAAAATTTCCAAAATGACAAACATTTCCAGCCAATTCGCCATTTGGATTGGCGAAAGAGAAGAAATGGAAAATGAGTTTCAGCCAATTCGCCGTTTGGATTGGCGAATTAGTTCATCCTTTCCAACTAATTCGCCGTTTGGATTGGCGAATTAGTTCATCCTTTCCAACTAATTCGCCGTTTGGATTGACCAATTCGCCGTTTGGATTGGCGAATGCGTTTGGCTTCAGTTGAAACATTGTTAGTTTGAGAATTTGTTTGAAAATAAGGTTTAAATGGTAATTAAATTATAAAAAGTTGTTATTTTAAAAAAAAAATCGCAAATTTGTGTTATTAATATAAAATAAAAACCTAAATATTTGTGTCTCGGTTTAAATACTTATATTAACAATAAATAATAAATATGATAAAAAAATGACAAGAATAATCATCTCAATAAATATACTGTAAATTGCTTTAATTAAAATTTTCAATATAAAAGAAGTTGAAATATATTTCATTACCTACAACAATCACTACGCCAGAAATCACTTTTAGCAGCGCATAGAAAGACATCGCTTTATACAAAAGCGCTGCTAAAGGGCCAGTAAAAAAAAAAAGAAAAAAAGCGCCTACCAAAGACAGCGCTTTTAAAAAAGCGCTGCTAAATGGTGGGCCTAAGAAAGCGCTTTTAAAAAGCGCTGCTAAAGGGGGGGCCTACGAAAGCGCTTTTCAAAAGCGCTGCTAAAGGGGGACCCTTAGAAAGCGCTTTTTATATAAAGCGCTGCTATATGGAATTGATAAGGCACCCTATGAAAGCGCTTGTAAAAGCACTGCTAAAGGCCTTTAAAAGCGCTGCTATAGGTATTCATATTATAATTTTAAAATATCCTCCAGAATTTTAATAGAATCAGAACAGTCACGCAACACATTTCTTCTTTCTCTGGCGAACGAAAACGAACGAACGAACCACTGTTCATCGTCCGACCATCAACTTCTTCCGTCCGATCATCCTTCCGACCATCACCGACCGTTCACCGTCCGTTTTTGAGTTCATCCATCCGTCTGCATTGCCGGTCCACCATTGTTACGGTACGTGAAGCTTTACTCTGCTTTTCTTGTTTTTTTTATCTTTTCACCATTGTTGTTCTGATGATATAGATGGTTTTTATCTTTTCAATGATGGTTTTTGTTGTTGTTGTTGTGTTATTTGTTGTTGTGTTAATATGATATATGAGATATATATGATATTGTTGTTGTTGTTGATGTAAAATAGTTTATATAAATGGTTTGTATTTGATATAGTTTATATTTGATATAGATGGTTTGTGTTATAGTTTATATTTGATATAGATGGTTTATATTGTGTTATATAGATGGTTTGTATTTGTTATAGTTGATATAGATGGTTTATATTTGTGTTATATAGATGGTTTGTGTTATAGTTTATATTTAATATAGATGGTTTATATTTGTTATAGTTTATATAGATGGTTTGTATTTGATATAGTTTATATTTGATATAGATGGTTTATATTGTGTTATATAGATGGTTTGTGTTATAGTTTATATTTGATATAGATGGTTTATATTTGTTATAGTTTATATAGATGGTTTGCATTTGATATAGTTTATATTTGATATAGATGGTTTATATTTGTTATAGTTTATATAGATGGTTTGTATTTGATATAGTTTATATTTGATATAGATGGTTTGTGTTATAGTTTATATTTAATATAGATGGTTTATATTTGTTATAGTTTATATAGATGGTTTGTATTTGATATAGTTTATATTTGATATAGATGGTTTATATTGTGTTATATAGATGGTTTGTGTTATAGTTTATATTTGATATAGATGGTTTATATTTGTTATAGTTTATATAGATGGTTTGTATTTGATATAGTTTATATTTGATATAGATGGTTTGTGTTATAGTTTATATTTGATATAGATGATTTATATTTGATATAGATGGTTTATAGATGGTTTGTTATAGTTTATATTTGATATAGTTAATATGATATATGATATATATGATATTGTGTTATAGTTTATATTTGATATAGATGGTTTGTTGTTGTTGTTTAATATGACATTTATTGTTATTGTTGTTGATATTTGTTGTTGTTGTTGTTATTCTGAATTACAGGTATATTATGGCCAGCAACGAGGAAACATCACATGATGGAAAAGAAACACCTAAAGACGTTGAAGGCGAAATTAAAAGAGGCATAACGATAATGAAAAGTATCATCCGTGCGAGAGATAGAGGTGTAAAGTACGATGTCCATTGGAATGAAAGAGATCAGTTGGTTGAGCCTAATGGTGCGCTGCTGACAAGTTATATTGGAGCAGTTGTACGTTCGCAAGTTCCGATTACTTGCGATAACTGGAGAATTCCTGCATTAAAAGCGGCTAAGGATAAAATTTGGACCGAGATTCAAGTATGAGATTTGATCATTTTTAATTATGTTGACAGTTACATCTTTAAATTAATTATACTAACATGTTATATGTATGTGTATTTGTTTGCAGAGATCTTTTAATATTGAGGATTCTAGGAGAAAATATTGTATTCAGTTGGCCGGAAAACGCTTGAGGGGATTTAGAGCGTTTTTAACCAACAAATATCTTAAAGATTCTGATGGCAACTTTGTAGAGTCGGAGCGTCCAGCGAAGTACGCTGATTTGATTTCGGATGCAGAATGGGAGACATTTGTTGCAAAGCGAAGAACCAAAGAATTTGAAGTAAGTACAACTTATCATGAACAATGTATAGTATATATACCTATTCCACAAACAAACTGATATGACTTAAACTTGTTTTTTCAGGTTAAGAGTGGCGTAAATCGGGAACGAGCATCAAACCCTGCGTATCCATATAGAAAGGGGCGTTTGGGATATGCACGCTTAGAACAAAAATTAGTAAGTGCATATATATGCTTTAATATGATCTATTTACAAAAAATAGTAAGTATACATAATAGGATATAATGCTTTATTGTTCGTCTTAATGCGTAGTTGGAAGAGGAGAAAAGTGATGCGACATCTCTTCCGGACCATGTCGTATGGAAGGCTGCCCGGGTGGGAAGAGATGAAGCCGTCCAAGAAGAAGTTCAACAAGTGTTTGAACAATGTGTAAGTACAACATTAGTTTTTGAACAAAGTGTTTGAACAAAGTGTATAAAATATTTAAATATGCTTTTATCTATATTTCAGGAGTCCCTATCCCAGACTATAACTCCTGCTGAAGACGATGATTGCAGGAGTTTATTGAGTCGGGTGTTGAATATTCCTGAGTACTCTGGGCGTGTGAGGGGCAAGGGATTTGGTGTCACTCCATCCAAACTGTATAAGCAACCAAGGAAAAAAATCCAACCAATAAAGAAGTGATGGCTACTTTGGAGGAAATGAAAGCTCAAATTCGTGAATTACAGAAGGATAAGGAGAGATACATGTCCGAAAGGCGCGCTCCAGAGGCTGGTAAAGCTACTAGTGACAAAGATAGTATCGGTTGTCCGCAGAAGCTTCCAGAGGTAATTGTATATATTACATTGAAATTAATTTAGCACATTTTTCTTAATTGACATATTAACTGATCATTATTTGTTTAGGGCATTTCACCTTGTCGACTATATTTATCGTCGCCGACTTATCGCATGGTTGGCAAGGGAAAGGTGCATAACACCTTGGGAGACTTACTTCACCATAAACCCCTCCCTGCTGGATTTTTGAAAGTATCTGTTGATATTGCATTAGAGGGGGGGGGGGCGTTGTTGCCTATGCCAGACGATGTATCAGACGCAACAGTGGTGGGAGACGCGATAGGAGCTTATGTAGCATGGCCGGCGAATCTCATTTTCATGGATGATGAGGTAGGTTGAACCTTGTAATATTCCAATGTTTTATTACCCATACATGAAAGTTATTCTGACATTTACACTTTCTTATTGACATGATGATCTTAGACTCCCACAAAATCCAAAACAAAAGATGATAAAATTATTGTGCGGGATACCGATTCAGCTGCATCAAAGTTACAGGTACTAGTACTACAGTTTAAGTGATTATTTTATTATAAATTATTTACTGAACTTATATATGACTTTTAGGTTCTTGATCAGCAGTCGCAACAAGTCAGCAAGGGAAACATGCCTGAAACTTCCAAGGTGCCCCAAAAAAAGGTTGAGACAAAAAGAGCATTTGTTCCTCAATTTAGGTCGTGCCTTCAAACATATGTAGGGACAACAGACGTGCCTGAGGGCGGCATCCGTCTAATACATATGAATCAAGGTATTTTCGGTTTTGAATATTCCGAAACACTTGCTAAGGAGGATTTCGACCAGGTTTTCAAACATTTAGAATTGGGCGTCGGGGTTATGCATTCCTACATCAGGTACTTCGATCCATTTTAATTAGATAATTGAACATTTTAAAATTCGCTCGTTTAACTGAATAATCTAATGTTGATTATATTTTTTTTAGGCGCTTGTATGACAAGTTGTTGGTCCCCGCTGATTTGACTTCAGTATTCGCATTCTTATCTGCTAGCAGTGTCAACTCACGGACAATAGACCAGACACCAGAAGCAGTCAAAGAGTACACAATCCAGAGATTTATGGGTGCGAATACAGAGAAGTTGTTTATGTTGCCATATAATACTGACCATGGGTTAGTTTTTATTCTAAATTCATTTATTATAATTGTTCGATTTTTGCCATATTATATAACATTTCCGTCTAAACTGTTGTCTTATTTTATAGTGGTCACTGGTTGTTGGTCACAATTAACCCGATTAAAGAAATAGTGTATTATATAGATTCATTGGATGGCGATACAAACAAATATGAAAATCTGAAGAACATGGTTGATACGTAAGTGATGATGTATAGTGTTCTGAATAATTATATATGTTTATTTATTATGTGACATTGTTCTAAATATGTGTTTATATTATGTTAGAGTTATACAAATATACAGAGCACAGAGAGATGCAACAGTGCCAAAAAGCAGGGCTAGCAACATCAACTGGATCAGAGTGGAGATATATTTTCCCATGTTTGACTGTTATAGTGGTTCTACTTATAAAACTATTTAAACTATATATCCTGATAAATGTTCGTTCGCTTTTTTCCTAATACAGTGTCCTCGTCAGCGTGGTGGGATTGACTGCGGATATTTTGTACTGCGCTTTATGAAGGAAATCATTCTTTCTGGTCAATTAGAGATTCCAATCATGGTATGGATCAATTCATGAGTTATATGATTCATTTTGATAATTAACTAATATTTCATCTGAGTAATTAGTATTAAATCGTGCTTGTTCTGTTATATTATGTAGTATTTTGATGAATTCAGATGCATTACGTACTCGAAAGTAAAATTGGAAGAAATTAAGGAAGAATGGTGTCAATTTATGATTGAGTTAAGAATTCTATAATGTATATTGGATTTGTAATTATGTGTAAATTGTATATTGTATATTGTATAATGTACAATGTTTAAATTATGTGTAAATTATACTTGAGTTAATTATGTGTAAATTGCAAAGTGTTATTGTATAATGTACAATGTTTAGTTATATTGTGTTGAATTAAAGGCCAAGTGTTGAATTACAATGTTTAAAGGCCAAGTTATGTTTAAAGCCTGAATTATAAGCAGGAAATTTAATTGTTATAAGCAGGTTTGTCTAAAAATATATAAAAAATGTGATTTTACAAAAAAAAAATTTTAAAAACGTGAAGTATAGACAGCGCTTTTACAAGAAAGCGCTGCTAAAGGGAGAAAAATAGGCATAAAAAAGCGCTGCTATAGGTTAGGAAAGGAGGGGTCTAAGAAAGCGCTCCTAAAGGGTGGTCTACAAAAGCGCTTTCATAAAGCGCTGCTACAGGGGGGAGGGGGAGGGAGAATAGGCAGCGCTTTGAAAGCGCTGCTAAAGGGGTAAAAAAGCGCTGCTAAAAGGGATGCCTTTAGCAGCGCTTTTTCCACAAAAAAAAGCGCTGCCTTTACCTTTAGCAGCGCCACTTTAGGCAGCGCTTTAAAGCGCTGCTAAATGTCAAAAAAAGCGCTGCTAAAGGCCATTTTTAGCATAGTGAATAACATACATCAATTAATAATTCAATTTATATTGATATAATAGACAATTTTGGTATACTAAAACAAAATCTCACTATATGGCAAATTTAGATAGCTAAGGATCAAAAATTGGTATAAATATATGACAGTAAGATAAATAAGACAATTCTAAAGCATATGACATGATATTTAATTCTTTCTAATAATACACTGCACCTATTTCCATTTCAAATGCTTCCTACTTTTACAATATTCGATATCAGTAAAAATCATTGTGTCGGACAAGTTCCAAATCTAGGGAAGATTCAAAGACTTTGGTGGATTAATTTGGCTCTCAACAATATCGCCGACAATTCAACAAACGATTTGGATTTTTTAAAATCATTGACAAACTCTAGTAATTTGGAATCACTCTCTTATCCTCTAATAATTTTGGAGGTAGTTTGGAAATGTCTATAGGAAATTTATCCACCATACTTAGTCAATTTTCTATTGGAGGTAACCAAGTATATGGACAAATTGCTATAGAATTATGAAATCTAATTAACTTGCTTCTTTTAGGCATGGAAAACAACTTTTTGGAAGGAACAATTCCAACTACTTTTGGGAAGTTTGAAAAGATACAAATGCTATCATTAGGTGGAAACAGGTTATCATGGGATATACCGGCATCCATAGGCAACCTCAGTAAGCTGTATGCTTTGGGACTAGATGACAATATGTTAGAAGGATATATTCCTCCAAATATTGGAAATTGTCGAATGTTGCAATACTTAACCCTTTCACAAAACAACCTGCAGGAGCCATACCATCAGGGATTTTTAGTATTTCTTCTTTGACAGTTTTTTTAGATTTGTCAAAAAACTCACTGAGTGGTAGCTTACCAAAAGAAGTTGGAATGCTAATAAATATCAATGACCTAGATGTCTCTAAGAATCATTTCTCCGGTGACATTCCTGAAACTATTGGTGGATGTTAAACCTTAGAAAAACTTTAATTGCAAGGAAACTCCTTCAACGGAACAATACCATCTTCTTTGGCTTCTCTCAAAGGTCTTCAATATTTAGACATTTCAAGTAATCAATTGTATGGACCAATTCCTAGGTTTATGCAGAATATCTCCGGCTTAGAATACTTGAATGTTTCTTTTAACATGTTGGAAGGTGAGGTGCCAACAGATGGTGTCTTTGGAAATGCAACCCAAATGGCATTGATTGGAAACAATAAACTTTGTGGAGGTATTTCAAAACTGCATCTACCACTATGCCCTATCAAGAGTAAGAAGCACACAAAACACCATAAATTCAGGTTGGTAGCAGTGATAGTTTGTGTGGTTTCTTTTCTTATACTGTCATTTATTATAACTATCTACTTCATGAAGAAAAGAAACAAAAAACAATCATCTGATTCACCAACAATTGACCACCTATCTAAGGTTTCGTACCAAGAATTATATCAAGGAACTGATGGATTCTCCACTAGAAACTTGATTGGATCAGGAAGTTTTGGTTCTGTGTACAAAGGAAATCTTGTGTTAGAAGATAATGTTGTTGCCGTAAAGGTCTTGAACCTCCAAAAGAAAGGAGCACACAAGAGTTTCATTGTTGAATGTAATGTACTCAAAAACATTAGACACCGGAACTTAGTTAAGATTTTAACATGTTGTTCTGGTACAGATTACAACAATCAAGAATTTAAAGCTCTAGTTTTTGATTACATGAAAAATGGAAGCTTAGAACAGTGGTTGCATCACGAGATCCTGAATGCAGATCATCCGATACCATTGGACTTCGGTCATAGATTAAACATCATTATTGATGTTGCTTCAGCATTACATTATCTTCATCAAGAATGTCATCAATTGGTCGTTCATTGTGATCTAAAGCCAAGCAATGTCCTTCTTGATGTTGACATGGTTGCTCATGTGGGTGATTTTGGCATAGCAAGACTTGTCTCAACCATTGGTGGTACATCTCATTCAAATACTAGCACAATTGGAATAAAAGGAACCATTGGTTATGCTCCTCCAGGTATCTTTTAAACTCTTGAATCTTCCATTGTTTCTTTAAATTCTCCTATGTTTTGTTGCAATTTCATTTCCTGATAATCTTATAAAGATTTTGGATATAAATCTTGTTCCAAGAGATGCAGAAGTAGAAATACAGGATCGAAATCGTGACAATCTCCTTCCAGCTTTAGAGGGGTGCATAGTTTCACTCTTTAGGATTGGACTTATTTGCTCAATGGAATCACCAAATGAAAGAATGAGTATTGTAGAAGTCACTAGAGGGCTTAGCATAATCAAAAAGGCCTTTTTCAGTGGTGACATAATTGAGATTTTTTATGCTTAAGTTGAATCATAAACAACTCATTAATATTGTTTATGGAGTTATAAATTGTTTTTGTCATCTTATAGTAAAATGTAAAGGTAATAACAGGTTTCTTCTCTATTTGAATTTCAGGTGTTGACACTCATAATTAGATACTAAAGTTGAATTAAATTTCTAAGGTCATTTGTTGAAAGAGAAGTCTATTCAGCTTGATGCTGTTTTGTTAAGAAATTGAAGTGTCATACTGTTGGCACCTGAGACAATGTTTAGTTTACTAATGTGTTATTTAGTGAATTTGGTTAGAAATTTATGGTTATGTGTGATTGTGTTCAATGTACATTTTCCCGGCCTATGCATTCTATACTAGTTGCTATTAATAAGCAATGATTTGTTTTTTAGTTTGTTTGGAGCATAAGGTTATTGAGTATTTTAAACATTGTTTGGAGTGATAGGCAGTCTCACAAGCTATATTCCTGAAATACTCCTTCCGTGTCAAAAACAACTATTTGTGATTAATGTTTATGTCAAGTATGACCCTTAGGCTAAACTTAATATGTGAAAAAGTATCTATGTCAACAAGAGGGTTTGGAGTTGGGATGTTGTGTGTGGTAAGAGGTTTCAACTCATTAAGGGACTTGTCAAAAAAAAAAAAGGATCGGTCGCAAGGTTCATGGCTATGGTAAGAGATATTTAATTGTTTAATCAGTTTCTAAAAAATATTGATCTAGGGACAACGGGTTGGATTGGACGCAGGGACGAAGCCATGTAGGTAGATATGGGGGCATGTGCCCCAACTAAGTTTTAATAAAATATATTTAATACTATTATATATTTATATACTAACTGTTAAAAGAAATATTTATTTAAGATAGTATAATCTATTAATTTATTTTTTATTGTGAATATATTATTAAAAATTAGGTGTAAAATTTCAAAGTATATTAATAATTGTTTGGGGTTTTGTAAAAAATTGAGTTTTTTTTATCTATTTTGAAATTCTATTGCCTCATTGGTATCCCAAATAAGCCCATAATCGGGATCTGGACTCAGGAAATAGTTTGTATTTTTGACAGAGGTGTAAACTTCTAATTCGCCATCACAAGGTGCAACATTTGCTAAATGTTGGTCGAAGGACTTCTTCGCGCTCTTCACTTTGTCGTTTATGTAGTAACTCTGATCAGCTTCGATATTCTCTACAATGCCATCTTTTCTCCAGATAATTAACCATGGATCCATTCGCATCCTAACAACAAATTGAAGTTTTCTTTGGAGTTTATCATCATGAACAACGTTGATTGGGTAGTTGTACTGACAACCAGTTCGATTTGGATCACTCCTAGTATGTTACTGGTTTTTCCTTCATAGTTGGATAAAACAATATTGTGTTATTGAATATCGACATCACACTTTCCCATATTTTTGAACAAGGTATGATGCATTAAATTGACAGTTGCCCCTCTATTGACAAACACCATGTTTACTAGCATCCCATCTACCTTTGCCTTTATGAATAATGGTTTCAGATGATACATCATTCCTGGACTAGGTTTCTCAAACATAGCCTTTTGCTCCTCCACCACACCACTGTTTATAACATAGTAACACAATGGTTTATCTTTAACAGTTTTGTTTGGAACAAAGTCTTCATCAAATTTTTTCCTATAAATCAGTCAAATCTTCTCCAGCTTAAGGATAGACTTCCCAAAATTCATCTTTAGTTTTCACGTCGAAACCATAAGTAGTTTCGACCACCATGCACTCAAAAGGTTCAACGTACAGGGTTTCATCGAAACCATCAGTAGTTTCAACCATCATGCATTCAAAAGGTTCAGCATATATGGCTTCATTGAAACCATCAGTAGTTGCAACCATCATGCACTCAAAAGGTTCAACATACAAGGTCTCCCCAACCTTCAAATGATATGTATCCATTTGCATCTTTTGCTCTTCGCTAAATTGAAGTCTGCCTTCTTTCAAATTCTTTTGCACCAAATCCCTGAAAAGAACACATTGAGATGATTTATGACTAAGAAAATTATGAAACTTACAGAATCCCCTTTTTTTTTTCTTTTGCTCCAATGGGGGATTTTTCAGGTCTTGAGACACAATAATTTGACCATCCTTGACTAACAAATCAAATATTTCGTCACATTTAGATATATCGAAAGTATAAGTTTTTTGCAACGAATTTATCTGTCTTTTCATTTTCGACGGGATTTTTCCCATTTGATGGTTTCAACAATTTACAAGCGTAGGAAGGTCCTGGCTTGAGCTTAGCCACGTTGAACTCACTTTCATCAACGAGATCTTTGTCGTCAGAAGAGCATGTGTCTTATGCTACATAAGACACTTTCCCTTTCTTATGGTATTTACTAGTTCTAGCTTTTTCAGCTATCATTCGTTCGATTTGTCGAACTCTATCAGCCAGTTGTGCAATATCTCTAAGATATTGAATGTCTAACTTTTTCCTGATAGAATAATCTAACCCACCTGCAACTATCTTGAGTAAAGCATATTGCATTCAAAAATATAAACCTGTTGAGATATTGATCGATTGGCTCAGCGACCTTTCGTTTGACGCTGGCTAACTCTTTCAAACATATCTTTGATTGTCCTGTGTAGAATTGTTCGTGGAACAATCTCTCCAACTGTGTCTATGTATGGATGGACTGTGGAGGTAGCGTTGTAAACCAAGCGAACGTATTTTTCGTGAGGTAACTTGAGAAGTATTTCCTTTTTAAATCCTCTTTATTCGCTATGTCACTAGCTTTAGTTTGATACCTGACAACGTGTTCAAAAATGGACTCTTTGGTGTCCGTAGTGAACTTGGTAAACTTCAGAACCTTCCATCCCCTAGAAAATTTAGTTTGCATGATAAAATTTGGTAATGGGGACGAATACATTGGCCTTTGAAGGCCAGGGTTCACACCATTGTGAACCATGATTCGCTCGACAATGTTTTCTAGGTTTTGTTCTCCAGCCATTGTATCCTGTTGAACTTGCCTAATCACATGGTTGGGATCTTGGTTTCCATTAACTAACACAACGGTAGGACGTTAGGCCTCCCTAGGTATCGGTTCGACCGCCTAGGGTTCTTGGTCATTGTCTCGTCTAACCTCTCTTCGTGTCGGACTGGTACCTCTGGTTGAGGTGGGTAGTCTATCAAACTTGTGCTCTAGGAGCACCTAAGAAATCAACTATTTGAGTCATCTGAGCTTCCAGTTGTTGGTAAATCTGTGTCGAATCTTGAATTAATTTCCTAAGTATGGTACCCATTTGCTGAGTTAGCATATGAGCTATTTCATTATTACTTTTGTTCATCTGCTGCCTCATAACTGCGGCAGAACTTGAGGTGAAAGTTGGGATTTCCTTAGATTAAAACCATATCCTTGTGGTTCGACCAAATTGGTTTCCCATAGGTCCTAATCCATGGTAAGGTGAGAACTTTGAGGATGAATTTTTGCCAAACGTCGAACCACTACTATGTATACTTACCATCAATTCGGTTTGCATTCTGAAGCCTCGATCCCTACCATACATGAACATTGTGAAACTGGGCATATATGGCCCTGAGGTTCCAACCACTGTCGGTCTTGGAGTTTCAGGATGACACGGTGACAATATTGGTCCATTATGGGCAATCGAAACCGCAGTCATAATGTTAGAACCAACATCAATTGCATGTGGTACAACTGTATTTCTTCCTGAGGATTGCTCTTTGTTTGGACTGATATTTCCTGCATCTACCATTTTCTTACCACTACGCAATTGTATATACTTAACATAACGGGTCCCACCGGGTGTGCCAATTTGTTTGCGTAGGTTTCTGGCGAACAATCTCTAACCTCTTATTAAAGGTTACTTGCAGGACCGACTACAAACTCCTAGACTTAGTATTAAGTATAGAATGATTACTTAAGTGTTTAGGTTAGAAACGGGAGATAAGGAATGGGATGAAGCTGCATTGGTGCAACTAATATAAATAAATGAGAAAACAAGACAAAAATTGTAAAGGAAAGTGAATTAAAAAAGACTTATAAAGTAAATTTCTTGAATATAAGTTAGACGCACACATACATTTGTGTATAAATAACTTGTTTCTCTTAGACGCTGGTACTTTGAGTATTTTCTTTGCAATGTTACAAAAATGCGACCTCTTGAACTTAAACTAAATTCTACTTAAATAGGCATAAAAGTAACTGCTGCTCTGTTGTCGACTATTCACAGTTTGCCACGCGTCTATCCATGAACACCCACTTTGTTTGTAACTTCCTCATGTTCTCATCAACTGCTTTCAAAACTTGCCCATGATAAATGTTCTTGGCTTCAACTTCGATCTGTATAGTTGTCCTTCGAACTTACTTCGACTAGGTCTATATGTCCTTTTTCATGTCTTACCCGTCGAACCTCTTCGGCGACGTCGGGCTATTTCGACGCCTCTTTGATTATGATGCAAAGTTTTTCCCTTTGATTCACTTATTTTTCCCTAGTCAAAATTTTCTAGCTAACACTATGCTACTTTGAAATTTTTTTGGGGAAATAGTAAGGGCGATTTGTGTAGAGACTGGGACTCCGTGAACCACATGATTTAAAACCAAAAAAATGAGATAGAAACATCATTTGGTCGGAGCATCTCAATTTTAGAACATAGATTTAAAGATAACGCTCTATATTCTCAGTTGGTCCGTGACATTTCTCGGGCGGGTTTGAATTACATTTTTCACGAGGCTAAACGAGATGATAATGTAGACTCCGATAGCGCAAAATATGGATACATAATTATGAAAATATATGGTCTCCCATGTGCTTGTGTTATTGTTAAAAAGGTGAAACTTTGTGACACAATAAGAATGGATGAGGTTTGCATTCATTGGAAGAGACCTATGTTTGACGATGATGGTGTCATGAATGACAGTAAATTGAATATCTCTATTTTGACCGAATAGGAAGTAATACAAGAGAGATTTTTGAAAGCCGATGACAACATGAAACTCCACATCAAAGAATAATTTAGGAAGATTGCCTATCCAGAATCATCAATGATTTTAGCCACCTTTCCCCTTACACTGGGTAGTTCCTCAAGGCTAATCTTACATTTCCCCAAGTAGAATTGCTCGTGAAATGCCCTCTCTAATTGGACCATGTAAAAATAGAATTTTGGGGAAGGGTGGTGAACCATGTAAAAGTGTTGTTTGTCAATGAGTTTAAAAAATACTTGATATTCAGATTCTTATTGTTAGTCAAATCACCAGCCTCGGTCTGGTACCAAGCGATGTGTTCGACGATGATCTCACTAGTATCTCCAGTAAACTTTGTGAATTTTGAACTTTCCAGACCCTAGACAATTCGATTTTTCTTACATACTCATACATTAGGGATATATAGTTTGGCCTGTGGAGGCATACACTGAGGCCATTGTAGACCAAAACACATTCAACGACGTTGGTGATATTATCATGCACCTTATACATTATCTTGTCGGGCTTGTCTCAAGACTTGGTTAGCCTCTTGGTTGCGTTGCACTATGACCATGTCGAGGCCTTCTAACCTTTGATTATTTCTGACAACCCTATTTTTTAGGGGCTATTCCCTTTAGGAATGTTAGGCACTGGAGTCGGTTTCACTGGTGGTGCCCCTAGAAAATCAGTAATCCTACCCATTTGGTGGGTGTTGCACCCCAAATTTGTCCTACCTTTACATGGTTTCTAGTGCCACTTTATTTTGAATGAATAAAATGCCACAATTGCCAAGAGACCGTGTGTAAGGAGTTGTGAGTGTGAGAGGTCGAGAGTTCGAATCCCACCTTCTTCACCTTTTGTTTTTCTTTTATTTTTATTCTAACTTTTCTATTTTAAAAAAAAATAATAAATAATAAATAAAAAATAACAAAAATAGTTTTTTTTATTATTTAATTATTATTTTCGTATTTTATTTAAATTATTTTTTAAAAAATATTATTTTTTCACTTTTTTCCATATTATTCATAAAAACATCCAAAAATCATAAAATTAAAAATATTATAAAAGATTTTATTCTTTTAAGTTTGTTTTAGTTTGTTTTTTTAGTTTTGACTAATTATTTAAGTTGGACTTTAAAACAGGCATTAGGTTAGAGTTAACCCTAATTTGTTACCTATATAAACATGAGTTGCATTTGATAAAAGAGAACGGAGGAAGAAAAGAAAAAACGGCGGCCGTTCTCACGACTTATCAGAAAAATCTTCGAGGCTTCATCATCATCTCAATCAGAAGAAGTTTCGGAACTGCGAGAAACCCACCTCCGAAAATCAACCGTCTGTCACAATAAAAACAGAGAATCTGAATAATCTCACCGTAAGCATCGCTAATTGGCTGTTATTTCTTTTCTTTTTTTTTCTTTCGTAACCCATTTCCAGGATAAGGAAGAGTAAGAGGAGAAAAGGTAATTAAAGGCAACTCTAATGGGTCAAATGAGTAGAAAGAAAGGAAATTAAAGCCAATCCTAATGGGTCAAATGAGCAAAAACAAAGGATGTATCGCCACCCCGGTGGTTAAATGAGCAGAAACAAAGGATGTATAGCCACACCAGTGGTTAAATGCCTTCCCCTTTCATTATCCTTCTCCTTTTTTATTATTATTTATTATTATTTCTCCTTCCTTTAGTTTTTTTTGTCCTATTTATTTTTATTCTTTTTTTTGTAAAATTATTATCTTTTTTAAAGTAATTGAGTTTGAGCTGCTAAAATTTTAATTAAAAAAAAACTTTTATTAAAATCAAAACTAAAATATTTTTTTAATGTTTAAACTAAAACCTTTTTTTAAATTAACATTAAACTAAGAACTTTTTTTTTAAACTTAACATTAAACTAAAGACATTTTTGTTAAAATTAAAACTAAAACATTTTTTAAAATTTTAAACTAAAAACTTTTTTTTTAATATTAACATTGAAGCCTTTTTTAAAAATTAAAAATTAAAAACAAAAAACTTTTTTATCAACATTAAAATTATTTTCTTCAAAATTTAAACTAAAATCCCTTTTTAAAACTAATAAAACTATAATTAAAATTCTAAATTGCATTTTGTCTTTCTTTCAATATTAACTGTTTCATTATTTGTCATATTTCTGTCTAATTTTTCACTAATGTTCTCTATTTTTCTCCTCAGATTATACTTAAATTCCGATTAATATTTATCCAATTTATGTTGTTCTATGGATGTAATTTACGCGAGGCCATGGTCGCGATTTATTTTATTTTGTATTTTTTTGGGACTTGTAATTTACGCGAGTGATCGTCGTGATGCTTTATTTACTTTCCGCATTTTATTTCAGCCATATAATATTTCGCCATGTTTGCATGTTTACCGTTAATCATCCCTCCG
Organism: Lathyrus sativus; assembly: GCA_963859935.3. NCBI lineage: Eukaryota > Viridiplantae > Streptophyta > Magnoliopsida > Fabales > Fabaceae > Lathyrus > Lathyrus sativus. The sequence goes on from OZ012736.1 coordinate 543,360,292, forward strand.
AAGGAATTAGGTCCAGCCGTTTGACCGTCGAGTCAATAACCCTAATTTTTTACCGTTTCAAAAACCCTAATAGCCTAGGTGTCCCGCCGTGGACGAAAATGCCCTTTACCCTAGCATTAGGTCAAAGAGTCGCCGTACTCTGTTTAGGGTTTCCCGTCGTGGAATCCCTAATTTCAACCCTAAATTTTCAATTAACAAATTCAACATAGAAATAGAAGTTTCAAAGACTCCACGTAAGCGTGTCCTTAAGATACGTTTATTCCCCATTGAAACTTTGACCATAGTCAAGACGTTTCTAACCTCCCTTTCGAGGGGAACTACGATTACTTTGATTCCATTTCCTATCCAGGATACGTAGGCACAAGATGCAACGTCTTGCCGAGTAAACTTAGGACTAACCCTTAGGTCTTTAGGTCACTCTATCCCTTAGCAATATATTTCAAACAGATAATAAAATAAAAAAGCATACAATAAACAAAAGGTTCCTGTAGAGTACTACAGAAGTTTAGGGTGCTAGTACCTTCCCTGAGCTTAACCAACCCCTTACCTAGATCTCTCCCTGCATTGCCTTTACGATGCAAAATTAGGTTTTCCTCTTTTGACCTTTTCCTTCGGATAAATCAAAGAGCGGTTGTGAACTAAAGATGCGATTCAAATTAATTAATAATTTGATATCATATTCTAACCGCAACAGTGGGTTAACTGTTGATAACTCATATTTGTATTTTCTATAAGTTGGCTAAACACGTAGCCTATCTGTTGTGTAATCGTGTGAACTATATTATGGTTGTTTTCATCCATTAGTTGCCTCATGACTTGGAAAGAGTTATTGGTTAAGGACAACGCCTGGGGAGGAAAATACCCTATACCTCTTAGTGGTTGTCCTAGTTGTCCAAATTTGCCCATGGTGGACGCTGAGGCCAATTACGGATTAAAGGGCGATAATGTTGCCATCGCATTTTCAGAATGTATTGACGAACTAGGGTGCAGGCTTGCCATCATTGCAGTTGGCATGTCATACGGTTGTTCCTTCTGAGGCAACGAGAAACCTATATAAAGAGACATCAAGTCTCCTAAATTTCGTAGTTTCATATAAAACATTGGAGCGTTTGACGCTTGTGGTGATGAAACCCCTACATATGGTGGTATAGAATACGCCACTTCTTGGCTTATGACAGTGGGCATCTCCTCGACTGAGGTTGGAGTCACAGAACTGCCGACACTAGTAACCGTTGGTTGTCCTCCTGGGTTTGAAGTATTACTCTAGGAAGGGGTTTGGTTTTTTCGAGACACATCAAAATGTCAGTTACCACTCCTCAAGTGCATACAACATAGAAGACCACAAAATGAAAGACACTACCAAGAAAATAACGTAAAACACAACTTTTCTGCAAAAACTATTTGCATAAAAGGGTCCCACCGAGCGTGCTAATTTATTTACCAGTGTTTTTGGTAAACAATCACGAGTTTAAAATTCTATGAGGTTAACTTCAAAAATATTTAAAGCAATTTGTGCATATAATTTATGTGAACACACATGTGTGTGAATTGAATGCAGACGTAGCATGAACAATAACGACGTAGAAAAAAACTTTATATGAAGTTAAGTTGTGATAAATGATAAGGTAAAATACAAAAGTGATGTCGCTACTGTGAAAAAAGGTGCCGGAAATGACAGAAGAGTCGCCACCGTTCGTTATTTATCCTACAGGAGGGAAAGGAAACGATCAGGGAAAACCTAGCGAAAATGGGATAAGATCGGTCATCACAACCAAATCTCGGGTTTGGGAGTCGGTTACGCAAGGGGAAGGTATTAGCACCCCTCACGTTCGTCGTACTCGACGGGATGCATGCTTAGTTGTTTATCTTAAAGGGTGATTAAATCTATCTAACTAAAGGTCTGGGACAAAAGAAAAGAAAAAGGACTCGACAAAGCATTGCCGCTCTAGGCCTACGTATTCCTGTCTGGCACGAGAAATCAGAGTCAACGTAGTTCGGCTAATGACGGGTGAAAGATAGGGAAGGTTGCTCGCCAAGACATCGCATTTTGTGCCTACGTACTCTCAACAGGCATGAGAGGTCAGAGCAAACGTAGTTCGGGCTAAGAGAACACAGGTTTGTTCATCTGTTTTATCCGAGTAGGGTTAACAAACAGTTCTAGCAGTTAGGTGTATGCAGCTCGACCATTGGAGACTTAGGCGTTACCTGTTTGCGGTAGAACTAAGAGTTAACCACACTCTTGTTTATGAAAATGGTTTCCATTATTAGAGGGTCCAAAGGGACAAAATGAGGTTGATGATTTGTTTTGAAGTCTTTTATGAGAAGTGTTTTTTGAATGGTTTGCAATTCATATTGCGCTAGAGACTATGACTTAGGGGCGAATGCGTCACATATCGTCCTAAGGACGTATACTAAACACGTTAAGCAATTGAGAGGTATCCCCCCAATCACTATTTCCCAAGTACTTAAGGCTTGTAGCGTACAATATTCATTAGCATTTATTAAGTATTTTGAAGTTGTTTTCAGATGAGAAGAGAGAAAAGACTCTAAAGGGGACTAAATCAAAACCCTAAAGTTATCATGCATCATGGTCCTAAAGTTGAGATTAAGAGGGGAAGCTACCTAATGTTTGCATACATGGATTGGAACCTAATGTATATTATCACTATCCTTAATCAAGTAAGTGAGACCTCCTAAGGAAACATGGAAATGAAAAGAAGAGAGAAACAACAATGATATAAGATATGAAACATAAAAAATGCATGGATGCATATGCAATGCAACACACAAGCAAAGGGACGAAAATGTGTAGGGTGAACACCACCACAACCTCATCTCAACCTTTAAATGCAAATAGAGAATGCAAAAAGGGAAAATAACACTCAAGCAAGGGAGTAAATTGTGTGGGGTGAACACCACCACAAGCTCATCTCAACCTTCAATGCAAGTAGGAAAAGAGAAAGAAAAACTACAACATGCCTATCTCTATCCTAATGCACCAAAATCACACAACATGAAAAGGAATGAAAGAGAGGATTGAATGAGATGATGGGAGGCAAATTATGAACCTAAGGAAGCCACTTGGGCACTCAACCAAGCATGCTACATTCAAAATGCACACAAAACACATAAGTAGTCCTCAAAGGTTCACTACTTATGGCATGCTCCAAGTTCCTTCTAAGGAGGGACCAAGCTTCCATAAGTAGGAACCTAGGGTCATTGGACAGAGGGAGATAGGGGATAAGAATGTACATAACATAATTGAAAAGGAATGCACAAGAGATGACAAGAGGATCATACAAAAGATAAGGATCATTCATCATATACACGTGAAAAGAAAACCCTAAAAAGAAGTCCTAAAGGATGCCTAACTTAAACAAGTTATGAACATGGTCAAGGCCTAAAATTGAACATACAAATGACTTATTATGTACATGACATGAATACATTAAGATTGGATGCTCAAACAATGCACAAAATTCCAATAAGAATCAAACTAGTACAAATGCTAGGGTAAAAGTCATACAAGGGTAGACTAGGATGAAAAATATACTTAAAATAGTAAACTAATCCTAAAAATCCCAAGTCAAATCCTATGGGACCCCTCTGGTATTGGGAACCAGGGGTCCAAACTATGGGGAAGAAATCTAAACCTAACTAGGCAAACAAAGGAGAAAGTTCTAGGGATGTCCTAAGAACTAGTACAAATGGAGGGTCCTAAAGGTTCAACCAAAACCCTAATCAAATGGTACTAAAAATAGAGGTAAAAAAGTCACAAAAATCATTAAATACATCAAGAATATGCAAAAGAAAGATCAAGCATTTATATGAAAATTTAATCACAAAATAAAATCAAGACTAAAAGACATGCAACTTTTAATCCAAATAAAACCCTTCCAAATGAACAATTATTTTTTAATGGGAAAATATTCATAAAAGTCAAACTAAAATTTCCTAAATTCAATTAACATCTTAAAATGATTAAAAACTATTTTTGTGAAATTTATTGGCATTTGAAAGTATTTTAATTGGATTAAAATAAAACAGATTACAAAATTGTAAAATAAAGAAAAGAAAAGAAAATGGAAAGGACTTTGGTGCAAATAGCAATGAATCAGAGTTATATCTATTGGGATAACACACAGGGAGGTGGGAATATCAACTAAAGCCCAAGTCCAAAGCGCTGAAAACTTAAGTGAAACGGTGCGCATTGGATGTACACGTTGGCTGGTCAAAAGTTCAACTCATGGGAAAATGAATCCAGGCCGTTAGATCAGTCAGAGTCAACAAGTCAAAGGGTTATGTGGCATGTATACGTGGGTTGGACGGACAAAATACCAGATGCCGGAGCACAGTGGCTCCAGTCATCTTCTCCAATTGGAGGGCACTGTAGCAATTTCGAAACTTAACCAAAACTCCTAATTTTTGGGTCCATTCTACTCTTCTCGTCACGTAGGTTAACAATCCAATATTCTTTTTCATTTCTTGTGCATAAATAGGGGAAAACGAATGCATTTAAGAATGGAGGTTCTAACACAAATCTGCAAAAACAGGCCCTAAACTAATCCAGAAACAATCTATAAACCTAGGGCTTTCATAATACATGAAAATGGCAGATGATTATTGCATAAATAGAGAGAAATCGTGCAAAATGTTTTACCTAACGGAGCACCTCTATTGGGTCTTGATTTGTTGATGAAGCTCTTGCTAAACCACCTAGAAACGTTCTACAATCTCCAAGGAAGCTTCAAGTGCTCTTAATTTGGCTTGAAATGGCTTGGTTCTTGATTTCACTCTTCCAATTTTTCTAGTTCGTGCGTAACTGATTTCTGTTCAATTCTCCATTAAAATTCACTAAGGATCCCGAGTTTATATGGAATGGATCCAGATGGGATTGAGGCCCAATCAAGGTCTGTTCATGACCAATTGAAAATCCAAAAAATTGAACTTGAAGCTTGCAAAATTCACGTGAAACAAAACTCCAATGGCTTCCAAAATGATTCAGCTAGCTTGATCATAGTCTAAGGTGTTTCAGTGATCAAGATTAGCTCCTTGTTTTGATCTTGTGGTAAGGATTGAATGTGTACCTTAAGCTTGAAGTTACCATGAATTTCCATATGCAAATGACCCCAAATTTGATTTCTGAAATTGGCATCATGTTTAGCACATTCAAGTGAATCAAAAAATGCAGAAACATGCCATTATATGGTTCAAAATGATCTTGATCCAAACTAGCCCTTTTAAGTATTTTTTGGAATTTACTTCACCATTCTTCACATACAAACCAACCCATGACAAATTGATTATTGCATAATGAAAAGGATGTTATTTGAAGCAAGTTTAATGTTGGAAAAAGTTCCATTTAAGGTGTGCAAAGTTGTGGAATTGACCTATAATGAAAATGACCTGTAATCAAAGTTTCCCAAAATACCCCTGCCTTGCAAGCTTCATATCTTGAGCTCTACAAATCATATGAAGGACTTATAGGACTTTTTTGAAAGCTAAGGTCATGAGGAAAAACTTTCATGTTTGGGTTAAAGTGAGGAGACACATTCTTCTAGGTCAAAAATGTCTTGGAAGTTGGTTGACTTTTGTTGACCAAAATCACATTCATCTGAGGACCCATAACTTGTCAGTATCATAACTTGAGTTCTAGAAATCAGATGAATGACTTCTAGTACTCAAACGAAAGCTAGAAACATGCTTTACAAGTCTTATGTTGGAGTCAAGATAAGATGAAACCTGTATTTTTAGATATGTGGTCTTGAAGTTAGGCTCTAAACAGGGGTTTTACACTGACAAGCTTAGAAACCCTAGCTTAGCAACTTCTCACACTCTTGATTCTTTTTTATTTGATCTTGGAATAACTTATTAGATGCCTCAACACAACATTCCATGATCATAAAGACTTGGAATTGAGTCTTAATCTCCTTTAATTCAACTGTTGACTTAGGGTTGACCAGATGAAAACCATAGTTGCACCACCATTGACTATGGCTTCTTGCACTTGATATAATGATATGGGTAAGCTCCACTATGACCCTCAAGGTATCCAATGAGCTTCTATGATGTTCTCCATCCATGATCATGGACTCAATGTCCTCTGATGACCTTCACATGGCCTCCAAGATAGGAGATACACCAATCTTAACCATCCACTCCTTCAATGAGCTTTGACATTCCTCTGATGATAATAAGCACTTGATTTCTTGAATAAGACCTCTTAATTGGGCTTGAAATCTTTGATAATCTCCTCTCGCTAGGCACACCATATCTGAAACTCACGTCGTCTAAGGATAGACGGAGAGAAAACCATATCCGAAACTCACATCGTCTAAGGATAGGCGGGGAGAAAACCTGCTGGGGAAACTCATCGTCCATATGAATTGGCGGAAAGAATATCTGCTCGGAGAAACACATCGTCAATAGGAATTGGCAGAAAGAAAATCTGTTCGGAGAAATACATCGTCAATAGGAATTGGCGGAAATAAAATTTGTCGTCATCAGAAGGCTGATGGACAAAGCATAATCGTCGTATGATCTGAAACCCGAGTAACCGATGAGCCGTCTGAACGAAGCTGTTGGATAAATGCCCCTGTATTGATTGAAGAGTGGTTCAAGTTGCCACAGAAGGCTGACATAAATTGGCTTATGCTTCATATGCATATGCTTGACAATGTTTCTATGGCGTAATGCTCCATACGAAATGGAAATGCTACGCATTTGAGGATGAAATGCAAAGACGACGCAAATATGATAACTATATGCAAAGATGCAAATGTAGGCTCGGGCTGCCGGGGAAAGCTGGATACAGAACCGCTCCAGCAAAATAAATGCTGAAGACGAAGCCAACTCCGTTGGGGTTTAACCGGATGTGCCAAGTATGATTGGACTTTGCTGGAGAAAACAGACGAAATCTTCCTGAGTACCACTGGGAATTGGATTTTGGAAGGACGCGTCAATATGGATTGAGATTCCTGGTGATTGCTAATAGGGATTGGGCTTTAGGTTATCCGTGAAGGGTCAGGTATGACTGACGCTAGAAAATATCCGGTCTGAATTCAAGGTTTCCGGTTGAAGGGTCGAGGGATAGTAACATGACTTCCCGACATTAGTCTTGAACTTGAAAGTTGATTGAACTAGTTTGAATAGCTTTGAGTAGCTCTGATGATACGAAGAGGAACAATTCCTTCGTTTTCAATTTTGCCCCAGCCTGTGGGATTTATGCATACATCTTCCTCGAAAGGAAATCTGAAATCTCTGTACCCTGATGGTTAGATATGAACTGCTTCAGCATCGTGAACCTCGTAGAGATGCCTCAAGTTAATTGCCCTTCTGGTCGAGAAATAGATTATGCGCTCTTAGGGTGGCCTACCCCAGCCTGCAATGTCTTTGCCCCTGATTAGCTGATTCGTGGAGCAGTACCCCTGGCTGACTTCGATAGATTTACCGAATCTAGACCTAACTGCCTCAGATTAACTGACTTCTAGATGGCTGACTCCCATGATCATTTGATATAGCTGGCCCAGTTCAAACGGAGTACTCAGGCATTCTGCATTTTATCCTGATCAAAACTTTCCATTGCAGAAACTTTCCTGCTGTCAAGCGCTTACCCGCAAGTAAAACAAATTGTTCTGCATAAAAGATATATTAAATGCAATGCATATGACGGTTTTGAAATCCAAGCTTGTTCACTGGAAAAAAAATTGTGACATATAGTGTATGAATTGCTTATTCAAAATGTCAACATTAATACAACGCTGTAAGAGGAATCCTTTTTAGAAGTCAGTTTCGATGTGATCTTTACCGGAGTATGCTTTCGAAACAAACCTGCTTCAATTAGGACTTTTTCAGGTTGTAACGTGGTCAGGTTCACGGTTTGAAGGAAAGGATAAAGGCTCAAAATTTATTTTAACCCACCCATTCTCCTTGATGTTCTCCAATCCTATGTTCAGTTAATTTGACATGAGCGCTCACCTTTCACAGGTTGAATGGCCGGAGTGATGGTTCGGGGAATCACACGTTCTCAGAGTGACAGTCACTCGCTTTTTGTCTTTGAGTGCCTGGAGTCACATGATTTGTACTTGTTTGAGGATTTTTCTTTTGTAATCCTTTTCGTCTTTTCGCTTTTTCGTTTTTCCTTAATTTTTGCCTGGACTAACTCTTTTGAGTTTCTGATTTTGAAGTCCAGCGGGATGCCCTAATTTTTGCCTAAGTCGCTTGTTTTCAAGATTCGACTTAGCGGGCTTTTTCTTATGATTTTTCCTTTTCTGAGCAAATCATGTGACACCGGCTTGTCTGACTTTTCAAGAGCTTGTGACTGTTTCACTCATTAGTCAGCGTTGAATAACCATTATGGTTTTTTAGGTACGACCTATACAGGTGTGATTTGTCCTCGAACGGGAACACTCCTTTTGTAATTTGGAAGCTTGGTCAAATTAACTGACACCTACCCTGCTCCAGGTTAAGATTGAGGGTTTTTTCGTTTTCAGAAAGAAACTCCTACTACTAGGCTCAAAGGGGTTGACAAGGGATTATCTTCCTTATATCTCCGGTGTTTATGGATTTGAAACAATTCATGTACATCATCAACATGTTTTTATTCAAAAGCATACAATCGGAAGCTTACGCATCTTTTGATTTCGTCATTCTCCCTCAGATTCCACTTAAACAAACGTTTGAAATAAATGAAAGCAATAGAGTGGACACGACTGGATTTAATCAAAAACATGCATATTTATTTCATTATCAATATCAATTGAAAAATAACAAGTTTTACAAACGCAATTTGCATATAGACAAGAAAGAAACTACAAATGTAAAGAAATAACCGGATAAAACGAAAATTTCCAGCTTCTGGGAACTAGTCTTTCACACTTGATCTGCTGCTAAGGGATGCGACCCTTGAAGTCTTCAAACTCAAACAGATGAGCGATGTACGACTAACTTTCCTCTTGGAAAGGATATGCACCTTCTGTCCATCAACTGTTGTACTCTGGCTTGAAAAGCTTCACAATATTCAGTTGAGTGTCCCGCGGATCCCCCATGATATCCATATTGAGCACTGGGATCATACCCGGAAGGGTACGACTCTGGCAACAATTTGAGAGTCTTAGGCTCCACCAAAGAGTTCCAAATTAGATGCAGCAGCAGCTGATTGTACGTCATAGGCACTGGATGAAGAGGGGCATTCCTTCTTTTCAAATTGTTATTAGGCCTACTCTGATTCTGGCACTGATAATTTTGCGGCAAAGACCCAAAAGGTCGTGGACTCTGAACAGCAGAAACATCTGGAGACGGGGTCTGAACTATTAAGACTCCCTTTGTTCAGGCGCTTTCATCCTCAAGCTTGACCCAAGAACATGCAGCAGCTGTGTGCAGGGGGATTCTGACACCAAAGATTGTAGGATGTACTCCCGACCTACTGCAGCTTCAGGTGAGGGAATAGGAATATCCATCCCTTTTTCATGATATGGAATAAATTTTCCTGATACATTCATGCCGCCCGACGCGAATTTAATTGCCTTTGAATCGATCAGGTCCTGAACTTTATGCTTAAAAGCTTTACAGTCCGTGATATTGTGCCCCGGTGACCCAGAGTGGAAATCGCAATGGGTATTTACGTCATAGTCTAGTGGTGGCTCTTCATTCAATGGAGACATAGTCTGAAGTTTAACCAAATGAAGCTGGAACAAGAGTGGCAGCAACTGGGCATATGTCATAGGGATCTGATCGAAGATTCTATCACATGGTTTCGTCTTATATCTTCTAGGATTACCCTGACGTATCTGCTAACGGGAAAAGTCTTGAGCTCTAAGTTGTGCAGAAGATCTCTTAGGCCTATCATGCCTTGGTATAGGTTCCTCAGACAAAAGTGGAACAAACATCTTTGCTGCAGCTTCGGGCACTTGATCACCTTCTTTTCTGAGCACATTCCTTATCACTCCTTGATCAAGCCCACCTGAGTCTTCAACTGCTGGTTTTCCTCTCTGAGCATCTCCTGATTCAAACGCAACACTTGCATGTCCTTCATGAACTGCCGCATATGGACTTGGACTTCTCTCAGCTCTGCCTGAACTTGCTCCATAGCCATGCGTTGATTGTTGTAACCTGCCTGATCGTATATCCTGCAACAAACTAACGGAGTACAGGAAGTAAGATCATCGGTTCTGAGGTACCTGTTATGCAAAAATGTCATGCGGAATGCAAACACGCATGTATGCAACGGGAAATTTCCCCTCGATTCTAGTTCCAGAGTAACAACGAGACAAACAGGAAACCCAAGCACGGGAATAAACACTTCAAATACACAAATGAAAAACCATTCTAGGCCTCATACAGGAGTAACTGAGTACAAACAGAGTGACCTCAACCAACAAGCCTGGTGATGGTCAGCATACAGTAATGAACAAAAGCTACATAGGGATACAACCCTCAAATGAGTCTTCAGTTTGATACTCTTCCGAACAATTGCTCTCCGTGAATTCCTCCATAACATGAGCTGATACACCCACCTTGCTGGATGAAGGAAGATCATTAATCCGAATACCCTGAGGCGTGATTGAGAACCTGTTAGAATCCAGCAGAGTCTGAACCTGACTCCTAAGCACCTTACGGTCTTCAGTTGAATGCCCCTGTGCCCTAGCATGGTACTCACAGCGGGCGTTGACATCAAAACCTGCGGATATGGCGGAATCTCTGGATTAATCTTCTTTGGTACTATCAACCCACCTCTGATCAAATCCGGAAACAACTATCTGTACGATACCGGTAACTGAGTAAAATGCCTTTCTGGTTTCCTTGGTCTCTGTCGGGCGTGCTAACGTGGTTGATGGCGATATGATTGTTGACTTTGAACACTTGAAGCGTCCGAAAACTGAACCTGAGGTACTTGAGATTCTGGGATAACATCACTTTCTTTCTCCCATTCTTCTTGAGAATCGACAACTGATTCGTTTTCATTAACTAGGATGTAGGTGATCGCGACTTTCTATGTCTAATACAACTTAACTGCAAGTGCACAGTCTATCACGTAGTAATAAAAGATATCGATCCCACAGGGACTCGTAATCAAACTAGTGTTCTCGGGAGTTACTATGTTTAGCTAGGTAGATAATGTTTAAGGGAATAATTTTGTCACTAAAGGGAACTAAAAATGTTACTTAAATTATAATTACGTGAATCGATATGTAATAATTATGTTCTTCGGGGATTTGACAAGTCACCGGTGTATGAAATATTTTTCGAAATTGATTTAAGCAGAAAATAGTGATCTGAAGACTTTCGTCTCACGATGGTTGTTGACGCTAGTCATAATTCTAAGGGCCGAATGTACGCTTTCATGTCCCATTCGGGGTTAAAACTATTTTTTGGAAATCTCTAAGTTCTAATTCATTTTAAAGTGTTTTCGCTGTTATTAAAACAAATGACTAGTGTTTACTATCTGATCTTACCGCAGCTGTCGCTTGTTGGTTCGTACCTTAATTAATTTCCCACTGTCGTGGCAAAACTACTTTTAAATAAGTTCTTGCTTTCGCGACGAAGTTTATTCAGTAAATAAATTTAAACACTCAGACCATAAACAACTTTTGAAAAAGAGAGTTTTCAACCGGTTATTATCAAATCCCGTCTAAATTATTATTACATATCGATTACTCTGATTTAGCTAGACATGGATTTGGGAAAGGTAAAACATAAATAAAAACAATGATTAATAACATGCATCATAATGAAAACTGAAATTACGATTAAAATTTAAAACCTGTAAATATTCCAATTGGCCTTTGGGCAGATCCTCCACAAATGTTGGCAGGATTCTGGTCTTTGTGCCAATTAATCGTACAAGGGAAATAGGAAATACAAAATATCAAAGAAATGCAGAGAAAGAAAAGAGAAACAAATAAGAATAAAATAATGGAAAGGTTGCTCTGAAGATAAATTGGCAGCACTTCGTTGTCTGAATGCGGCTCTCTTTCTCAGCTCACTTCCTTCCCCTTTTATAGAAATAGAATTCTAACGGTTGTAATTTGAAGAAGGTGGACTTAGAGGCAGAAATATCAGGGAGTAGTGGTCCATTATTTGGGACTTAGAACTGTATTTTGCACGTTCATTTGAAGTTGGGCGTTTTTGCCTGCATGACGGTCGTCACGGTGTGTGACGGTCGTCATGGAGCTGTGACGGTCGTCACAGCAGCAAAATATGCATTCTGCGTTTTTCATGTTGTTTTCATCCGGTTTTCGTCCATATTTCATCTGTAATTGCTTCTTTTCTTCATATTTCCTTGTTTAGACATGATCATCAAATACCTGCAAAATATCAGACAAATAACATGGAAAGAACCCGAAATCGGATCGAAAACAGTCAAACATCAGTTGAGTTATGCATCAATATATATATACAATTTCGTGTTATCAAACTCCCCTAAGCTTGAATCTTTGCTTGTCCTCAAGTAAAACAGGAAAAAGTCGGCAAGCACGAGGCAGCTTCCTCATTCACTAAGTTGGGAAAAACCGAGATTCTTAGTAGGAACAAAACGAGTACGGTGACGACACTGGATTACAAGTCTTCGGAGGTCTCCTTCTTATGCAAATCGGTCCCAGTCATGCTACTGTAGCTTGGTATCAAGGTTCTCGCGTCAAGTTCACCCTGTTTGTTCTAGCGCAATCACATTAAGCCCGTTGTCCATACACTTTCATGACAAGTCGACCTGTTAGTGAATATGATCTCCTTTCTGTTTTGATCTTTTTCATTGCTCATAAGCTTATACCATTGATTTTTCAATGAGTTTTCGTACCGTTGGGCTAAATGCTCGGGTGAGGAGCACCTAACTTAGAGGGAACGCGTCTTTATATTTTGGATAAATGGCTTTCTTTTCATGATTTTTCATCTTTTTGGAGATCATTGATGGGCTAAAGACGTGTCTACTTATGCGTCTAGCGGTATCTTACTGCAAGTGCACAGCCTATCGAAGTAATATTTAAGATTATCGATCCACAGGGATTCTATGGTCACTTAGTGCTAGATGAACTTCTAGTTTAGCTAAGGCGAATGGTTGTCACGATTGTTGTTGGTTTTTAAGACTATTAAAGGCGGAATTAAATTTAAGTTTTTAATAAAGTAATACTAAGGCGGTCGGTATGTAATTATACTAACTTAGGTGGGTCAATCTAACCTAGGCTTATAAAGGTGTTCACTTAATCTATTCGGTAGAGATTACCAGTTTAAATACCCTCAACTCACACTCTCGTGGTCTTATATCAGATCTTATCTCTAAAGCCCTATGCCTGCTCTCGCTAGCCCATAAGTGTTTAGAGGTAATTTTTGGAAACTAAGTAATTCTAATTTATCTTAAAGCGCTCTCGCTGTGTTTAATTTAAATGCCTAACTTTAGCTATCTGGTTAAAATCTCACACTCTCGTGGTCTTGACCTAACCTAATACTCTTTTCTTACTCTCGTAACGAAAAGGTCTATTTCAATTAAAAAGTATCAGCCAGAATGTTAAGTGATTAATTATTTTCAGCCTATGGTTATATTTTACCGGTTAAGTTTGTTATAACTACATACCGCCCTAAGGTGTTTAGCTACTCATCGATGTTGGACCAGACAGAGACAGAGAATTTAATAGTAACGTACTCATGGCAGAAAAATAAATAGGCATTATAACTAAATTAAATTGCAATATAATAAAAAACCTGATTAACATATATTCGAGCAGACTCCTTCTTCCACAGACCGGAAAGCTTGGAGTAGGCGGAAATTAAAAATAAACGAATGCTGAAGGTTTAGAAACAATTAAATGTATAACAATTTCCTGATGTTGGAAATTGTTATACGGTTGGTTTGGATACAAATAAAAACGAAACAGAAGCTAAAAATAATGCTGGAATGGAAATGCTGGTTCGTAAGGCAGTTTGGCAGAGCTTCCGCAAGAATTTTGAATCAAGAAGTCTGTCCTTGAGTTCACAGAGCTTGTACTATTTATAGAGTCCTTAATGGGCTGGATTCTTGGTCCTTTGTTGCATGGGCCTTGCTGAAGTTGTTGAAGAAATGCTGGAACGTGGCAACAAAAATGGGAGAAGTGGTCTTCACGTAATGCCTTGAGGAGAAATAAGAGGAGAAGTGGTCTTCAAGTAGTGCCTTGACGTAGTCTGAGTCAAAACCAAGTTTTATCCTTGTCACGGGCGTGACAAGGTCTTCACGTTCGTAATTTGAGGATTTTAAGTGTCACGGTCGTGACCACTCTCTTACGGTCGTGATGGCCCAAATTAGGGTGTCACGGTCGTGACACCCTTGTAACGATCGTGGCTGCAACAAATTATGCAGTCTTTTTGCAGGCTTCTACATTTCTTCATCTCCTTGTGGTCTCTTTTGTTCCTTTTCACTTAATTCATGATTTAGCTTCATATAACGATGTACCTGCAAAATAGTAAGAAAAACTCGAGAAATCGAGTGTTAAAATGGTGAATACGCGATAAAACGTCAATGAAATCTAGCGGTATAATCGATGCGTTTTCTTGTTATCAAACTTCCCCAAACTTAAACCTTTGCTTGTCCTCAAGCAGATAGTCGGTTGAAAATCGGCGAACACGAATTTATTCACGCATACTCATAACAAACCGTACGGTGGATCGTTTTGTCGGATAATCCGGTACTTTGATAGAACACTACCGATACACTAATGACACAAGCAACAAGCTATGTCGTCGACTTCCCGTCAAACGAAACAATCAGCAATCACATTACGATTTCACCTAGAGTTTTTCGATCTTATTTCGCCCGGTTTCGTTCTAGCGCAGTCACATTAAGCCCTTTGCCTTGGCACGCACGTAGCGGAGTAGCCGGTTAGCGATTTTGATCCTTTTTGAGCACGGGGTCTGGTACACGAGTGTGGTAACCCTACATATTTTATCCGATTTGGAGGTTGTGGGGGATCGAGCCGTAGCACGCCCTACCGAGTTCAGAACCAGTACCTCTGAACCAACTTGCATCGGATTCCTTCTCATATTTCTCGTTTCTTATATGCGACCGTGTACTTTGGTGCAATTTCTTTTCATTTTGCATCGAGATATGAAGGATCATTATTGATTAGGCATCAAACGCTTATATTCATCGGCTCCCCGCGTGGTTTGTGTTCAGACGGTGCTGACTGCTAGTATAAACTACTAGGGGTTACTTTTGAACTGAAACTAAAAGTGTACTCGTAATGGTAATCGGGATGGAATTGCTTAAGTAGGGAGTCAAAGATGTCAAGATTGTATTGATCTTGTTTAATCGTTCTTGGCTTCCTAGTTACGATTCCGTAGGTAAGTCGGGTAATGTGAATAATTAGAGATTGTATTTTTCTGGTACAGCTAAATAATCGGGGAAAGTTCGAGATTAAAGAAAATAGCGCACAGATTTGCTCATTTCATTAATTTGCTAAAAGAAATACAACGGAATTGAAAGTACAACGAAATGAAAAAGTGCAGAAATGAAAGGTACCTCTCCCACACTATATCAGACATTGTCCTCAATGTTGTGATATAAATGCGGTACAAATACAGTACAAGACTAAAACGAAAAACAAACATAAAAGTAAACTATGGCTGCTGAGGACCGCGGGCTCGGCCTCTGGTGCGAGAGCGGCATCTGGAAGGAGTCGCGTCAGGATCAGAACCGGTGCCGGAGGTAGCAGTAATGCTAATGCGGAGCGCTTCTAGCTCGCTGAAAATTTCTCCAAACCGCTCATTAGTGGCCTCCTGGTTTGCAGCAATAGTGCCGAGTAAAGCATCATACTGCGCCTTCTGCCTTCGCTCCAGTGCGGCGTTCATCTGGTTCTGCTGATGAATCGCAAGGAGGACTTCCTCAAGTGTGACTGCGGGAGCAGGGGGCTGTCGGGTAGATGTCTCTGGGATATCCTGGACAGGCTCAGCTGCATCCATAGCGTCCTGCATCTCGTCCGCTGGAGGGTCTGCCTGATCGTCATGAACCGGGACGTGATCGGCAGCAGCAGGCAAAACAAAGAGCCAGTTGGCTCGGTTGGATGGATCGATGCGGCTGCGGGACGGTAGAATGATGTGGTGGAAAATGGTGCCATTGACAACAGGGCTATACCTGCCATCCTCTCGCTGCGCGATCAGGTGGGCGGACCAGCAATAGCTCTTGGTGAGGAATTCGGCGGCTAGGTGAGGCTGATTAACGAGTGCGTCACCAAGCCCCAACTGAATGGTGAGGGCGGTGACAATGCCGCCTATGAAGAACGGGGAGGAGCCTCTCTGTGCAATGACCTGGATATGATGGAGCATGAAAGGGGCAACGTTGATCGGCTCATCATTAAGCGCGCAGTGTAAGAACAGAAGCTCCTTGGAGTTGAGCTTATGGTTGCTTTCTCTAGCGAAGATTGTGTTGCAGATGACCCGGTGAAAATAGCGGATTGCCGGGTTGTGGATGTGTGTGGCGTTGAGGCTTTGGAAGGTGGATGCACGGTTGTTGGTTAAGTCGTGCCATAGAGTGAAAGCTTGTTCACTAAAATTATCGGGCACGCGACGGTGGGCTTCAGTTCCGTGATCGAAGCCTAACAACTCGGCTATCCTGGTTTGCGACAGGTTGAACTCTTGGCCATGCAAGCGGAATGTTGCGATGCCGGTAAGCTGACTCAGAGAACCGAGAGGGGTGATGTAGCTGAAAGAGCTTAAGAACTCCAGCGTCAGAAGTTCGAATGTGGGCTGAGGTTGACGGCAGAGATCCCACAGACCGACCTTTTGCAGTAGGCTTTGAACGCTGGCAAGCATTCCGAGTTCCCTCAAACAGTCAGTGGCAATGTAGCAGGTAGGTTGCACACCGCGGTTTTGGAATCGGATGAAACGTTCTCTCTGGGTTACTCCAGCATCACCGTCTCTAAAAGTGATGGAATCCATAGCATGCAAGAGTGAAGAGTGATGGAAGAAGGTTTTGTGAGGTTTTGTGAAAAATTGTAGAATGAAGGAGATAAAGGTTCGGGTTAAATACGGGAGAGTGTTAATGAGATGGGTTATGATAATGGGGGGTTAATGAGGGTAATGGGGAGGTTCCGGCGGTTAAGGAAGGAATGGGTAGTTTTTGGGGGAGTTATGGAGGAAGAAGAAGAAGGGGCACGATGAGAAACAGTTCTGTTTCTCACGATTCCTGTAATAGAGGTAGTCACGGTCGTGACAGGGGCGTGACGGTCGTGACACGCTAATTAAGCACGTCACGGTCGTAAGATGGGCGTGACGACCGTGAGGGCATGCTTACTGAATAATTCCCAAAAAAAAAACATTTTCTCACGTGATTCATAAATTAATAATAATTTATTTTCTTTATTAACACTTATATTAAATAAACACCATATTGTATATAATTTGCAACGCAGTATTATACGAACTTGCATGAGAGATTGTATACATGAAATAATGCAGACATAACAGTATATAGAAAAAATATATAAGTTGCTAAAAATGGAGAAATATTTGGAATTAAAGGTGCATTGCATAAAGTAAAAAAATGAAATTACAAAAACGGAAATTACGGTATGAAATTGTTGCGAAAAATAAATTTAACTAGAAACGAAAACAATGAGAAAAAAAATAAACTAAATCACTTATAGCATTTTCAAAAGCGTTTCTTCAGGTATTCGATGGCGGAGTCCAAGTGATAGAATTGTTCGCAGGCCATGTCAGTCAATCCTATAATGTCCAATCGCATGCTCTTAATGTCTTCTTTAAACAGATTAATGTCAGTTTGGTAAGCATGGAGAGTGTTCATGATGTTTTGTAAGTTGTTAGCATAATCTCCTTGATTCACTTCAGGGGTTTCATGAACTTTGTCAGTTGGGTCAATGTCATGGTAACCAGGAGGTGTCTCAGGGTCAGTTTCAACAGCGGTCATTATATCATCTGTTATCCTGTGAGACTGAGGTGTTTCAGGAGTAGCTGGATAATCAGGGGGTTTAACTCATACAGCCAGTTATCCTTATTGTGAACACTTACTCTAGCATGATTAGGCAATGTGAACAGGGTTACTACTTCGTTCCGGATTAGGTACTCAAAAGGTGGATGTCCTAAATTCCTTATGATATGTCTATTGAAGCAGAATTTAAGATTCATTGGGCGGATGGTTCCTAGACGGTTGCACCTGTCCAGTTGGTACCTAAGTCCTATGGCATCAGCAATCATGGTTACAAGACCTCCTACTAATATAGGTAATTCAGGTTCTTCTTGGATGCGGGTGAAGTTTTGCATCATGAAAGGTACACCATTAACAGACTGTCCATTAGTGAAACATGACATAATAAATACTTCATCTTTAGAAACTCCGGTAATGTTTTCTTCTTTTCCAAAGAAGGTGTGGGCAAGGAATTTATGGAAGTAACGGAGAGCAGGATTATGGATCTCATCATTATTCATGTTATTTGGTTCAGGGTGGTAGTTTCCGGTTAGAGTTCCCCAAAAGAAGTCTAGCTCCACATCCATCAATTCTACCTGTGTGGTAGTGAAAGCGAATGGTCCACTAGGGAATCCTAACAAGTCAGCTAGTTCTTTATGGTTAAAGTCGTATTCTATTCCAAATAGGCGGAAACTAATAAATCCTTTCCTAAATCCAAAACCGCGCTCAGGTAGGTAAAGGAAGGAGCTAAGGAACTCAAGGGTAAGCTCGCGGTAAGTCGCAAACTTATGTTGGATCAATGCATTCTCCCATCCGAGTCGGTTGAACAAGTACATGACACTATCATGTATACCTAGGGTTTCCATAGTCCTATCATCTGGGTACAGGGTCAAATCCATTTGCCTCTGTGATAACTCTTCAAACTTCATTCTTTGGTTCCTACCTCTAAATTTGGTTTCCATATAGTTAATTGGTTGGTTAGCCATGGTCAGTGCAAATATGGGGGAAACAAATCAGTGGAAAAGACTTTAGAAAATCTGTAAAAAGTGATTTAAGATAAAAATAAGAAAATGAAATGCATAATGTAATGGCGATAATAGTAATGTAAAATAAAACTGACAAAACAATTTAAACAAATAGTAAAAACGATAAATAACAATGTGCTAAAAGAAAAGAATAGTTAAAATAAGTAAATAAGTGAATGGGTTGCCTCCCACTAAGCGTTGTTTTTATTGTCAAAAGCCTGACGTAATGCTTTGGTTTAGATTAATCAGGGGAATTAGTGGACAATTCTAAAAGCTTTAGATTATTCGCATAATCTCTATTTTCAACTTTATGATAGTGTTTTAGACGTTGTCCGTTTACTATGAATGGTTCACTATTCTTACCCTTAATTTCTATTGCTCCACTTGGGAATACTTTAGTTATATCAAAGGGTCCTGACCATCTAGACTTTAATTTTCCAGGAAAGAGCCTAAGTCTTGAATTAAAGAGGAGTACAACGTCTCCCACACTAAATTCTTTCCTAGATAGGCGTTTATCATGCCATCGCTTGGTTCTTTCTTTATATATCTTAGCATTCTCATATGCATCTAACCTTAATTCTTCTAATTCGTTAATGTCTAGGATTCGCTTTTCTCCTGCAGCATTATAGTTTAGATTGAGAGTTCTGATCGCCCAATAAGCTTTGTGTTCTAGTTCTACTGGGAGGTGACAAGATTTTCCATAAACTAGTTTGAAAGGTGTAGTACCTATGGGTGTCTTGTAAGCGGTCCTATAAGCCCATAGAGCTTCATTAAGTTTAGATGACCAATCTTTCCGAGATATGGCGACAGTCTTTTCTAAGATTTGTTTAATTTCTCTGTTTGAGACTTCGACCTGTCCACTTGTTTATGGGTGATATGGTGTAGCCACACGGTGTCTTACTCCATACTTAGATAGTAATTTGTCAAAGATTTTTGAAATGAAGTGCGAGCCACCGTCACTTATGACTAGTCGAGGCACACCAAATATGGGAAAGATTATATTTTTGAAAAGCTTTATTACTACTCGTGTATCGTTTGTAGGAGAAGCTATGGCTTCGATCCATTTCGAGACATAATCAACAGCTACGAGTATGTAATTATTACCGAAAGATGATGGGAATGGTCCCATGAAATCTATCCCCCAGACGTCGAAGATTTCTACTTCTAAAATTCCCTTTTGGGGCATTTCATCTCTTCTTGAAATATTGCCAGTGCGTTGACACCGATCGCAATTTATAACAGCGATGTGGACATCCTTCCATAGATTAGGCCAGAATAGGTCGGCTTGCAAGATTTTTGCACAAGTCTTGGAAGTGCTTGCATGTCCACCATAAGGAGATGAATGGCATTGAGCAATGACATCTTCTATTTCTTCTTCGGGAATACATCGGCGAAAGATTCCATCTGGTCCTCTTTTGAACAATAATGGTTCATCCCAATAGTAATGTTTCAGGTTATGAAAGAATTTCTTTTTCTGCTGGTAGGTTAAATCAGGTGGAAGAGCTCCTGCGGCTAGGTAGTTGACAATGTCAGCGTACCATGGCAGTCCTACAGTTGTCTGTATTGTTTCCACGGGTTCTGGTTCATTTATATCTAACTGAGCTAGGTCGCTTCCTATTTGTGCTATCAGCTGTTCATACGGAAAATCATCGTTAATCGGCACTTGTTCGGGTTTAATACCTTCTATTCTAGATAAATGGTCCGCTACGACGTTTTCAGTACCTTTTTTGTCTTTTATTTCTAGATCAAACTCTTGTAGGAGTAAAATCCATCTTAAGAGTCTTGGTTTAGCATCTTTCTTAGTTAATAGATATCGGATAGCAGCATGGTCTGTGTAAATGATTATTTTCGCTCCAACTAGGTAAGAGCGGAATTTGTCAAGCGCAAAGACAACTGCTAGCAATTCTTTTTCTGTAGTAGCGTAGTTCATCTGGGCAGAATCCAAGGTTCTACTGGCATAGTAAATCGCATGGAGTTTCTTTTCCTTTCTCTGGCCCAGGACTGCGCCTACAGCATAGTCACTCGCATCGCACATGATTTCAAAAGGTAATCTCCAGTCAGGGGGTTGCATGATTGGTGCGGTGATGAGGGCTATTTTTAGAGTTTCGAATGCTTTAAGACAATCTTCATTGAATATGAACTCAGCGTCTTTCATCAATAACCCAGTAAGAGGTTTAGTGATTTTCGAGAAATCTTTGATGAATCGTCGGTAAAAACCGGCGTGTCCTAAAAAGCTTCGTATTTCTCGAACGATTTTAGGGGGTTGAAGATCTTTTATTACTTCAATCTTAGCTTTATCAACTTCAATTCCCTTGTCGGATATTACATGACCTAATACTATTCCTTCGTTGACCATAAAATGACATTTCTCCCAGTTAAGCACAAGATTTACTTTTACACATCTTTCTAACACCATTTCTAAGTTCGATAAGCATCCTTCAAAACTTTGCCCGCATACAGAGAAGTCGTCCATGAACACTTCCATGATGTTGTCTATAAAATCTGCGAAGATTGACATCATACATCTTTGAAAGGTTGCAGGAGCGTTGCATAATCCAAAGGGCATTCGCCTATAAGCGAACGTTCCATAAGGACATGTGAATGTAGTCTTCTCTTGATCATCAGGATGGATAGGGATTTGGAAAAATCCTAAGTACCCGTCAAGATAACAGAAGTAAGAATGCTTGGCTAATCGTTCTAACATTTGATCTATGAAAGGTAGTGGGAAATGATCTTTTCGAGTGGCTTTGTTTAGTTTACGATAATCTATGCACACTCTATATCCCGTCACTACTCTTTGCGATATCGATTCGCCTTGAGCGTTTTTCACAACAGTGATACCTCCTTTCTTTGGCACTACATGTATTGGGCTAACCCATTCACTATCAGAGATTGGATATATTATCCCGGCATCTAATAATTTCTTAACTTCTTCTTTTACTACAGTGCTAAGGGTTGGGTTAATTCTTCTTTGAGATTCTCTGGAGGTTCTGCAATCTTCTTCTAGCAGAATACGATGCATACAAACTGAAGGACATATTCCTTTGAGATCAGATATGTTATATCCTAATGCAGTTGGATATTTCTTCAAGACATCTAAAAGTTTCTTTGTTTCTATAGTTCCTAAACTGGAGTTTACTATAACTGGTCTTTTACATTCAACGTCTAAGAATTCGTACCTTAGGTTATGAGGTAAAGTTTTTAACCCTAATGTAGGTTTATCTTTACTTGGCATGGGATCCGGTGTAAGTGCTAAGCTTTCGCTTAGACTATCATCCTGATACGGTTTTCACCAATTATCATCTTCGAAAATCGGAGGGATTTGAATTTTCATTATTTCAGAATAAGTGGTCTCCTTCAGTTCCATTTCTCTTACACATTCGTCAATTACGTCCATTAGATAGCATGTATCCTCTATAGCTGGTGATTGTAAGAATTGTGTTAAAACAAATTCAACTTTCTCTTCACCTACTTCAAAGGTTAGCTTTCCTCTTTTTACGTCTATTATAGCTCCGGAGGTAGCTAAGAATGGTCTTCCTAGTATGATAGGTGTAGTGGAGTCTTCAGAGATGTCCATGATTATAAAATCAGTAGGAATGTAGAATTGTCCTATACGTACCGGGACGTTTTCTAGTATGCCTACAGGATATTTAACAGAGCGATCGGCTAGTTGAACAGACATTTTAGTTGGTCTTAGGTCTCCCATGTCTAGCCTTTTGCAAATCGTTAAGGGCATAACACTGATACTGGCTCCTAAATCGCATAGAGCTTTGTCAATGACGAATTTTCCTATTACACAGGGTATAGAGAAACTTCCTGGATCTTTTAGCTTAGGAGGCATGTTATTTTGAATTATGGCGCTACACTCGGCAGTAAGTGTAACTGTTCCGTTATCCTCTATCTTTTTCTTATTGGATAAGATCTCTTTTAAAAACTTAGCATACGAGGGTATTTGGGTAATTGCTTCTGTAAACGGAATGGTAATATTCAACTGTTTCAGAAGTTCGACAAATTTCTTAAATTGACCCGTCGTCTTGGCACTTATTAATCTTTGAGGGTACGGAATTGGTGGTTTATAGGGTGGTGGAGGCACATAAGGTTGTTCTTTCTCCACTACCTCTCGATTTTCATCTTCCTTTTCTTCTGGATCATTCACCACTTCAGTCGGTTTATCCGGTTTTTGGTACATGGCTGGATTGTCAAGTCTTGGATCGGTAGGTCCGTCAAGTTCCTTGCTACTTCTTAATATTATAGCGTTAGCATGTCCTTTCGGATTAGGTTGAGGTTGTCCAGGGAATACTCCAGCTGGTGCAGCAGTAGGTGCTTGTTGTTGAGCTACTTGTGAAATCTGAGTTTCAAGCATTTTGTTATGTGTAGCTAATGCATCTACTTTGCTCACTAACTGTTTAATCTGCTCACTAGTGTGAATGTTTTGGTTTAAGAAGTCCTTGTTTGTTTGAGATTGGTTAGCTATGAAGTTCTCCATCATCAATTCAAGGTTCGATTTTCTAGGGATATTAGGAGCAGTCTTTTGATATCCTGGTGATGTAGCTGGTGCTTGACCTGGTGCGTAATAAGCATTGTTATTCTTATAGGAGAAGTTCGGATGATTCTTCCAACCTGGGTTATATGTGTTTGAGTAAGGGTTTCCTTGAGCATAATTCACTTGATCAGTGGGAGTTCCTGTCAATAGTTGACAATCAGAAACTTTGTGTCCTGGGACTCCACATAACTCACAGTTAGGTGTTACTGCAGCCACGGTGGCTGCAGGTGTTATGGCCAAGTTATCGATCTTTTGGCTTAGTTGGTCAAATTTTGCATTGACTTGGTCCATACTACTTACTTCGTACATACCTCCTTTTGTTGGTTTCTCAGTTGCGACTCTCTCGCTTCCCCAAAGGTAATGATTTTGAGCCATACTTTCGATAAGTGCATAGGCATCTCTATATTCTTTGTCCATCAATGCACCACCCGCGGCAGCGTCAATTGTCATTCTTGTATTGTACAAGAGTCCATTATAGAAGGTATGGATGACCATCCAGTCTATTAATCCATGATGTGGACAAAGTCTAAGTAGATCCTTATAGCGTTCCCAAGCTTCGAATAATGATTCACTTTCTCTTTGCTTAAATCCGTTGATCTGAGCTCTCAGCATAGCTGTCTTGCTAGGTGGAAAATACCTATTCAAGAAAACTTTCTTAAGTTCTGCCCACGTAGTTACTGAGTTCGAAGGCAGAGATTGAAGCCAAGCTCTTGCTCTGTCTCGAAGCGAAAAAGGAAATAAACGTAGTCTAATAGCTTCTTGGGTAACTCCATTGGCTTTTACGGTATCTGCATATTGCACAAAGATCGAAAGATGAAGATTCGGATCCTCGGTAGGATTTCCGGCGAATTGATTTTGTTGCACGGCTGATATCAACGAAGGTTTTAGTTCGAAATCATTTCGGTTGATGGTCGGCGCTGCGATGCTTGAATGCGGTTCACCTTGCGAAGGATTAGCGTAATACTTGAGTGGATGAGTTTGTTCTTCAGCCATCCCCGCGTCTTCTGATTTTATGACTGGTTTAGGCGGATCTAATTGAAGATCTGGAATATTGGAATTATTTTCGAAATCGAATATACGTCTTCTTACGTGTAAGAAGCGTTCCGATTCAGGGATTAGAGGTTGCAAGTCTTCGCTTTTAGAGCGAGTACTTGGCATACACTCGGAGATTAGATTAAATTAAATAGTTGATACCTTAGTCTAGACAATGCTACCTAAATGCACTAGTAACTAAATTAAGGAATCCCCGGCAACGGCGCCAAAAACTTGATGGGCTAAAGACGTGTCTACTTATGCGTCTAGCGGTATCTTACTGCAAGTGCACAGCCTATCGAAGTAATATTTAAGATTATCGATCCACAGGGATTCTATGGTCACTTAGTGCTAGATGAACTTCTAGTTTAGCTAAGGCGAATGGTTGTCACGATTGTTGTTGGTTTTTAAGACTATTAAAGGCGGAATTAAATTTAAGTTTTTAATAAAGTAATACTAAGGCGGTCGGTATGTAATTATACTAACTTAGGTGGGTCAATCTAACCTAGGCTTATAAAGGTGTTCACTTAATCTATTCGGTAGAGATTACCAGTTTAAATACCCTCAACTCACACTCTCGTGGTCTTATATCAGATCTTATCTCTAAAGCCCTATGCCTGCTCTCGCTAGCCCATAAGTGTTTAGAGGTAATTTTTGGAAACTAAGTAATTCTAATTTATCTTAAAGCGCTCTCGCTGTGTTTAATTTAAATGCCTAACTTTAGCTATCTGGTTAAAATCTCACACTCTCGTGGTCTTGACCTAACCTAATACTCTTTTCTTACTCTCGTAACGAAAAGGTCTATTTCAATTAAAAAGTATCAGCCAAAATGTTAAGTGATTAATTATTTTCAGCCTATGGTTATATTTTACCGGTTAAGTTTGTTATAACTACATACCGCCCTAAGGTGTTTAGCTACTCATCGATGTTGGACCAGGCAGAGACAGAGAATTTAATAGTAACGTACTCATGGCAGAAAAATAAATAGGCATTATAACTAAATTAAATTGCAATATAATAAAAAACCTGATTAACAGATATTCGAGCAGACTCTTTCTTCCACAGTCCGGAAAGCTTGGAGTAGGCGGAAATTAAAAATAAACGAATGCTGAAGGTTTAGAAACAATTAAATGTATAACAATTTCCTGATGTTGGAAATTGTTATACGGTTGGTTTGGATACAAATAAAAACGAAACAGAAGCTAAAAATAATGCTGGAATGGAAATGCTGGTTCGTAAGGCAGTTTGGCAGAGCTTTCGCAGGAATTTTGAATCAAGAAGTCTGTCCTTGAGTTCACAGAGCTTGTACTATTTATAGAGTCCTTAATGGGCTGGATTCTTGGTCCTTTGTTGCATGGGCCTTGCTGAAGTTGTTGAAGAAATGCTGGAACGTGGCAACAAAAATGGGAGAAGTGGTCTTCACGTAATGCCTTGAGGAGAAATAAGAGGAGAAGTGGTCTTCAAGTAGTGCCTTGACGTAGTCTGAGTCAAAACCAAGTTTTATCCTTGTCACGGGCGTGACAAGGTCTTCACATTCGTAATTTGAGGATTTTAAGTGTCACGGTCATGACCACTCTCTTACGGTCGTGATGGCCCAAATTGGGGTGTCACGGTCGTGACACCCTTGTAACGATCGTGGCTGCAACAAATTATGCAGTCTTTTTGCAGGCTTCTACATTTCTTCATCTCCTTGTGGTCTCTTTTGCTCCTTTTCACTTAATTCATGATTTAGCTTCATATAACGATGTACCTGCAAAATAGTAAGAAAAACTCGAGAAATCGAGTGTTAAAACGGTGAATACGCGATAAAACGTCAATGAAATCTAGCGGTATAATCGATGCGTTTTCTTGTTATCAATCATACACTTATTTGCATTGGTCGCTCGCTTAGAAGTGTTTTAGGATGGTGCTGACTGCTAGTATAAACTACTTGGGGCTGAGTTTGCATAGACACTTGAAACTTTGGTACACGTAGGTAGTGAAACCGACTCGCATAAACCGGAGATCTAAGGTGTCAGGACGGTACCGGTTTTGTTAGAATTGTCGTCTCGGAGTTTCAAAACTTGGTTTGAACTTGGGCGTATTCTCGTGATGCTTTTGCTTTTGAGGAAAGAACAAATTTTTTTTTGTTTATGTCGAATAAAGCGGGGATGTTTACGTAACGGAAAAAGATATATAAAAGAGCTTTTATTTGCTAAAACGTGAAAATGTTCGAATTGAAATTACGGAAATAAAGGTACACAAGAATGGGAAATAAACGCTCCGCTCCCACACTATCTCAATCAGTGTCCCCATTGATTTGAAAGAATGCGAGAGGGAAATACAAGGGAAATGAAAATACAAAGAAACTTAAAATATAGTAAACAAATAAGGAAAGAGATAACTAATCACGGCCTTGCCTCGGTCACGTCCTCTCTCGTGTCCTCTGGCTCTGACTTGGTCGCGACGGGCCTCAAGGTCCAGTGCTCTGGTATGATAGACATAGTCGCGGAGTCCTTCGAACTGCAAGGTCAGATTCACCAAGTTCTCAGTAATGGTTTCTTGGCCGGTTTGGAGTTGTTGCATTTGGGTCCGATGCCAAGCTTCGAACTGCTCTGCTCGCTGATTCTGTTGCTGCATCATAGCGAGTATCTGGGCCTGCTGGTCGAGAGATCGGCGAAGGTCTTCTTCGGAGTAGTCGGGCTCTGGACGATGGCGGCGGCGGCGGTAGGATGTACCTTCGGAAGGAAGTGGTTGCGATGCCTCCGGTTGCTCAGGTCTGTCCAACTCATCTTGGATTTCGTCACCAGAATTCTGGGTGTGAGTCTGAGTTGGAGCAGCGGCAGCAGCAGGGGCATTGAGGTCAAATAGCCAGTTGGCACGATCCTCTGGGTGCATCCGGGTGCGTGATGGCAGGATGATACTTCTGACGGTTTTGCCACGCACGACCGGGTGGTACTTGCCATCGGCCCTGGAACGGATGAGGTGAGAAGCTCTGCAGTGGTCGGTGTCGAGGAACACCGAGGGAATGGCATGGAGATGCTGGAGGCGGTCGCCGAGGTTCAGCCCGAGTGCAATGGAAGTAACAATCCCGCCAAAGTAAAATGGCTTAGAGCCACGGTTACAGTTGGCCTGAATGTGGGCCAGGAGGAACGGCGCGACGTTGATGGGCTTGTTGTTGAAGACACATCGGAGAAAGAAGAGCTCTTTCGAGTTCACCTTATGGTTGCTATCCTGGGCGAAGATGGTGTTGCTCAGTGCGCGGTGGAAATACCGGATGGTCGGGTTGTGGATATGCGTTGCGTGCAGAGAATCCCAGCCATCGACATTGATTCCGGTTAACTGGTACCAGAGCGCGAAGGCTTCGTGCTGGAACTGTTCGGTGAGGCGGCGGTGAGCATTGTCGCCGCGAGGGAATTGTAAGATGGCGGCAATCTGGTTCTGGTTCAGTTGATAGTTCGTGCCGAACATACGGAAGCATGCGGCACCGGAGTGTTGGCTGAGGTCGCCGCTGGAAGTGAAGTAGGTGAACGAACTAAGGAACTCGAGGGTGAGTTGTTCGTACGTCGACTGCGGATTTGTGCAGAGGTTCCAGATGCCGGCTCTTTGGAGCATCCAAGTGACGCCGTCAAGGAGTCCGAGCTCCGTGAGCGATGGGATATGTGGATAGTGGGTCGGCTGTAGCGACCGTTGATGGAAGGCGATATAGTTGGCTCGCTGTTTGTCTCTGGAGTCACCGTCGCTGAACACGATACTGCTGAGGTCTGGGGTTTCGTTGTTTCTCGCCATTGTTGGAGGATGCTGAGGAAATGTGGATTGAGTTGGTTCTGTGGAGTGGAAAAATGGTACAGAAGTGTATTAGGAAGTTGAGATGGGAGTTGGAATATATGGAGCAAGGTCGGGAAAACGAAAATTGGGAGTGGGGTGTGAGTTTGTGATGATTGGGAGTTGAAAGGATGTGAGTGGGAGAGAAAACGCAACCCCTGTTATATCAGATAACAGTTTTGGGCTCGTGACGGTCGTCACGTATCTGTGACGGTCGTCACCCGTGTGACGAGCGTCAGGCTTCTGTGACGGTCGTCACACCAGCAAAATCTGCAGAATGCAGAATTTTGCTTTGGGGGTGTTCTTGCAATGATTTTTAGGCCTAGTATTGATATGGCAATGCTTTATATCGGCCAAGAAACATAGGATAGCGTAAAAACAGAATAAATGAATAAAGAATAGAATTGAAATAACAAGTAATTAGAATGATTGTAATGTAATACATAAGGAAATTAACAATGCAAAAATGAAAATAATTGAAAATGGACGGAAAGTAGAAAAACTAAACTAAACTAAACTAAAGCTAACATCTAGTCTTTTCGTGCCTTCAATTCATCAAACTTCTGGGCGTAGTAGTCGAGCTGGTCACAGACTAAGTCCATGAAGACTACGAGTTCGCTGTGTATGCTTGTGATGTCTGCTTTTACGGTGGTCATAGCTGCGTCAACGTTGTCCAATCGGTGCAGGACAATATCCATTTTGTCAGTGGTTTCCTCAGGAATGAGCTCAGGATAGGTGTTGTAATGCGGAGGGGTCGTAGGGTCTACCTCAGCTTCTGATACAGCATCCTCATAGTACATATAGTCATGTGCTTCAGAGATGTGATCACTGTCGTACATGTAATTTTGTGGTGTTGATTGAGGTGAAGGAGGTCCCATAGGCTCATCCAATTCATAAAGCCAGTTGTCCTTGTTATGGATACTTGTCATCTGATGATTAGGCAATGTGAATAGCTGGACAGGTTTTTCATTGATGAGGTACTCGTAAGGTCCAGGTCCCATAGTTCTTAAAATGCGTCTGTTAAAGCAAAACTGGATATTCATGGGTCGGATGGTGCCAAAACTAGTGCTTGCATTTAGGTGGAATCTAAGGCCAAGCTCGTGGGCAATCATTGTCACGAGGCCTCCTATTAGAATAGGTGATTGTGGGTCCTGAGTGAGGCGTCGGAAGGATCTCATCATGAAAGGTAATGCATTCACTGTACGGCCCTGAGAAGCACAGAACATGATAAATAACTCTTCTTTAGATACTGTAGTAATATTTTCTTCTTTCCCGAAAAGGGTGTGAGCTAGTATCTTATGAAAGTATCTAAAAGTTGGGTTATGAATCTCATCATTATACATGTTGTTTGGGTCATGGTGATAGTCGCCTGTGATTCTACCCCAGAACTGGTTGAGTTCAAAATCTAGATCGTCATCTTCGGCACTGATGAACACATGTGGTCCGCTAGGAAATCCTAGGAGGTTAGCTAATGACATCCGGCTATGGGTTTGGTCCATTCCAAACATCCTAAAGGTGACCAGCTCTGTGTTGGATCCAAAACCATAGTTGAGTAAGTACCTGAAGAAACTAAGGAATTCATAGGTGAGGTCCTTATAGGTAGCAAAACGGATTTTCAAAGCAGTGTTCTCCCAGCCTAATTGATTGAATAGGTATTGGATGCTATCAGTAATTCCTAGTTTCTCCATGGTAGACTTATCATAATACAATGTTAAGGCTATGTCTCTCTCAGTTAATGCTTCAAATCTTGCCTTTTGAGCTAATCCTCGAAAATGAACCTTTGTGAAGTCGTACGCGGCCATACTCGTAGGTAAGTCGGAGAAAAACAGGAGGAAGGTTTGAAGACTTTTAAAATCCTGAAAAGTTTAAAACAGAAATTTGAAGTCAGGATTTTTAAAAATAAAAGGCGGTAAAAACAAAAAATTAAAAGAGAAAAATAAAAAATTAAAATAAAAGAAAGTAAAAATAGTAGCAATTTTAAGTTTAGAATTTTTGTTAAAGTTTCAAAGTAGAATTTTAAATAAAAATGAGAATGAAATACAGTAACGAGGAAAATGCGGGAAAATTGGGTTGCCTCCCAGTAAGCGCTGTTTTTAACGTCTAAAGTCTGACGATAGCTTGGTGACAAGCTATTCGGGTGTTTGAGCTGGAAGCTCAAGCAATGCTATACTGCAGACTTGAGGGCTGTTTTCGTTCTTATTATAATGTTTTAGACGTTGCCCGTTTACGATAAACGGTGCATTCGTCTTATCGGTAATTTCAACAGCTCCACTCTGAAGTACTTTAGTCACTTCAAAAGGTCCAAACCACCTAGATTTTAGTTTACCTGGGAAGAGTTTTAATCTTGAATTAAATAGCAGTACGATGTCTCTCACACTGAATTGTTTCTTGACTGAACGTTTATCATGCCACTTTTTAGTTCGTTCTTTGTAGATACGGGCATTTTCGTAAGCGTCCAATCGAAGTTCTTCTAATTCGTGTAAGTTCAAGATTTGTTTTTCTCCTGCCTCGGTGTAGTTGAAATTAAGTGTTTTAATGGCCCAGAAGGCCTTATGCTCTAATTCTACAGGGAGATGACAGGATTTACCGTAAACTAATTTGTAGGGTGTAGTACCTATTGGTGTCTTAAAAGCGGTCCTATAAGCCCATAAAGCTTCATTTAGCTTTGATGACCAATCTTTCCTTGAGGTAGCGACAGTCTTTTCCAATATCTATTTTATTTCTCTGTTCGATACCTCTACTTGTCCGCTAGTTTGCGGGTGATAGGGTGTAGCTACTCGGTGTCGGACTCCATATTTAGAAAGAAGTTTATCAAAGATTCGCGATATGAAGTGTGATCCGCCGTCACTAATGACGAGCCTGGGTACACCGAATCTGGGAAAGATTGTGTTTTTGAAAAGTTTGATTACTACTCGTGCGTCATTTGTTGGAGCAGCAATGGCTTCTATCCATTTAGACACATAGTCTACAACGACGAGTATGTAGTTATTACCAAAAGAAGGCGGGAATGGTCCCATGAAATCTATTCCCCATACGTCAAAGATTTCTACCTCTAAGATTCCTTTCTGAGGCATTTCATCGCGTCGTGAGATGTTGCCAGTTCGTTGGCATCGATCACATTTTAGCACAACGATGTGAACGTCTTTCCAGAGGTTAGGCCAGAATAAGCCGGCTTGGAGAATCTTAGCGCACGTCTTGGATGTACTAGCATGACCGCCATATGGTGCTGAGTGGCATTGGGAAATGATATTTTCTATTTCTTCCTCTGGGACACAACGACGATATATGTTATCGGCCCCTCTCTTGAAGAGTAGATGTTCGTCCCAATAATAGTGTTTCAGATCGTGGAAGAATTTCTTCTTTTGCTGATAAGTGAGATCCGGTGGAAGCACGCCTACAGCTAGGTAATTAACGATGTCAGCATACCAAGGTAATGTGACTTGGGCATAGACGGCTTCTACGGCTTTTTCGAGTTCTGGATCTTCCGAGATTAAGTTGGGCATGTCACTTTCTAATTTGGCTATCAGATGTTCGTACGGGAAATCGTCATTTATCGGTACTGGTTCATGTTTGATGCCTTCTATTTGGGATAAGTGATCTGCAACAACATTCTCGGTTCCTTTCTTATCTTTGATTTCTAAGTCAAACTCTTGTAATAACAGGATCCATCACAATAATCTTAGTTTGGCATCCTTTTTGCTTATTAGGTACCTAATGGCAGCGTGGTCTGTGTATATAATAATTTTTGCTCCTACTAAGTAAGAACGGAATTTGTCAAGCGCAAATATAACTGCTAGAAGTTCATTTTCTGTTGTAGCGTAGTTCATTTGGGCAGGATCTAAGGTTCTACTGGCATAGTAAATGGCATGGAGTTTCTTGTCCTTTCTTTGTCCTAGAACTGCGCCTACACAATAATCACTCGCATCGCACATGATTTCGAACGGTAGTCGCCAATCGGGTGGTTACATAATCGGCGCGGTGATAAGGGCTGATTTTAATGTTTCGAATGCTTTTAGACAGTTTTCGTCAAAGACGAACTCAACATCTTTCATCAACAGGTCGGTCAAAGGTTTTGTGATTTTTGAAAAATCTTTTATAAATCTTCGGTAGAAACCGGCATGTCCTAGAAAACTCCGTATTTCTCGTACGTATTTTGGAGGTTGGAGATCTTTTATAATCTCTATTTTAGCTTTGTCGACCTCAATTCCTTTATTCGATATGACATGTCCTAAAACTATTCCTTGTCGGACCATAAAATGACATTTTTCCCAATTTAGGACGAGGTTCACTTTTACACAACGTTCTAATACCATTTCTAAGTTTTGTAGGCATCCTTCGAAACTTTGTCCACATACCGAGAAATCGTCCATAAATACTTCCATGATGTCATCTATGAAATCTGCAAAGATTGCCATCATGCATCTTTGGAAGGTTGCTGGAGCATTACAAAGTCCGAACGGCATTCGGCGGTAAGCAAAAGTACCATAAGGACAGGTGAATGTAGTCTTTTCTTGGTCATCAGGATGAATGGGAATTTGGAAAAATCCCGAATAGCCATCTAGATAGCAGAAATACGAATGTTTGGCTAATCTTTCCAACATTTGGTCTATGAAGGGTAACGGAAAGTGATCTTTTCGTGTGGCTTTGTTAAGCTTCCTATAATCAATGCACATCCTGCTTCCAGTCACGACTCTTTTTGTTATTGATTCGCCTTTTTCGTTCTTAACTACTGTGACTCCTCCTTTCTTCGGTACGACATGAACTGGGCTAACCCATTCACTATCGGAGATTGGATAGATGATTCCTGCATCTAGCAATTTCTTTACTTCATCTCTGACTACAGTGCTTAGGATGGGGTTCAGTCTCCTCTGATGCTCTCTAGAGGTTTTACAGTCTTCCTCTATTGTAATTCGATGCATACAGATTGAAGGGCTTATACCTTTTAGATCGCTTATGTTATAGCCTAACACGGTGGGGTACTTCTTTAGGACTTCTAATAGCTTTTCGGTTTCTAGTTGTCCTAAGTCGGCGTTGACTATCACTGGTCTTTTTAGTTCATCGTCTAGGAATTCATATCTAAGGTTTTTGGGTAGTGTTTTAAGTTCTAAAGATGGGTTCTTCGGACCTGGCATATGGTTTGGGGTCAGTGCTAAGCTTTCGCTTAGGCTGTCGTCTTTATACGGTTTATGCCAATCATCGTCTTCAGAAATATCGGGTATTTGAATCTTTATTATTTCTGAATACGTGGTCTCTTCATTTTCAAGTTCTCTTATGCATTCGTCAATTACATCTACTAAATAGCAGGTATCGTCTATGGCTGGTGCTTGTAAGAACTTAGTGAGAATGAACTCTATCTTTTCTTCTCCTACTTCGAATGTTAGCCTTCCTTTCTTCACGTCTATAATAGCTCCGGCTGTAGCTAGGAACGGTCTTCCTAGGATAATTGGGGTAACAGAGTCCTCTTTGATGTCCATGATTATGAAGTCGGTTGGGATGTAGAATTGTCCTATGCGTACTGGAACGTTTTCCAGTATTCCGACGGGGTATTTTACTGATCGGTCAGCTAATTGTACGGACATTTTGGCTGGTCTTAGGTCTCCCATATTCAGCTTTTTGCATATAGATAAAGACATAACACTGATACTGGCTCCTAAATCGCATAGAGCTTTGTCTATTACGAACTTTCCTATGACGCAGGGTATGGAGAAACTACCTGGGTCTTTTAATTTAGGAGGCATGCGATTTTGAATAATAGCGCTACACTCTGCAGTAAGTGTAACGGTTTCGTTATCCTTGATCTTTCTCTTATTTGACAGGATTTCTTTGAGAAATTTAGCGTATGATGGCATTTGAGTTATTGCTTCTGTAAAAGGAATAGTGATATTCAACTGTTTAAGGAGCTCTACAAATTTCTTAAATTGTCCTGAAGTTTTAGAGTTTATTAATCTTTGAGGATAAGGGATAGGTGGTTTATATGGCGCTGGAGGTGCTTGAGTTTTTTCACTTGTGGTATCCTCCTTCTCGTTGTCTTCCTTCTTCTCTAACTCGGATTCCTTTTCTGCTTGTTTAGTTGGTTTTTGTTGCATGGCTGAGTTTTCGGTCCTCGGATCGATCGGTTCGTCCAATTCTTTTCCACTTCTTAGTATTACAGCATTTGCTTGACCTTTTGGATTCTGTTCGGGTTGTCCAGGAAATGTGCCAGCGGGTGCGGCAGCAGAGGCTTGTTGTTGAGCCACTTGTGATATCTGTGTTTCTAACATTTTGTTGTGGGTGGCTAAAGCGTCTACTTTTCCGGTAAGCTGTTTAATTTGCTCGCTAGTGTGTATGTTTTGATTCAGGAATTCTTTGTTCGTTTGAGCTTGAGTAGCTATGAATTTTTCCATCATCAACTCGAGGTTTGATTTCCTAGGTGCAGTCTGAGCAGCGGCTGATTTTTGATATCCTGGCGGAGCAGCAGGCATTTGCAATGCATTATCGCTTTTGTAAGAAAAGTTTGGATGATTTCGCCAACCTGGGTTATAGGTATTTGCGTAAGGATTTCCTTGAGCATAATTTACTTGGTCTGGTGGGATTCCGGCCAGCAATGGGCATTCGGGCGCATTATGAGTGGTGCTTCCGCATAACTCGCAGTTTGGAGTTACGGCAGCGACAGTTGCAGTGGGGTTAACGGTCAGACTGTCAATCTTCTGTGCTAGAGCATCTACTTTAGCGTTGAACTTTTCAAGGCAGCTGATCTCGTACATCCCACCTTTCGCTGCGGGTTTCTCTGTTGGAGTGCGTTCACCTCCCCATTGGCAGTGGTTCTGAGACATGTTTTCGATTAGTTGATAGGCTTCGTCGTAATGCTTATCCATAAGTGCACCGCCCGCGGCGGCATCTACCGTTAATCTGGTATTGTACAAAAGCCCATTATAGAAAGTATGGATTGTCACCCAGTCTTCTAGACCGTGGTGAGGACATGTTCTCATCATATCTTTGAATCGTTCCCATGCTTCGTAAAGAGATTATGTATCTTTTTGTCGAAATCCGTTGATTTAAGCTCTAAGCATAGCAGTTTTGCTTGGCGGAAAATATCTCGCTAAGAAAACGTTCTTCAATTGTTCCCACGTCGTAACGGAGTTAGATGGTAAGGATTGTAACCATGTCCACGCTCTGTCTCTAAGAGAGAAAGGGAAAAGACGAAGTCTTATTGCGTCTGGAGTTACTCCATTTGCTTTCACTGTGTCTGCGTATTGTACAAACTTCGTTAAATGTTCGTTTGGGTCCTCAGTTGCATTTCCTGAGAATTGGTTTTGTTGTATGGCTGACAGCAATGATGGTTTCAGCTCAAAATCGTTTCGAGTAATAGCTGGGGCAGCAATGCTACTTCTAGGCTCCATCTAAAAGGGTGTAGCGTATGCCTTCAGCGGTTTGTTTTGAGGTCCTTCAGCCATCTTTGATTCTTCTTCGGATTTGGGAATGGGATTGAGAGGATCGGGAATGTTATGTTTTAGTTGGTACTCAATGATGCGACTTCTTAAATGTAAGAAGCGCTCTAGTTCTGCGACTGAAGGTTTTAAGATATCGCCTTGTGGGCGATTACTTGGCATACAATCGACAACACTAGTAAAGGAAAAATGAAATTGTTAACCTAGTCTATACGGCGTAACAGAAGGTTACACTATTGACTAAACGGATCCCCGGCAACGACGCCAAAAACTTGATCGCGACTTTCTATGTCTAATACAACTTAACTGCAAGTGCACAGTCTATCGCGTAGTAATAAAAGATATGATCCCACAGGGACTCGTAATCAAACTAGTGTTCTCGGGAGTTACTATGTTTAGCTAGGTAGATAATGTTTAAGGGAATAATTTTGTCACTAAAGGGAACTAAAAATGTTACTTAAATTATAATTACGTGAATTGATATGCAATAATTATGTTCTTCGGGGATTTGACAAGTCACCGGTGTATGAAATATTTTTCGGAATTGATTTAAGCAGAAAATAGTGATCTGAAGACTTTCGTCTCACGATGGTTGTTGACGCTAGTCATAATTCTAAGGGCCGGATGTACGCTTTCGTGTGTCATTCGGGGTTAAAACTATTTTTTGGAAATCTCTAAGTTCTAATTCATTTTAAAGTGCTTTCGCTGTTATTAAAACAAATGACTAGTGTTTACTATCTGATCTTACCGCAGTTGTTGCTTGTTGGTTCGTACCTTAATTAATTTCCCACTGTCGTGGCAAAACTACTTTTAAATAAGTTCTCGCTTTCGCGACGAAGTTTATTCAGTAAATAAATTTAAACACTCAGACCATAAACAACTTTTGAAAAAGAGAGTTTTCAACCGGTTATTATCAAATCTCGTCTAAATTATTATTACATATCGATTACTCTGATTTAGCTAGACATGGATTTGGGAAAGGTAAAACATAAATAAAAACAATGATTAATAACATGCATCATAATGAAAACTGAAATTACGATTAAAATTTAAAACCTGTAAATATAATTGGCCTTTGGGCAGATCCTCCACAAATGTTGGC
Source organism: Lathyrus sativus (assembly GCA_963859935.3). Classification (NCBI taxonomy): domain Eukaryota; kingdom Viridiplantae; phylum Streptophyta; class Magnoliopsida; order Fabales; family Fabaceae; genus Lathyrus; species Lathyrus sativus. The sequence continues at coordinate 543,397,106 of OZ012736.1, forward strand.
AGGATTCTGGTCTTTGTGCCAATTAATCGTACAAGGGAAATAGGAATTACAAAATATCAAAGAAATGCAGAGAAAGAAAAGAGAAACAAATAAGAATAAAATAATGGAAAGGTTGCTCTAAAGATAAATTGGCAGCACTTCGTTGTCTGAATGCGGCTCTCTTTCTCAGCTCCCTTCCTTCCCCTTTTATAGAAATAGAATTCTAACGGTTGTAATTTGAAGAAGGTGGACTTAGAGGCAGAAATATCAGGGAGTAGTGGTCCATTATTTGGGACTTGGAACTGTATTTTGCACGTTCATTTGAAGTTGGGCGTTTTTGCCTGCATGACGGTCGTCACGGTGTGTGACGGTCGTCACCCGTGTGACGGTCGTCATGGAGCTGTAACGGTCGTCACAGCAGCAAAATATGCATTCTGCGTTTTTCATGTTGTTTTCATCCAGTTTTCGTCCATATTTCATCTGTAATTGCTTCTTTTCTTCATATTGCCTTGTTTAGACATGATCATCAAATACCTGCAAAATATCAGACAAATAACATGGAAAGAACCCGAAATCGGATCGAAAACAGTCAAACATCAGTTGAATTATGCATCAATATATATATATATATATGATTTCGTGTTATCAGTAGGGGATGTCTAGAATCTTTCCGTTCTTGAGTCCGCTCTCTACACATTCCCCCATTATCATCAAGCCAGCAAAGTTCGACGTTCCACAATTGATCATCTTGTCAAAGTAATGGCCTTTCAAAGTACCCAAGAATATGTCAACCAACTCTCTATCCACAAGTGGGGGTTGGACACGAGCTGCGAATTCTCTCCATCTCTGCACATATCCTCTAAAGGGTTCATTATCCGCCTGAGATAATTCTTGCAACTGCATGCGACTAGGAGCCGTGTCAAGATTGTAGTTGTACTGCTTTACGAAGGCATTGGCTAAATCTAACCATGATCTGATGCAACCACTTTCCAACTGCATATTCTAATTCAACGATTCTCCACTCAAACTGTCCTGAAAATAGTGAATCATGAGCTTGTCATCGTGGACATACGAAGTCATTCTTCTGCAGAACATTACCAAATGCTGCTTCGGACAACTATCCCCTTTATACTTCTCAAAATTTGGTATCTTAAATTTTGGAGGCATCACAAGGCCTGGCACCAAACACATGCTTGAAGCATTCAGATTGAGAGTATTCGGACTCATTAGGGTATCAAGCTTTTCCTCTAACAGACGATATCTTCTCATAAATTCAACAGTCTGTGGGTCCTTAGCATTAATCTTTGGAACAACCCTCTGAGAATCTGGCACAGAGAAGATGAAATTCTGATAGTCTGTGTCATGGAGAGAAGATGAACCTTTATCTCTGACAGAAATCTGCATAGACTGAGCTTGAGCAACATTATTTACTGGAGCCTCTCCTCTTGTCATAGCTGTTATGGCTTCCATGAGTTGACCCAACTGATCTTTCATCAATTCAAACTCTGCCCTTGTAACAACCAAGTTCTACTCTTCTGAGTTCATGATCCTTCTAGAAGCTAATTCAAGTCCAATGCAAATGTCGGGAAATCAACTACGGGGCAGACAAAAGATGGGTGAGTTCCCTGTTCCGGCTGAGGATGAATATGCAAAAATGAAATGCAAATACAATGCAATGCAAAAATGCAAAATGCTAATGCAACAAACAAGAGATCAAGATTGTTGTGCTTGTTGACTGAGAAGAACCAAAGCTCCGCTTTAGCAAGAACATAACATAGCTCTGATAATAGGAACCACTGATATCGAGAACACAAATTCATACTGTAAAGAAAACATGGAATGGATAGTAACCTCTTTTTCAACAAAATGTCATTGAAATTGGACAGCCTGAATATAATAATATTAAACACAACAAATAGTTAGTTTTATACATTTTATTTCATTTTCCTTTTATTTTTTAATGATATTTTGATAATTCTTTTGCTTTTAAATTATGATAATTAAAATTTTTTACATTCAAATATTAAAAACAAAATTTAAGTTTTTTTAAAAAAATAAAAATGAATAAAATAACTATACATAAAATAAAGTTGTAGGATCTAATTTGAATTCTTTAAAGTTGTATCAGTTAAATGAAAATTGAATGAGTTATTTCAAAAATTAATATATCTTATAAAAAATTCAAAAATAGGTTGTACAATTTTTTAAGTAAAGAGTTTAAAATATATTAAAAAATAAATAAATTTATGGTTGTTACGAGTTGAGTTAAATAAATAAAAAGACATTCTTTTAAAAACTTCATTATGAAAATATATGTACTAATTTATATGCTATTTTATACATTTATAAGAAAAAAGAATATCACTTTTATTTTTAAAATACTATTATTATTTAGTACTTTAAAATAATTTGATTAAATATGTATATAATACTTATTTATATTGAGAGTACACAACTTTTATACTCTATTTATAATTATATTAAATTATTAAAGATTTTATTTTAATTGAAATTTAAAGTTGAGTCTTCCTATTGAACCGATAGTGTACCAAGTTATCATCAACTATAAACTTTTGGTTAACATATCAATTTTTGTACTTTACTGTAATAAACTAGTAAAAATTTATTTTAGTTCTAAAACAACTATATACCAAGCCAACTTAAATCATCTTACCACACACACACAAAATAAATAAAGAAAGTTTTATAAATATAAGGAGTATTTATTTCCTATCATCATTTTTTAATTTACCATAATATCCATTTCAAATTAGTTATCTTATATTCTATTTTTGTAACGTTAGTTTCTTTTTTTAATACACCAACTAAATAAAATAGTCTTTAATTTAGTCAATGACTAAATGAAATTAAGTACATTTTTTTGTCAATATGCTGCGGTGATATTTTTAACATATACCTATCTTTCCGGTTCACTATAATTAGGACTTTAGAACTTTTTCCTGTTTTTATGGTTTCTTGATATTTTACTGGTTTGTGTTATTGGTTATGAAAGCAGTAGAAAGTAAAAGAACAGTGGACACCAGGATTTATAGTGGTTCCCCTCACAATCCGAGAGTACTCCACTCCCCTTTCAACACGAAAGAGAGTTTTCACTATTGTTTAATAAAGTACAACCTATCACACCATCAACCGGTAAGGCCTACTATTAAACAATAAAACTAACAGGTGTACAAGAACAATCCTCTTGTAAACACTCACCCTTGTGTCCAACAATCCTGGATCACAAGTCAGAATACAAATACTTGTAATGATTTTGTTTTGTGAATAATAATATCAATCAAAAGTTGATCTTCTCCAAATGATCAAAATTCACTCTTATAATTTTCAACACAAGTGTTCAACAGATGAATATGAAATTTTTATGCAAATATGAACACTTAGAAAAGATTTTGAAAATTGTGAATTTGATTCTAAGAATATTTGAAAATGAATGTTGGAGGTGTTTTTCAAAATTGAAAAACTCAGAATTTATATGTGTAAACACACCTTTTCCAACAGGTATATTTGAGTATAATTCAAAATATGAACTGGTATAATTTTCAAACCATTTTTGAACTTGAAACAAAGCCATTTTTCAAAATTCGTTCAGTGTTAATCGGTTAACCTATATGGTTAATCAGTTAACACTGGAACGTTATACCAGAATATTCAAAATTTGAAATGGTTAACCGGTTAACCTATATGGTTAATCGATTAACACTGCTATTTTTCAGAAAAATGCTTTTAAAAATAAATGTTATACCAATTCTAAAGTTTCAAAAACATGCTAATATAATATGCAAAAATGATTGATGTTTTTGAACACTTGTATATCAATTATAAGGATAGATTTTGATATACCCGCAATGCATCCAAGTCTTGAAGAATCATAGTTCCATATGTAGCTTGACTTGAAAATAGCTTGACTTGATCTTGATTCCTTTGAAAGACTTGAAAGATAGCTTGACTTGATCTTGATTCCTTTAAAAGACTTGACTTTTTGCAACCAAGAGATGAACTTGAGTAGTGTTGACATCATCAAAACTTGAGATTGAAGCATGCTTCTACATTCTCCCCCTTTTTGATGATGGCAATCAAAAAGTGTTGTGCGATATCTTTTGGTTCTTGATATGTTTCTCCCCCTATGTCTAGCAACTCCCCCTATCTTAACAGAGGAAAGAAATCTGCACACAGAGAGACATTAACAGAACCAAGCTCTTCTCCCCCTTTGTCATCAGCAAAAAGGAAGAGCTTTCGAAGAAAACACAAGATAGCAGCATATATAGTAATAAGCACATGCAAAGCCGAGTAAACACATAGCATAAAAAGTAGTACATATATAATGCAGCAAAACGAAAATTGTACTTGTTACAATAAAACATAGTTCAAATGGAAGCATAAAACTTAAAACTAGAAAGCAAAGCAATAAAACAACAGCAGCAACATATTCTCTAAAAATCCTCATCCGCCATATCTTCCTCCTCTTCTTCCTCTTGTCCTTCATTTTCTTCATCAGATACAACAAGGTTGTCAGGGTTGGTGCAGTGAGAGGAAAGTACAAGGTTTCGGAGAGAAGCAATGGCTCGGGAGGTTTCTCTATGCTGAGTCATTATAGTTTGGTAAAGGAACTCATTTGTAATGCCTCCTTCAGGTACGGGATAGGCTTGGTTAGCATTGGCTCCTTCATCTGAATACTTGTAAGTACCGTCAGTATCCTTAAAAATTCCAGTATTCTTGACAATTGTAATCTCGTTGATCTCATTGGTGGTTGATTTCATCTTGATGGTTGGTTCACGGTTAAGATCCAAAGTAGTCAACTCCAAAATTCTTGATACCAGCCGTGCATAAGGAAGACGGGTTGAAAGAGATAGTTGTTGTTGAAGGTGATACATGATGGTTAGAATCCAATTGACACGAATCTTGTTCTTGATGGCGAAAAGGAGCTGCATTTCCAGATCATTAATTTGTGCATGATTCGAATCCTTGGGAATCAGCATATAACAGATTATGTAGTGAAGCATCCGATCAGAAACGGTAAGATTCTTTGCATAGCACAATAGACGAGCAGTGCGTTGGTTGGCGATAATCATCTCCTTTGGAAATCTGCAGATCTGATAGTAGAACTCCATCTTGTCGTAGTTGGACCACGGCCCTTCCACGTGGTTAACTCCCTTTCTCAGAAAGTACCCAGATGATGGTATGTTCAGCATTGCAGCAACATCAGACAGATTTTCTTCCACAACACAGTCTCTAACAATTGTTTTCATAATATGCTCATCATTTGCATTTATAAACACAGATAGTTTATGCAAAAAGGATTTGACAAGATCCGGATAGCAGTTTCCAGAATCCGACACAAATTTATCGATCCTCTGATATTTGAGCAAAGCAGGAAAATCAAAAGATGATGCTGGAAAAGCCTTAAGATTCACATACTTTACCGGGAGGATAGAACGAACTCGGACTTTGAAATCCATTCTGCGCTTCTTGGTTGTTTCCATAGGGATATCTTCTTCATCAGATGCAGAATGATGTTCTGGTACCTTTCCCTTGCCGCAGTTTGATGCTAAAGCCATGGATGAAAGTTTGAGAGAACTGAGGTTGTGGGTTCTGAGGAAGTTAGGGTTTGAGAAGTTGTGTGGATGGTTATGAGGAGTTATCCAACTTTAGATAGTGGGAGAGAGAAGTTAGGGTTTGAAGAGGGAAGTTCCACAAAACTCTTTAAGAGGGGATATGATTTTGGATATGGATTTGGATACTTAAGAGAATATGGACCACATAAAAAATACATTTATGATATATAATATTTTCAAAAATTTAATTAATTTTTGTTTCTGATTTTTAGAAAATTTAACAGTGTTAATCGGTTAACCATATAGGTTAATCGGTTAACACATTAAAAAATTGAGTCAGAATTGAAAATTTAACAGTGTTAATCGGTTAACCCATATGGTTAATCGATTAACACACTCGAATTTTTGAAAAATACTTAAAAACAGAATGCATACACATGAAAATACATCACAAATAATGCATACACATATTAGAGAAAAGGTCAGATGTCACCTTCATCAAGAATCCCAAGTTCTCGCCGAATTTTGTAGAATGGTTCCTTCGCCAAAGGTTTGGTGAAGATGTCGGCGAGTTGATTGTGCGTGTCGACGAAAGTAACATCTACATCTCCATTCAATACGTGATCTCGAAGGAAGTGATGCCGGATATCTATATGTTTTGTTCTTGAATGCATGACCGGGTTCTTTGTAATATTGATGGAACTTGTATTATCACATCTAAGAGGAATGCAGCCGAGATCTATACCGTAATCGAGGAGTTGTTGCTTGAGCCACAGAATTTATGCACATCAACTTCCTGCTGCAATATATTCCGCTTCGGCTGTACTGAGTGCCACACACGCTTGCTTCTTGCAGGCCCATGACACTAATGCATTCCCGAGAATGTGACATGTACCGCTTGTGCTTTTTCTATCGGTCTTACATCCTGCATAGTCAGCGTCAGAGTAACCAACTAAAGAACAAATACTACATTTAGGATATCATAATCCGACGTTCATTGTCCCTTTGAGATACTTTATGATTCTCTTTACGGCGGTGAGATGCGATTCCTTCGGACTTGCTTGAAAGCGTGCACACAAACAAACGCTAAACATAATGTCAGGACGGCTTGCCGCCAAATATAGTAATGAACCAATCATACCTCGATATTTTGTTATATCAACTGGAGTACTGAATTCATCTTGATCAACGTACATTCCGGATCCCATAGGAGTGGACATCACCTTGCAACTGTCCATATCGAATTTCTTCAACAATTCGTTGCAATACTTAGATTGGTTGAGGAAGATGCCATCCTTAGTTTGCTTGATTTGTAGTCCAAGAAAATAATTCAATTTTCCCATCATGGACATCTCGAACTCTCCTTGCATCATAAGTGAGAATTCTTCGCAAAGCTCTTTGTTTGTTGATCCGAAGATGATGTCGTCGACATAGACTTGAACCAATAAAGTGTTTCCTTTGATATTCTTTATGAACAATGTCTTGTCAACCTTTCCTTTTGTAAATCCCTTCTCACATAAGAAATTGCTAAGGCGGTCATACCATGCTCTTGGTGCTTGTTTTAGTCCGTAGAGTGCCTTTTTCAGTTTGTAGACATGTGAGGGATTCTTGAAGTCTTCAAAACCCGGAGGTTGTTTGACGTAGACTTCCTCATTAATGTACTCATTCAGGAAAGCGCTTTTGACATCCATCTGGAACAACTGAAAATTCATAGAACAAGCGTAAGCAAGTAGTAATCTAATTGCTTCTAACCTTGCTACCGGAGCGAACGTTTCATCAAAATCAATTCCTTCCTCCTGGTTGTAGCCTTGTGCGACCAATCTTGCTTTGTTACGAACTATGATCCCATTCTCGTCAAGTTTGTTCTTGAACACCCATCTTGTTCCTATGATGTGCTTATGGTCTGGTCTTGGTACAAGACTCCAAACTTGATTCCTTTCGAATTGATTGAGTTCTTCTTGCATTGCTACAATCCATTGGTCGTCGCCTAAAGCTTCATCAATCTTGGTTGGTTCAATTTGAGATACAAAAGCCATGTTGAGACAAGCATCCTTTAGATTAAGTCGAGTTGCAACGCCTTGGCTAATATCACCAATAACTTTATCTATCGGGTGATCTCTATGCGTTCTCCATTCCTTCGGAAGATCTTGATGTTCTTCAATGATTTGAGTGACATCTTCTTGTGGTATTTCTTGATTCTTTGGAATCTCTTCTTGTTGTTGTGGAGAACCTACTATATCATCATCATCATTCATAATAATATTATCCTCTTTCGAAGGGTTAGTCTCATCAAACGAAACATGAACGGATTCTTCAATAGTAAGTGTTCTCTTATTAAAAATTCTAAATGCTTTACTATAAAGAGAGTAACCAAGAAATATACCTTCGTCGGATTTCTCATCAAACTTACCGAGATTATCTTTGTTGTTGTTGAGAACAAAGCATTTGCATCCGAATATGTGGAAGAATGCTATATTCGGTTTTCTTCCCTTGAACAACTCATACGGAGTCTTTTTGAGGAGTGGTCGAATATTGACACGGTTGCTTACGAAGCATGTTGTACTAACTGCATCTGCCCAAAAATATTTAGGAAGATTTGCGTCGCTGAGCATTGTCCTTGCAAGCTCTACCAGTGATCTATTCTTCCGTTCTACGACACCGTTTTGTTGAGGCGTCCTTGGTGCTGAAAAATTATGAGAAATTCCATACTCTTCGCAAAATTCTTCAAAGTCTGAATTTTGGAATTCTCCACCGTGATCGCTTCTTATAGAGGCTATGGTGAGTGATTTCTCATTTTGAATTTGCTTTGCATATTTCTTGAATGCTTTAAAAGCATCACTTTTCTGCACTAAAAACAATGTCCAAGTGTATCGAGAGAAATCATCAACAATAACTAAGGCGTAGAAATTACCTCCGAAGCTTTTTGTTCTTGATGGACCGAAAAGATCCATATGCAACAATTGAAGTGGTCTTGATGTAGAAACCACTTGCTTGGATTTGAAAGTTGTCTTGGTCTGTTTTCCCTTTTGACATGCATCGCATAACTTATCCTTGATGAATTTTATCTTCGGAAGGCCAACAACTAGATCATGTTTTATCAACTTGTTTAAATGCTCCATGTGAATGTGAGCAAATCTTTTATGCCAAAGCCATGCCTCGTTGTTGTTCGCCATAAGACATTTTACCTTCAAGGAAGAGTCATCAAAAGAAATCATAAAAATGTTATTATATCTTTTACCTTTTAGCAAAATGTCATGAGTGACTTCATGTTCTATCAAGCATTCCTCCTTTGTGAAGTTGATTCGGAACCCTTTGTCACACAATTGACTTATGCTAAGTAGGTTGTGTTTAAGGCCTTCCATATAAAGAATGTCTTCGATGATTGTACATGGAGGTGCACCAATGGTTCCAACTCCAAGAATTTTTCCCTTATTATCATCACCGTAAGTGACGTATCCTTTGGCCTTTAATGATAGACTTGAAAATTTGTTTATGTCTCCCGTCATTGGCTTCGAGCAACCACTATCAAGATACCATTGATTTGTGGTTGTCTTCAAGCATACCTACAAAACAAAAAAAATTAGGTAGTGTTAGGTACCCAAATTGCTTTGGATCCTTGATAGTTAGTACCCTTTTCAACCCACACATAATTCCCCTTTGCAACACCAATATTACGTACATAGCAAGCATTAGGTGTGTGCCCTTTAATTCCACAGTAAAAACACGTAGGTTGAAAATGACTTCTATACCTAGGAATATAATTCTTTTTCTTATCAATTCTTTTCTTGTTATGATTTTGATGCTGAATTTTAGAAGTGTTTGTCTCTTCTTTAATTTGTTCACTTGCTCTTACGAAAATGGTTTTATTGGTGCTTGGTTTTGAAAATTTAGAATATCCCAATCCACTTTTATCATTAGGATACCTTTGATGTTTAAGAATTTCTTCCAAGCCAATTTGACCTTTTTCGTATCTTTCTAAAACTCTTTTAAGTTGAACAATTTGAAAAGACAAAGACTCACAATTCTTACATACAAGACTTTGTTTTTCATCCATCACTTTTTGTTTTTCATCTTCAATATTTTTCAAGAAATCAGAATTTTGTTTTTCTAAAAGTAAAATTCTTTTCTTTTGTGATGAGATGTCTCTATACAAAGTCTTGCACTCTTTTAGAAGTTCATTTATAACTTCTTGTGCATCATTATCATAGACAGAAAAATTACTACTAACCTCATTTTCGTCATCGGAATGGTGAGAGGCCATTAAAGCCATATTTGTGCATTCATCGCTATCTGATTCCGATGATGAACTCACTTCGTTGTCGTCCCATGCGACATAAGCCTTCTTCGTTTTGAAATCCTTCTTGCCTTTGAATTTTCCTTTATTTGCGAGTTTCGGGCAATCTGGCTTTATGTGACCTTATTTCCCACATTCATAACATGTAATTTCTTGGTTTGATGTGGGTGCCTCCTTTTTCCTGAAATGTCTATTCTTTTTAGAAAAAGAAGAAATTTTATTATTATTAAAAAACTTACCAAGCTTCTTTACTAGAAGCATGAAATTTTCGTCTTCGGAAGATTCGTCATTTTTATCATCCCTTGTGTCAATCTTCAAGGCAATTCCTTTGGACTTCTTGTCTTGACTTTCATGTTTCTCAAGCCTTCCAAGTTCCAGTTCATGCTCTTGAAGTTTCCCGAATAAGGAAGCGGATGTCATTGTTGAAAGACTCTTCTTTTCCGAAATGGCGGTCACCTTCGGTTGCCATTCTCTTGTCAAGGATCTTAGGACTTTTAAGTTGAGATCATCATTGGTGAAGGTTTTCCCGAGAGCAATCAGATGATTTGTTAGATGAACGAACCTTTTTTGCAAGGCAACAATAGATTCACCGGGCTGCATACGGAACATCTCATATTCTTGACTTAACGTGTTAAGTCTTGATCTTTTTACTTCTGCTGTTCCTTCATGCGTTTCTACCAAGGTATCCCAAATCTGTTTTGCCGATTGACACTGTGATATGCGAAAGAATTCATCCATACTGAGAGCGCTTTGAAGTATGTTGATTGCTTTCTTCTCATTCAAGATTCTCTTCTTGTCATCTTCATCATATGAGGATTTAATCTTTGGGGTTCCAACACCATTTACCACACTTGTAGGAACATGTGGACCAGTTTCTACGGTTTCCCATATACCATCTCCTTGTGCCTCAAGATGTGCCTTCATCCGGATTTTCCAAAAGTCGAAGTATTCTCCAGAAAAGAGTGGGGGCTTGTTACTACTTCCACCATCTTTGAAAACCGGGTTAGTACTAGCGGAAGCCATTAGGATCGATAGGAACAGGTTACCTTAACCTGCTCTGATGCCAATTGTAAGTATAGAGTATGCCTAAGAGGGGGGGGGGGTGAATTAGGACTTTAGAACTTTTTCCGGTTTTTATGGTTTCTTGATATTTTACTGGTTTGTGTTCTTGGTTATGAAAGCATTAGAAAGTAAAAGAACAGTGGACACCAGAATTTATAGTGGTTCCCCTCACAATCCGAGAGTACTCCACTCCTCTTTCAACACGAAAGAGAGTTTTCACCATTGTTTAATAAAGTACAACCTATCACACCATCAACTAGTGAGGCCTACTATTAAACAATAAAACTAACAGGTGTACAAGAACAATCCTCTTGTAAACACTCACCCTTGTGTCCAACAATCCTGGATCACAAGTCAGAATACAAATACTTGTAATGATTTTGTTTTGTGAATAATAATATCAATCAAAAGTTGATCTTCTCCAAATGATCAAAATTCACTCTTATAATTTTCAACACAAGTGTTCAACAGATGAATATGAAATTTTTATGCAAATATGAACACTTAGAAAAGATTTTGAAAATGGTGAATTTGATTCTAAGAATATTTGAAAATGAATGTTGGAGGTGTTTTTCAAAATTGAAAAACTCAGAATTTATATGTGTAAACACACCTTTTCCAACAGGTATATTTGAGTATAATTCAAAATATGAACTGGTATAATTTTCAAACCATTTTTGAACTTGAAACAAAACCATTTTTCAAAATTCGTTCAGTGTTAATCGGTTAACCTATATGGTTAATCGGTTAACACTGGAACGTTATACCAGAGTATTCAAAATTTGAAATGGTTAACCGGTTAACCTATATGGTTAATCGGTTAACACTGCTATTTTTCAGAAAAATGCTTTTAAAAATAAATGTTATACCAATTCTAAAGTTTCAAAAACATGCTAATGTAATATGCAAAAATGATTGATGTTTTTGAACACTTGTATATCAATTATAAGGATAGATTTTGATATACCCGCAATGCATCCAAGTCTTGAAGAATCATAGTTCCATATGTAGCTTGACTTGAAAGATAGCTTGACTTGATCTTGATTCCTTTGAAAGACTTGAAAGATAGCTTGACTTGATCTTGATTCCTTTAAAAGACTTGACTTTTTGCAACCAAGAGATGAACTTGAGTAGTGTTGACATCATCAAAACTTGAGATTGAAGCATGCTTCTACATATCCTCCACCTGGACACAGCTACCCTCCATATCAAGGGGGTTATCCTTCGACTGGTTATCCTCCAGCCGGTGGTTATCCTTCGACTGGTTATCCTCCCGCCGGCGGTTATCCTGGTTCACATGCTCCACCACATGCCCCAGGTATGATTCCTTTCTTTCTTAAGAATATTACTTTTACCATCTAAAAATTGGTAGCTTCGCATTTGCAGTTTGTTTTTCGTTTGTAGGCTATTTATGCATAATTTTAATCATAAATATAACTTCATTGCTTTACAACAGGGTCTTCTGGGCAGGCCGTGAATATGACACAGGATTGGCCTAATAAATCGTAGGTTTTGTGCCTTTATCGCCGTAAGACCTTAGGGATGATTTAGGGATATTTTGGGGGCATTGGGGAAGTGAATCGTGTGGGAATTTGGGTGGATTTAGGTTCTGGTGCGTATGCAGAGTTTGCTGTCATCGCATTATTCGCCTAGCGAATAATGCTTCGCACAACGAGCAATTTCATTCCCAAACTTGCCTAGCGAAGAATCCTTCACACAACGAAGAAACTCGCCTCAGACTCGCCTAGCGAACATGCCAGTGAACGTAGCAGAGTTTCGCGAATGTTGATTTTGTGCAGCGATGCCTTAATGTTTTGATTATGTGATTTCTTTGACGAATTGACATGAGTATGACTATAAATTTTATGTGATGTGTACATGATGATACGATGATTCCTTTGATGTAATGATTAGGAAACTATGATGATATTACCATGATTTTGATGAATTATATGATGACATGAGATATGAAGATGATTGTGATGATGATGATTATGATGAATAATGGTGCACCTATGATGTTATTATGAGGATGATTTGTGACGTGTGCATCATGCATTCATGTGCATCTGGACTTCGGTTCAGGATCTCGATTACTTTGGCTTCAATCCCATTGTGTGGATGTGAAGTATTTTGATGTGCTCCGGTTCTCAATTAGAATCGATCCTATTGATGGGGATCTATGGAGGGTTGATGGCCCAGTGTCCATTGCACTGTGATAATTGGTACCACATGCATTGAATCTTGTTGCATTTGCATTTATGAGTCATTTGGAATAATTTATGATGTTGTGGCCTTTGAGGCCTATTGATGAATATGATGATGTTGAATATGACTATGACGCCATTTTATATGTTGATTTTCATACATTGATTATTATGAATCGTTTTACTCACCCTACCTGTTTGAATGTTACCTCCTCGTGGGTAACATGAAGATGACCAGGTTTAACCGTGGACGCCGTCGAGGATATTTTTGAAGTCTTTGAGTCGTTAGCCTTTTTGGTTAACTTAGATGGTCTTACTCTGATATATAACATCTAACATCAGGTTGGGGTCTTTTGAGTTAAACTATGTTTTATTTGAGTTATTTTGATTATCTTCCCGTATGAGGAAAACTTTGGATTATGTTTTTGAGTTCCGCTGCCTTGTGCAATATTTTTGATGTTTTTGAGAAAACCAGTTGTTTACGGAGCTTTGACCTATTTTGATTATTTGTGAAACGTACGCCCTTTTGTGGTGGCTTTTATTGAGTTTAATAATTTACTCTGACATATGTGAATAAATGTGCCTTTTAATTGTAGGGTAGAAAAGAGTGTTACATTAGTGGTATCAGAGCAGGTCGGTCCGTCCGGCCAAGTTGTTATGTTGTTAGTCCCCTATCAGTCAATAGTGTGAGAACATTATTGGATGAGTTGTTTTCTTCTAACCCTGTTGGTGGTTGCAGATGGCTGGAAGAAACGACCGTGTTATTGCTGATGCGCTGGAATCACTTGCCCAAGTGATTGCTCAGAATGGTGGACCTCCAGATGAGTTTCGTGCTTTGGAAAAGTTCCAGAGGAACAATCTGCCGACTTTTGTGGGCACTCATGATCCTGATCGTGCATAAAAGTGGCTGAAAGTGATTGAGATTATTTTCCGAGTTATGGCGTGCATTGATGCTCAACAGGTGCAGTTTGGTACGCATATGCTAGCAGAGGAAGCTGAGGACTGGTGGAATAACACTAGTCAGAGATTGGGAGGTGCTGGCATTGCAATAACTTGGATTGTGTTTAAGGAAGAATTTTTTAGGAAGTATTTTCCTGAAGATGTTCGGGGCAAGAAAGAGGTGGAATTCCTTGAGCTGAAACAAGGGAACATGACTGTGGCTGAGTATGCAACAAAGTTTGAGTCTTTGGTAAAGTTTTGTCCGCATTACAACCGTGTTGACGCAGAGATGTCAAAGTGTCTCAAGTTTGAGAATGGTTTGAGACCAGAGATTAAGCAAGGAATTGAGTACCAGCATATTCGTCGGTTTGCAGAACTGATGGACAAGAGTATAATTTATGATGAAGATAGTCGAGTTCGATCTACTCACTACAAACAACTGAATGAGAAGAAATAGAAAGGTCAGTATAGAGGGAAATTTTATGTCACTTCTAGTGATAAAGGGAAGCAGAAGGCTTCAGATGGGAAAAAGTAAAGTGGGGGAGCGGCTACTGCTCCAGGTAAGTGTTATAAGTGTGACGAGTAAGGTCACCGTGCTAAGAATTGTAGAGTGCTGAGATGTCATCGTTGTGGCAAGAGAGGTCATAGAGCTACTGACTATAAAGACGAAGCTCCGACTTGCTTCAACTGTAGAGAGGAGGGTCATATCAGTATCCAGTGTCAGCAGTAAAAGAAGACTGTTACTGCTGCTTAGACAAATGGCAGAGTGTTTGTTTTAAGCGGTGTAGAAGAATCCAAGTCAGATAACTTGATCAGAGGTACTTGTTTTATTAATGATGTTGAATTGATTGCTATAGTTGGTACAGATGCTACTCATTCGTTTATTTCGCTTGAATGTGCTAAGAGGTTGAATTTGAAGGTATCTTCTATGATTGGGAGTATGGTTATTGATACCCAGGCTAATGGTTATGTGACTACTGTGTTAGTCTGTTTGAGCTTCCCTTTGACCATTTATGATAAGAATTTTGTGATGGACTTGGTATGTCTACCTTTGTATCAAATCAATGTTATTCTTTGAATGAACTGGTTGGAGTACAACTATGTTCATATCGATTGCTACAACAAGACTGTGAGGTTCCCAGAGTTTGGTGATGGTGGAAAGCTGATGTATGTATCTGCTAAGCAAGTAGAAGAACTTGTAGAAGATGAGGCTCAAATGTTTTCATTGTTTTCATCACTTCAAGTTGATTATGAGACAATGAGCGTGGAGCTGCCAGTTGTTCGGGAATTTCCAGAGGTGTTTCCAGACGACATGAGTGACTTACCTCCTGAGCGTGAGGTAGATTTTACTATTGATGTGATATCGGGCACTAGTCCTGTGTCGATGACTCCTTATCGGATGTCTGCATCTGAGTTAGGAGAATTGAAGAAACAGTTGGAAGAGCTACTTGAGAATAAGTTTATTCGACCGAGTGTTTCTCCGTCGGGTGCTCCGGTGTTGTTGGTGAAGAAGAAAGACGGTAGCATGAGATTGTGTGTGGATTATCGGCAGTTGAATAAAGTAACGATTAAGAATAAGTATCCACTTCCGAGGATTGATGATTTGATGGACCAATTGGTGGGTACTTGTGTGTTTAGCAAGATTGACTTGAGGCCTGGTTATCCTCCAGCCGGCGGTTCGACTGGTTATCTTATAGCCGGTGGTTATCCTCCAGTCGGCGGTTATGGTTATCCACCTACTAGTTATCCTGGTTCACATGCTCCACCACATGATCCACCACATGCCCCAGGTATGATTCCTTTCTTTCTTAAGAATATTGCTTTTACCATCTAAAAATTGGTAGCTTCGCATTTGCAGTTTTTTTTCTTCGTTTGTATGCTATTTATGCATAATTTTAATCATAAATATAACTTCATTGCCTTACAACAGGGTGTTTTGGACAGACCGGGAATAGTGGTGCAAGTATGGGTGCAATGGGTGGAATGGGCGGATTGATTGCTGGTGCTGCCGCTGCTTATGGTGCTCATCGTGTTTCCCATGAGCATTATGGACGTGGAGGATATGGTCAGACGAGCGAAGGAAAATTCAAGCGTGGAAAATACGAGAAGGGTGGGAAATTTAAAGGGGGCACGGGTGGGAAATTTAAAGGGAGGAATTTTGACGAGGGTGAGGAAGAGGAAGAGAAAGAGGATGAGGAGTAATCCTATCCATCTATGTATATACAATCATGACCTCTAAAACCATTGTTGCCGATTGCTTTTATAAATAATCATTATATTTATTTGTAAGATGCAAATTTATAATTGGTTGAACTAATTTTTTTTTTTGCCGATTACTTTTATAAATAATCATTATATTTATTTGTAAGATGCCAATTTATAATTGGTTGAATTAGTTTTTTTTTTAATTCTAATATATTTTTACTCTAATGGTGGTTACTTGTTTAAATCCGGTATAATGAAAATTGGATGATGCAATGTTTATAGAGTATATGTCTTTCTTTCTTTTTTATCCAAAAAAAAGTACACACCTCAATCATTAGTATATTATAGAGTATTTATTTTGATCTTTAAATATGTGATGCATTCTAACGCAGTCTTTGAATCTTTTCAAATGTCTCTTTTGTTGTAATTTTAAACTTAATTGATTAAAAAAAAGATATTTAAAAAATAATATGACTAATAAAGACATACTTGATGATAAAATAAATAAATAAATAATAAATAAATAAATAATATGTATAATTTAATACATTTGCTTTATAATAATATAGAGTAAAATCAAAATATTTGGTTCCCTCTTATCCCAAACCAACATCAATAAGACTATAGCCTGCACATTTTCTTAATCCTTGGTCATAGATAGATTGTCTCAATTCAGTAGCATCTTTCCAGCTTCCTGTAGCAACATACATATTTGACAATGATATATAATATCCAACATTTTCAGGTTCCATTTTAAAGAGATGTTCAGCAACTTCTTTTCCCAACTTAATTTCTCCATGATAGTTGCATACACTCAGAAGCATTCCCCATACACCTGAACTTGCATTGGATTGTAACCCTTTTGTAAACTCATAAGCCTCATCAATTTTACCAGATCTTCCTAACATGTCAACCACATAAACTTGATGCTCAGCCTCAGGTTTTATGCCGTATTTCTCCAACATAGATTCATAGTACCGAAGTCCTTGGCTCACGAATCCGGAATGGCTGCATGCAGATAAAAGACTAACAAATGTGCTTTTGGTCACTTTAATTCGTGACTCACACATCTCATGGAAGAGTTTGATAGCTTTTTCTCCATTTCCATGATTACCATATGCAGCAATCATTGAATTCCAAGCTGAGTCTGACTTCGTCGAATGTCTGAATACTTGGATAGCATTGTCCAGTCTTCCACAGTTGCTGTACATTTCTACAAGAGCTGCTGATATGAAAGAATTTTTTTGATATCCATACCTGAACGTGTAGGCATGAACTTGTTTTCCGCATCTTAGAAGACCAATTTGAGTGCACGCGGAGAGAATACTAACGATCGTGAACTCATCCGGTTTAAAAGGAAGACAACGGAATAGTTCCAATGCTTCTCTACTTTTCTTGTTATGTGATAAAGCTGAGATCATGCAGTTCCATGTGCATAGATTGGAACTAGAATGGAATTTAAACATTTTTCTAGCACTGTTGATGTCTCTGCATCTGTCATACATGGTAATTAAGGAGTTCTGAACACGGGTATCCAACCCGAAAGGAGATTTAACAGCAAGGCTGTGGAGAGACTTTCCTTGGTTGAGTAATTCCATGTTTGCAATGGCTGATAAAACATTTGCAAGGGTTATGGAGTCATAGTTGAAATGAGGTTTTTGTCTCATTAACATGAAAGTCTCTAAAGCCTTTTGAAAATGGTCACCTCTTACACAGCCTACAATTGTAGTGTTCCATGAAACAATATCTGCTATAGAAGAATTCTCTTGCAAAATTGAGAAACCAGAACTTAGGTCTCCACAGTTGATATACATTTGCATGAGAAAATTTACCGAGAGAATGTGGTTCAGAAAACCAGATTTTAATTGCCAGCTGTGAACCGATTTTCCAAAGTTGAGACTATTTGGTGAGTCACAGGAAGATAGAATGGAGAAAACAGTCGACGAGCTGCAGTTTGGACTGCAACATAGCAGTTCTTTGAACAAATTTTGAGCCTTTTCAAAATATTTGTTCAAGGAATAGCCAGATATCATTGCATTCCATGAGACCAAGTCTCTCTCTTTTGTAGAATTGAACAAGAGCTCGGCTTTCTCGACAAGGTTGCACTTCGAATACATGTCTATAAGACCGTTCCGCAAAGGAAGATGATCAGATAACATTTGTCTTCTAATTGCATATCCATGTATAGTTCTTCCTTCTCTGGAAAGCATTAGTTCTGCACAAAGTGGAAGTATGGTAGTTAATGTTACTATATCAGGATCGAAAGATCCTGTAGTTTGCATTTCAATCAAAAGATCAAATACTTCATGAATATTTTCATTTGAAGCATATCCTTCTATCATTGCATTCCAAGAAACAATATCTTTGTAAGCTATTTCTCTGAATACACTCTCTGCAACATCGATGACCTCACATTGTGAATAAAACGAAATGAGAGAGTTTGCGGCCGAAACATGAGAGCTATCCTTGTATCCCAGTTTGATTCCTTGACCATGAATGCATTCTCCAAAATTCAATTCTCCCAAACTCGAACATGCCGAAATAGCACAAGAAAGGCTGACATGGTCTGCCGTTTCTTGAGAAAAAATCATCCTTCTGAAATAACACAACGACTTCTCCGGATCGCCATTGTAAAGACATCCTCTCATTATCGAGTTCCATGAAACAACATCTTTATATTCCATCTCTTCAAATAGATACTCAGAATCAGAAGAGTTTAGGTCACCACACTTAGCATACATGTTAATAAGAGCATTGCACAAACTGATATCCACAAGCATCCCAGATTTTATGCTCACGCAATGAATCGCCTTTCCTTGATCAAAGTTTTTCATGTGAAACAAAGTTGATACCATAAGCAATAGAGTGGTGGAATCAAACCTAGTTTGGTCCTTGATCATTTTCTCAAAGAACTCCACTGCTGTTTTATAGCATTTGTTTTCGAGAGATGCTGAAATAATAGCATTCCAAGAGATAACATCTCTGTTGTGAATGTCTTCAAATAAAGCCCTAGAAGAGGTAAAGTCTCCAGCTTTGGAATAAAGAGTGAATAAAGATGTTGAAGCTGGAAGATAAGCTAGAGCACCTATCTTCAAGGCAGCACAGTGGACAACAGTGGCAGTCACTATGTCAGGTTTTTTGAGGGACAATTTAATACGATCAACAACAAGCTCAAAATGAACCTCTCTTACATGAAAAACCCTTTGTGGCATTTTATCAAACAGATGAGTGGCGATACAAAAACGACGCCAACAAAGTGACAACATGGAAGGATCACATGGAGGAAAAGCAACCCCAACAGTGCTGAAAATCCTATTTTGGTTGTTTTGTGAAGAAAATGAATGGAATGAAGATGACTTTCTCAGTCGAAATTGAATCAAGACTAAATTTTGAAAGGTGCTTGTTACATGCTTTAGCTGCAAATGAAAAACTACCCAAGTTCTCACTTTGACTTCATTTTTTGTTATAGCTATGGAAGTTTCTGCACTCAAGAACGTGCTTATGGGAATGCTGTGAGGATGTTTTCTAGGTCTTGTCCTAACATTTATGACAATAGTTCAATTAACAACGGTAAAGTAGTGTATAAAAAATTGAAGCACCCATATTTGTAAGCAAAATTGACAGACACATACACCACGCGCTACTAACACTTGCGATAATTTTTAAAAAAAATGAATATGATTTTGTGGATAAGTGCCGAGTCTATGTCTAACATCGGCACATATCAGACATGCCTTCAACCTAATCTAAATTGTTGTGTTGCATAATACTCAGGCCATTGTTGGAACAATATGCTAATTGAGCTTTTTTTTAGTCAAATATTTATGGATTAGGGAACTTAGGAGTTTAACTTCCAGCAGAAAAAATCAAATAACAAAAAGGAGAAAAAAGATCAAAATAAAAATCATTTCCCTGTTTGAAATAAAAGAGAAGAGTGATACAATTGGATTTCTCATATTATTTTCTTTACAAGCAGTTCAATATCAACTAAGACAACAACATTCACAAAACTGCATCCTCAACTGAGATATTGTTTGCTTCCATTTCTCTAATTTGCAAAGTTGAAAGCTTTGATATAAATCATTCCTTTAATATCACATTGTCTTTATCTCTCACATAAGTAACAAACATCCTCAAAATGGATAAAGATTGCAACTCTATGAAGCTCGGACACAAATATGGACACCGGAAACGACTCCGACATATTGACACCACTGACACCAGTAATAATTCGAGAAAACAGAATAATTGAATGTAAAGACATGTATCAGAGTCAGACACCAATGGCAGTGCTACCGTGTTTACTTCCCCAAACATGACTTGGAAAAGAGCCAACCAACCACCTTTAAATATCTTATGTTGATGACTGTATCCCTCTCCATCATAGTGTTTTGACGATGAACATATAATTCTGAAGTTGATCTCACCAAGGTGGATGATCATCTGCAGAAGTTTGTGGAGGGATTGGCTTCCATCCAGGTTTCTCGTCCCAATACATATCATAATATATATGACCCGGCGTGTGATCCACCACACAGCACCATATACCGGTGTAATGTTTAACCCGTGTTCTGAATCTATCTTCTCTTTCCTGGTTAAAATAAAGAAATGCATCGCATCAGGGCATGAAAAACGAACACATTTCTTCAAACTTTTGATGCAAGCACAGAAAGAAAAACATCAAACAGAACAACGAAAACGGCCTTGCCTTGTTGACGAAACCAGTAAATGCGTCTCGCATTGACGAGAACTGGATGACTTTTACATCCTTGAAGGACGAAAATACTTTCATGAACTGAAAATGTAAGTAGAAACAACCAAATGTTAGAATGTTTAAAATAGAACTCAATTTATATTTACTTTTCTATCCTTTGAGTTTTAAGCAACCGTTAAATGGATCGAAATTTCAAATACCGTTTCTTCATTGCTATGCTTTGGAAATTTAAGTACTCCCCCAACAGTTACATTATTTGAAGCATTACAATCTTGTGTTCCTTCTTTACAGAGATGAACATCAAGCCATGACTTTTTCACCTGAACTCAAGAACCCGAGCATAACTTCAGCAAAAAAATATACAACAAGAAAGAAGAATTCATCGGTTTAAATTTTGACAGGATTGACATTAATTCACCTCTAAGGGCAATGAGGGATTATCAAGTATGGAGTACTCTCTAATATCTATTCCGGGGCCAAACTCTTCCTCCGGAAGTTCTTTCAACATGACATTCACCTGCAACAGTTATAAACCTTTATAACTTGGTTCATCTAAACGTATAAAACTTGTATTTTGAAATAATTAGAGAGAGAACTAAGTATTATACTCAAATCAGTTATGAGACAATCTAATGACTAAAACGTAATCGAATAACAATAAATAACCACTAAATCAAGCTAGAAGAGAAATACCTCAAATACATGATCCAAAGGACAGAGAAAAGGTTGTCTAGTCATAGACCCCTCCAAAACACCTGGATGGGGGAACCATAGCCTATCAATCCTGCACCATAATGGGGGCATGACCTAATACATACATAAAAAACTCTAACTATGAGTCATGGTTCTTAACAGCGTTCATGATGAGCCATTAACTACCGAACATATATAAAATTATAATATATGATTCCAGAAAAAAAAATCCTCACCAGCGTTCTGTTAAGAAGGGAGGCAATCGCAAGTGCAGTCCTAATCTGTTTCATCTGGACAAATTCATTTTCATCATAAATTATGAGATGAAACGTAATGTCATAATCTCCATTCCAAAATACAGAAGTGAAAAGGATCAAGTCAATACTTGCATACTTGGTAATTAATGAGGGTAAAATGTGATCCAACAGTATGGTTCCCAGTTAGTAACAAGCTTTTCGGAATAGATGGCTTAAATGACAAGAAACCCCCTGGAGAAGTTCCCCTAAGAGTTAGTTTGCGGTATTTTCATGAAAAGGAGTCGACGGATCAAATCAAACACAATCAGATACTGCAACAAATGTATAGACACTATGCACAAACTTTTAGTTCTCAGCATTAGAGTGTAGATGAATGACACGAAAATGAATGGCGTATACAATAGAATTTTTTGAATGAATGATATAAAATAAAAGTAAAAAGCCATAATAACTAAAGAAAATTATGGAACTAGTGTATTCACACATTACCAGGAGGATTATAGTATTCAGGCGGGTCATGGAAAAGCATGCCTTCTCGTAGTCGGTGGCGCTTTCCTTCAGTCCCTGCATATTGAAATGTAGTGTGCACTGCATACGGCTCTAACCTGAGTTGCTGATACATAGCCTACAATCATAATATGAAAGGACATTCGTAATTTGTTTCTCTGCAACATAACATCCAATCAAGATTCTAATACGTATTCAAGTGCTTGGAGAACCATCTCTTAAAAGCTAAATATCAAGGTGGAAGAACCAAACAACTAAGGTCCAACCTGGACAAAATATGTATGGCCACTGCAGAAGATACTTGAAGGCAAAATTCCGAGCTTTAGTTTTCCATCATAAGCATAAACAAGTCCACTGTCCTCGTCAACCGACGGCCCTAACTCTCTGTGGACAATATCATTAAACCCGTTCTGATCCCATATCTTATCATCAGCCAGAAGCAATTCCTTCCATTCCTTTGCCAATTTTATCGCAGACTCTGTAGGTCTCCAATGGAAAATTCCTATATTGTAGGCCGCACCAGCTATTCAACGAAACAATCACAAGCATCAAAATAGTAAATAGTCTCTTCAAGCTAAAACAAGCGCGTTAAAATGAGGGATTAAGAAAACCAATAAATGAATAAGAGCATTAATTTGATCACTTGATGTTAAATCTGCTTATATATAATATTGACCTTCTTGCCAAACTTCCAGACTATCATCAACAACGGTTGGTACAACTTGATCACTGGATGTTAAAACATCTGCTCCGGGATAACGAGCAAAATATGGAAGTGGATTCTGCTCCATAATCACATAGTTGAATATTTAGGAATAAAACATATCTTAGGCTTCGATCGTTCATCAAAAACTAATCAAGCGTATGAATCACCATTACAATCAAACATATATTAAGGAATGGATCAGAAAAGCACCTTCAACCAAACCATGTCAGTATCACACATCAATAGTTCGAAACCATAAGGCAGTATGGAGTTTATCAAAATAACTTTTTCTCTGCCCATCTTATGAAATGTTGGAGAACCCCAGCCAACATCTACGGTGCTCATATGACTGTTCATGTCAAAAACCGGTATCCCTTCCCAGTAAAGTGCCTCCAATAATTTGGTGTCCATTGCACCTAAAAGGTAGAATAATATCAAACTGTTTCCACATAAGCTATAAACTATTTTTACAATCTATCCTAGAGAGTTGAAGGAAATAAGCTGAAAACAACTTATGCACACGTGTAAGGTGTTTTCTAAACTCTCCCAAATAAGCTCACAAGTGTTTACGCCAGTAGATAACCTCAAATAAATCAATCCAAAAGGCCATCACAAAACAAAATACAATGATAGCATGTATAAACAGCAATGCTCACCAACAAGATAATTGGAAAGGCCCAGATGATTCAATTGCTTAACCCATGTCAGAATAAAGTCCATGAACGCATAGTTACCAAAGGTAACTATTATAATGTTATCTTTCACCCTTTGTTGAACAAGTTCTTTGTTGAGTCTGAAATCTTTCAAAGGCGGCATTTTTTTATTGCGAGGAGGAACATTCAAAACAGCCTTCTTTGACATATTCTGGGGCTCAGAGAAAGCAGAAGGTACAACACGCACAACTTCCGATTGAGAAATGTTAAGCCGGGAATCGTCATCTGAAAAGCATACTCAGACAAGGTTTGAATTCACATCCACTACTAAAACAAAAAACAATACACGTAAAATTCCAAAGAGGGTAATTTTCACATTTATGACAAAACTAACAGATAACAAAAAAAGGAATGATTTTGATGAAACCCATTTGAATAAAAAAGGAGTTACTTGAAAGAGGAGGAATAGAGGACCAAGCAGAAGAAGAGGTTGTGGGAGAGTAGTGAATTGCAGAGAAGACGTATAAGGAGGAAACAACGATGCCAACAATAACAACGGTGTAGATCGTGAGGAAAAGAGGCCTTGAATATGCTACTTCCTCAAACGCCATCTGAATTTTTGTGATTATGATTCAAATGGAAAGAACCATTTCCATGTTTGTGTTTCAGAGCAGAACGAAGAAGGTCAACCACTGTATTGTTGCTTATTTGATTAGTGTTAATTGTTAAATATTAACACAATTAATGAATATGAAGTTGATGCTAACACTTTTTTATTCTTAACAACAACTATATTCTTTTATGAAATCAATTGGATATCCATACTTTCATCAAATGAAACAATCATTTAATGTAAAGTTATTTTTTCTTATATTATTTCATTTTAAAATAAATTAATTTAAAAATTATTCATACTAAAGAAATTTGTATCTCTGCAAAAAGAATTTTTATTTTATTAATTATTGCTATGTTTTAATTAACATAAATTTAAAATAAAACAACAATAAATTAGAATTGTACAAACTAGCGTAACAATTATAAGAAAAATAAAAATATAATGATACATATTAACTTTTAATATGTTTTAGTAATGTCTTCGGACTAATTTAGCACTAAAAGAAATATCTTCAGACCAATTTAACAATGCAAATGTCAACTTAAAATTAACTTAATAATCTAAAGAGTAGAATGTGAAAATTAAAACTTATCAATAAATTAAATGTTACATAAAATAATATTATTTACATAATTAGAAAAAATAAAAGTAAGAAGACAATCCATGTATGTTGTTTAATGTCTTAAATTTTTAATAATATCATAATGTAGAAATCATACAAATTATAAATGGATATGAAATAACAAAAAAATTAATATTTACATATTTTACAATAAAAGACATTAATAATGTTACTATTATTTTTCATGTTCGATGTTGTGTTCAATAAAAAAACGTATTTAAAAAAGAAAATAATGTGGTAGTTGTTATTTGTTTTTGTAACTTACCTTTTTCTTATAACTTATTTGTGGATGTTGCCACTAATATGTATTTTCTTTTTTTTTTCTTTTCACTTTCTCTTTGAAACTCTCTAACTATTTTTTATATCACTCATCGGTCTCTCTACCTCTCTATATATCTCAATCTCTTTTTCACATGACATTCATTTGTTTCTCTTTCTTTATTTTGTTAAGTAATTAATAACTGGTTATCATTAAACGAAAATCATGATGAAAATATAAACACAAATATCTTCAATCTTTAAACGATATTCAACCATTAATATCATTCATAGCCTTAGACTTGACATTATAAAAAAAAAAACTCTAAAGCCTATATTTAACATTATCTGATACTAACTGTAGTTTTGTTTGTGAATGTGAGCCTTATAGATGACAAGATTAGAGATTATTTTCAATAACAACCTACACAATATAATTAAGTATCATATATTTTTTTGGATATTTTAAAAATGATCAATTATTTTCTAATGCATTGATAAAAAGAAAAAAAAATTAAAAATATATAATTCAAGTTTGTATTCCTGAGGAGTTGAACGGTGTTATAGTAAGTGACTTGACTGATAAGAATGGTGTGTGAGACATAAAATTAATGCAGTCATGGATGTCTATCAAGATTACAAACAAAATGCAGGTTGTCATATCTTCAGAAGTAGAAAATAGAAGAGATGAATGTGCTTAAAATGAT
Organism: Lathyrus sativus; assembly: GCA_963859935.3. Classification (NCBI taxonomy): domain Eukaryota; kingdom Viridiplantae; phylum Streptophyta; class Magnoliopsida; order Fabales; family Fabaceae; genus Lathyrus; species Lathyrus sativus. The sequence continues at coordinate 543,423,098 of OZ012736.1, forward strand.
AGAAAATTAAATAGTTGTAATAAGTTAATAATAAAAATAATACATGTTTGTTTATATATATATATATATATATATATATATATATATATATATATATATATATATATATATATATATATATATATATATATATATATATATATATATATATATATATATATATATATATATATATATATATATATATATATATATATATATATATATATATATATATATATATATATCCCAATTTCACATATGAATTTGTTTATGTAAAAAGAATAAAATAGTAAATGAAAATAAATCAAAAACCAAATCAAAAAATTAGATTGAAGAATCTAAATACCCAAATAATCAACTGTAACATAAATCATGGTGTGATTCGCAGTCCATATTATGTCATCTGCAAATTATAGATTTCTCTTTTCTACCATCATCATAAACATTATTTGGATTCTAATTTTTCTCATGCAGTCTCCCTTCTTCTCCATTTTTGACTTCTATGGGTCTAATGAGTTATAAAATAGTAAATGAAAATAAATCAAAAACCAAATCAAAAAATTAGATTGAAGAATCTAAATACCCAAATAATCAACTGTAACATAAATCATGGTGTGATTCGCAGTCCATATTATGTCATCTGCAAATTATAGATTTCTCTTTTCTACCATCATCATAAACATTATTTGGATTCTAATTTTTCTCATGCAGTCTCCCTTCTTCTCCATTTTTGACTTCTATGGGTCTAATGAGTTAGAAATGAAAGACATAAATTATAAGGAGAAGCTATTTAAATATAGTTTTTAATTAAAAGTTAAGGTGAGATTTCTTTTCAAATAACTCATTACTTTCTACCATATTCAAATATAAAATGGAGGGAGTATTTAACTTTTATTTGTGTAACTTCTAAGTAGTTTTAAAGGATAAAAGAGAAAAGAAAATAGACTACACCAAAAAAATATTTTGCCTTTATATATTGTTATAGTTAGAAGTTAAAGTGAGTTTTCTTTTCAAATAACTAATTACTTTGTATAATATTCAAATATAAAATAGAGGAAGTAGTTAACTTTTATTTGTGTAACTTCTTTTATTTGTGTAACTTCTAAGTAATTTTAAAGGGTAAAAGAGGGAAAAAAATAGGTTATACCAAAAAAATAGTTTGCCTTTATATATTGTTATAGATAATATTAACCATGAAAATATAATTAAGAAAATTAAAATTGGATTGAAAATTAAAAAAATTATTTATTTGAAAATAAATAATTTTTAAAGGGTTATATTGGGGTGGAAAAATTGCTTTTTTCTTTATAATGTCATTATCAATTGATTTAAAATGTATAATTTTAAACAATATACAATCTTATAAAAGTGGAACGTAATTAACATATAATAAATTAGACCAATTTAAAAATAATTTGAAATTCAATCTCATATAATGATTAATTAGTTGAACTTGATTTATAAATTAAATTTAAATTTAAAAGGAATTATTAAATAAATTAGTAAAATTTAAATTTATATAATTTGACTATTTAAAATTTATTAAATAAATAATTAAAATTTGAATATATTCAAAAATCAAAATGGTCAAAATAGTATGTTCCTAAATATAGAGATTAAAGTTTATTAAATTTTAAATAAAAAAATAATATATATAGTATAAATTCATAAATCAAAATAGTCAAAATGATATATATTCGTGAATTAAAATATTTAAATTATTCATAATTCAAATTTGGACTACAAATTATTTTGTTGGTTGTTGTTTACAAAATTGAAATTTTTTAGGATGGATTCTCCAGCGAGAATTATTTGACAATCTTTATCAGTATGCCTATTAATTATGCATATCTCAAAGTTGAGAATGATAGGGAAACAAAAGCAATAGAGGTAGGTATAACAGGTATGAAAAGTGTGATGTTCAAACTATTAATCTTCTGGTAAAAGGCATCCACCTTTGCGTTTATATGGTCAAACACACTAACTCCATAAAGATCGTCGGTCTTTAGGGAAAATTTAGCGGCGACTTGTCGCACGTTCCCCATAAGTGGGGGGTTTTTGGTCATCTCTTCTATCAAGTTATAGGCTACATCTAAAGGATTATTCATGAGCACTCTTTCAGAAGCTGCATCTAAGGTCATCCTTGTGGAGTAAAGGAGACTGTTATAAAAAGTGTGAATAATCATCCACTTTTCAAACCCGTGGAATGGGTGCAATCTTAGAAAATCCTTATAACGTTCTCACGCGTCAAACAAATATTCCCTCTCTTGTTGCCTAAAATTGTTAATATCATTCCTAACTTGGGATGTTTTGCTTGGCAAAAAATACCGCGCAAGAAAGGTCGCTTTCAACTGTATCTAAGAAGTAATTGAATTGGCGATCAAGGATTAAAGTCAAGCCCGCGTACGATCTCTCAAAGAGAAAGGGAATAATCAGAGACAGATGGTGTTTTGGTCAACACCATTAGCTTTAATAGTATCACAATTATCAACAAATATAGAAAGATGAAGGTTTTGGTTTTCAAATGGTAACCCGGAAATTTGATTTTATTGCACCATACCAATCAAAGATGGTTTTAGTTCAAAGTTTTTTTTCCATAATCGGTGGGTGCAGAAGACTATAATATGGTTCCTCTTCAATAGGAATGACATGATTCTTAAGAGGCTCAATGTCAACTACTGGATCAGTCCTCTCTTTCTGTTTAAGATTTTGGAGTCTATCACGTAAGAAACACTTGATTTTGTTCACAAGTGCGACTAAATTCCCAACTGAACGAGTTCTTCGCATACAAGAGCAGCAAGAACTGTAGCAAAATAAATAGAAAAATAAAGTTCTAGTCTATACGGTGATTAAATAATAATTCAACATCAAACGCAATTGGTCCCCAACGACGGCGTCAAAAACTTGACACGCCGCAAGTGCACAGTTGTTTGAAGTAGTAAAAGATTATCAAACCACAATGACCAATGGATTGAATACTGAATTTCATTCTATCGATGTATATCTAGAGATCAAATATTGAGATATTGTAAAACATATTTTTTTAAAAGCACTTATTAGAAAAACAACTTAAATAAAATCACTTAGATTATAATAAAGCAAACAGGACTTAGGGTTGTGATTCATACTATGATTCTTTCTCTAACACAATTTATAGAAAATAGATAAATATGGACACCAACTGTTTTCGCCAGCGTGTTGCCCTATCGATGACAAATAATTCGTTGTCTTTCGCATGACCGAATTATTCGTCAAAGATCTATTACTTTTGCTCAGCAATAAAAATATAATTTTTCTCAAACTCATCCAAGTACTTTCATTGTATTGAACTTGATTGTTTAAATGTCTGCGTTATGGTATCAGTACATATCCTTTCAAACTACGATTGGTACCTGAGAACTCTTTACTTTCTTACAATGGTTGGAATGCATAGACTATAGTATTGAAATAAATATGGACAAAAGGCTCTTGTAATCAATTTGTGACGGATCATACAAATAATCATGAGATAAGTCCAATGACCCTTAGTCCCTAGTGGACTACTCACTCATGATAAGGGAAAACACAATCAAATCAGTATTCATAATGGAAATCATAGTAAACAATTGAAATAGAATAGCAATTGTATTGAAAATGATAAAGAAAGCCTGATTGATTAAGATTTAATCTAGTGCTCTAATGGAGACTTGAGTACAGAGAGAATGAAAAATACGCAAACAAAAAAAAACTAGGAGAAAATAAAAATCGGTCTTAAACTCGAGACTAACTGCGATTTTTATAGAAAATTATAAACTTGGACTAATACCATACTGATCAATGACTACTACATCAGAAAATATTATATTTAAACATGTAAGAATCCCAAAATAGATGAAATTGATCTGAAAAAAGAAACAAATCAGGGGAGAGCTTGCCACTGTGCTATGGCCCATAGTGTTGCACCCCAAAATTTGCCTAACCTTTTTCTCACTTGGTTTATGTTTCATTGCATTAGCATTGCATTGTTCTAGAATTTGCACAACATAGCATTATTCATTTAGCAGGGGATCAAGTGTGGTTTACATCAAGAGGAGCCTATCTAGAGGTCTTATCCAAGCTTGAGAGGTCACCAAAGTCATTAGGAAGAGGGTTGTGTTCCTGAGAAGTTTGGTTGCTTGTGTAGGGTTCATCTCCTAACCTGAGGACCAATTGAAGACCATCAGTGGGTTGTGAAGCCTTGATCATGGATAAAGTGTGGATAGAGCTCATGGAGTGCCTTGAGGGTCATGGTGGAGCTCAGTCAAGTCATTATGCCAAGTGGGGAAAGTCATAGTTGAGGGTGTTGCAATTAGGGTTTTCATCTGGTCAACCTTGAGTCAGCTGTGCAATTGAAGAGGATCAAATCCTATTTCTAAGTCTTTGTGATCATGGAAATTTGTGTTGAGATACATGATATGATATTCCAAGATCAATTCAAGAAGAATTCAAAGTGTGAGGAGTTGCTAAATTAGGGTTCTCAGGGTAAAATCCCCTATTTAGTGCCTAGCTACAAGACCACTTATCTCAAGATACAAGTTTCATCTCAATTTTTGGCCAACATGGAACTTGTATGTCGTGTTCTTAGATTTAATTTGAGTACTAGAAGTCCTCCATTGGATTTATAGAACTCAAGTTATGCTCCAGACAAGTTACATGTCATTTGAGGAATGTGAAATTTGTCTGCAAAAGTCAACCAACTTCCAAGGAACTTTTAACCTAGAAGGATGTTTCTCCTCAACTTTTGGCCAATATTAAAGTTGTAGGTATTGATCTTATCTTTCCAAATTGTACTAGAAGTCTTTCATCTGATTTGTAGAACTCAAGTTATGAGGTTTACAAGTCAGGGGTATTTTGGGAAAGTAAGATTATAGGTCATTTGGCATTATAGGTCATTTCCTCTATCTTGCACACTTCAAATGAAGTTTTTTCCAACACAAAACTTGCTCAACATGGGATTTCAACTTCAACCATGTATTCACGAGGCTTTGATTTGGCTTAGGGCAAGAATTGGTTTGAAGGAAATTGACAAAAGGGGAATTAAAAGGCATTTAAGTTGAAAAATCCAAATTAATTCATATGTGCTCAAGACAATGCAAATGACTGCTCATTTTGACTAGAAATATCATTTTGAACATAATGGCAATATTAAAAAGTCAATTTGGGGCATATTTCATGACATTTCACTTTGTTACTTCATGGATAATTAACACATCAAAGGTTGGTCATATGATGCAAACAAGGACTCAATTTGATCCCTACACTCTCACCAGGACACACGGAGGTCAGGTGAAGCTTTTAGAAGGATGAAACAGCCAGAACCCGTGTACACCATAGTTGGATTTTGAAGAGAAATATGAAAGTTGGATCTCACTGTTTGGGCCTCCAACGGGCCTCAAAATCATCCAAATCAATTCTATTTAAGTTCAGAAACGAATTCAGATCAGGTTTGGTGATCATTTGGTGCAAGAATCAGTTAGAGAAAGAAGCTTGGAAGTGGAAAATCGTGTTTGGAGTTTGAGAGCAAATCAAGGCAAATTGAGGTTTCTAACAGCTTTATCATTGATCATTGAAGAAATCTGCACGAGATTGGAGCAAGAATCACACCATAACTGCCTCAATTTCAGTCTGTATTCCAGGTTTCTATCTCTCACATTTACTCTAGTTGTATGGTGATCTTGCATGATTTAGAATGAGGTTAAGCATTAGGAAGATGATTAGATCGTTTTAGGATAGAAATTTGGAGGTTTGATGACAAATTAAGCTATGACATGATTTCTGTTAGAGCTTGTAACTGCCTGATTCTGGAGTTTTAGCACGATTTGAATAGGTCTTGATGATCCTGGTGAAGTGTAGATTAGATCTATGGCAAGAAATCATAGTTTGATGAAAACTCAGGTGGTAGCATATTTTAGTATTTTGATCGGGTTTTAAAATCCAGTGAGAATTAGGAGAAAAGGATGTGAGGTTTGGAATCAGCATGAAAAATGGAAGAGAACGGTATAGGTTTTGTTGTGAATTGATGACCTGTAACTGGTAGCTCATCGGAGAAGACGGTGGCGCAGCCACCGGACCACTGTCTGGTTCGCCTGAGTCATTTCCCTCCCTTTCAGAGTTTGAAGGTAGACGATGAACTACATCTGTTAGATCAGTGGAAATGTTAGACTTTGTAATCAGATCCAACGAGCGATATCCACTTTCAGACCTTGGACTTTGACTGCAGCAAACGCTGCGTTTCATTAAAGCTGACTTGGCAGCTTAGGTGGCGCGTTTGTGATCCTCAGATGTGAATACTTAGTCCATAGATCCAACACCCCTCTTATTTTCTCAGCTTTTATTTCTTTTAATTCATTTTTGATTTATTTTAATTGCTTTTTCCATTTTAAATTCATAATAATTCCATTTTTGATCAGAAAAATACAATAAAAATATGTGCATGATCTAGATTTTATTTATGATTTTCTGGTGCTTTTAGATTTTATTTTCATGCAATTTTCAATTTAATATGATTTTTTTCATTTTCTTTAATTCTTTAATTTTGGCATATTTCCTCATTTTCTTGCTGATTTTTGTTTGAGTGATTGGTATCGAATTTAAGTGAGATTTTTGGCTGGCTGTTAGTATAGATATGCATGATCCCTTAGGATTTATTTCACAATTTTTAGATAACTTTAGGACTGGCTTTAGACTAGGTTCCCATGACCTTCCATTTTAGGGTTCCCATTTGATACTTGGTGATTTAGGAATTCTTTAGGGCCTTTAAGCATAGTTTTAGTCCCTGGTCTCTCTACTATAGATACCTAACACATGTAGGTCCCCTTAGAAAATTTTATAGGATTTTAGAAGTAGTTTTGGTATTTTAAATAGATTTAAAACTTAGGCTAGTTTTATGATGCTTCTAACATGACCTTTCCTTTAGAATGACTTCAATAATGACCATTAGATGATTCTAGGTCTCATATCTTTTCTTGGTAAGATGGTGATCAGATAGATGCTTCTTTAGAGCCTTGAACCTTTGGTGTAGATGATCCTTAGGGGGTAATCTTTGAGGTTCTTTAGCAGTTCAAGTTAGGTGGGTGATCCTTCCTATAGGGTTATTTTCCCTTTCAATTTTCCTTGGTTAAATGGAATCCTCCTTGTGAGCATGTTTCCTCCTGTGGAGGACTTCATTGCATTATCATAAGGGAGTTGAGTCTATGAAAGCTTCCTAAGGAAGTGGAGTTGGTTGAGTGCTTGTGGTAAGTTCCTGTGGACCTTACCTTGCCTCCCATCTTCATTCTCCTAATCCTCTCCAATCCTTTTAGGAACCTTCTTGGGGTAGCACAGTCCCTCCTATGGGGGGAATATTGCACATCCCTTGAAGGATCCAAGCCTCTAGGATTCTCCCAAGTCTCTTTTAGTTGGTTGAGTGCCTGGGATAAGTTCCAGTGGACCTTACCCTAGCCTCCCAACTTTCAATTCTTTTCCCTAGGATAGAAGCTTGTTTGATTACTTATGGAATGAATCCATTATTTGTCATAAATCCTTGTCCTCATTCATGATTGAGTGGTGTGTTGCATTAGGATAGTTCATGTGTAGGATAGTCTAAGTGTAGGTGCATGACTGCATTAAGAGGTTGAGTGGGTCTCCCTCTGCTTGTTTGCATTAAGGGTTGAGGTGGTTCTCCCCTTGCTTGTGTGTTATTTTTCTTTTTCTAATTGAAGTATTTGCATATAGAGGTTGAGCCTGTCTCCATCTGCTTGTCTGTTTTGACTGTTTTCTTTTTGCTTGATTGCTAAGAAGTTGAGTTTGTCTCCTTCTGCTTGTATTGTTGCATTGCATGCATTTTACTTATAGTTGTTTCTTTACAATTATTGCTTTTGTTGTTGCTTACCATTGCCATGTTCCCCTAGGAACTCTGACTTCTCTTGTTCAAGAGAAGTTATGACAGACATTAGGGTTCTAACCATGCATGACAATATTAGGTAGCTCCCTCCTAACCTCAACCATAGGACAAATTGGCATGACAACATTAGGACTTGGCAGTTTCCCCTTAGTTGTACCCTCTCTCTTCTCATCTAAAAATAACAGTAAAAAACATAATAAAGGCAAGTTAGTACAAGCGTGTTACGAGCCTTAAGCTACTTGGGAAATGATAATTGAGCGGTCTCCTCTCAATCATCTAGAGTGTTTAGTATATGTCCTTTGGACGATATGCGACGCATTCACTCCTAAGTCATAGTCTCTAGTGTTGTACAAACTACAGACAACTATAAAAAAATAGTTCTTCCGTAAAAGACAGAAAACAAACTTCAAACTTTTTGCCATGTGGGCCCATAACTCAAGGAAAACTTTTCTGAAGTAAAGAGTGTCATTAACTCCCAGTTCTACCGCAAACAGTAACGCCTAAGTCTCCAAAGGTCGAGCTGCATACACCAGACTGCTAGAATTGTTTGTTAACCCTACTCGAAAAAATAGAGGAATTTGACCCCTCCCGTAATCCGTAGTATCCCGAACTACGTTTGCTCTGATATTTCACGCCGTGGGAGAGTACGCAGGCACGAGATGTGATATCTCGGCGAGAAACCTTCCCCCGTAACCCGTAGTTAGGCAAACTACGTTGACTCTGATTTCTCGTTCCAGACGGGAATACGTAGGCATAGAACTGTCGTGTTCTGCCGAGTCATTTTCTTTTCTTTTCAGACCAGCTTTTAGCGTAGATAGATAAAATCAACCCGTCAGATAAACACAACAAGCATGGATCCCATCGAGTACGATGGACGTCAGGGGTGCTAACACCTTCCCCTTGCGTAACCGACTCCCTAACCCAGACATGGTTGCGATGACCTTGTCTTATACCTTTTTGTCAGGTTTTTTCCGATCGTTTCCTTTCCCGTTATGAGGGATAAATAACGAAAGGTGGTGTAATACCCCAAATTTTGCCCTAAGATTTGTCGTCGCATTTCATTGCATTTTTATTGCATTTAATCAATTACTAACAAATTTGTGTAGTCGTTTGACTTTTTGCAGGTAAATATCATATGGCATGTATTTTTTTTCTAAAAAGTAAAAATGGCACAATTGGCAAGAGGACATGTGTAAGGAGTTGTGAGTGTGAGAGGTTGAGAGTTCGAATCTCACCTTAGTCACTTTTTGTTTTTTTATTATTTTTACTCTAAATGTTTCTATCTCTCATTAAAAAATAACAAAAATAGTTTTTTATTATTATTTAATTATTATTTTCGTATTTTAATTAAATCATTTTTTAAAATATTATTTTTTTCACTTTTTTCTAAATTATTCATAAAAATATCCAAAAAATCATAAAATAAAAAAATATTGAAAAATTTTTTTTGTTCTTTTTATAATATTTTTGATTTTAGGAATCAATAGGATTATTAGTTTTTATTTTAAGTTTATTTTAATTATTTTAAATTATTTAAATTATATTTTTTCTTAACTAACTATTTAGTTTGGGCTTTAAAATGGGCTTTAGGGACATTATTGACAATTTGGTGTTAACCCTAATTTGTTCCCTATATATACATGTGTTGCCTTGTTGAAAAAAGGGGTCAGAAGGTTTTCTTCAGAAAAGAGGAGAGAGAAAAGGAGAAACAAAGGAGATCCCCAGAGAAGAAAGACGGTCGTTCCCACAACTCGTCAGAAGGATTGGAGCTCTCCAGTGTTCCCTTATTCAAACCTTTTTCACATTTACCGAAGCAAACCTCCGCTTCGTAGGTTAAATTACTAAACATTTTGCCTTTTCATGTTTATATGCATATTTTGCCATGTTAATGTGTTTAGGTCCGTTAAATTACTAAACTTTTTGCTTTTTCATATTTATGTGCATATTTTGCCATGTTAATCTCCATGTGTATTTAGGTCCGTAGATTTTAATATCAAAACCCTTTTTTATTAAAACCTTTTTTTTAAAATCAAAACCTTTTTTTATTTATTATTAAAACCTTTTTTAAAAAACTGAAAAGCCTTTTTGTTCCGAAGAAAAAAAAAACATTTTTGTTCCCAAAAAACTGAAAAGTCTTTTCCCAAAAAAACTGAAAAGCCTCTTTTTGGGATGAAAAGTCTTTTTTGTTCTAAAAAAAACTGAAAAGACTTTTCCCCCAAAAACTTTTTTTTTATAATTTAAACTTATTTTTTTTTTATAATTTTAACTTAAATATTTTTTATTAAAAAATTAAAACCTTTTTTTTTTATAATTAAAATATTTAAAAATTAAAACCTTTTCGTAAGGAACTCCTGATGTTTGATGTTTGTCGTGTCATTTTATGTACCCTTTTATTACTTTTCTTTCTTTTGGCATTTCATGTGCATGCTCGAGGTTGAGATGTGCTTGTGGTGGCCACAGCCCCACACTATTTTCCTCCCTCACTTTATTCTAAGTGTCATTACATATTTTCATATTCTTCATGTTTTCAGAAATGTTTCTTTGTTTCTTTATACCCTCTGCCTTTATTACTTTTCTTATTCCTGTACCTTAATTATTCCTCCATATAATGATTTGTCATTTTCACATTTTTTTACAGTTTTATCCTTCCGAAGGATTAGGTCCGGCCTTTTGGCCGCCGAGTCAATAGCCTTACCCCTTTTATGGATCAAACCCTGTTTAGCCTAGGTGTCCCGCCGTGGGCAAAATTGCTTTTATCCTAGTGTTAGGCCAAAAGAGTCGCCGCACACTGTTTTAAGGTTTTCCGCCGTGGAATCCCTAATTTAACCCTATTTTAATTTTAATTAACATTTTTTTATAACATAGAGATCGGAGTTTAAGACTCCATGTAAGCGTGTCCTTAAGATGCGTTTATTCCCCTTAAGACCTTGGTCACAGTCAAGACGTTTCTAACCTCCCTTTTGAGGGAAACTACAGTTACTCTGATTCCATTCCCGTAAGGATATGTAGGCACAAGATGCGATGTCTTGCCGAGTAAACTTAGAATTAACCCCTAGGTATTTTTTAATTTTCAATCCTTTGTATATACCCTAAAGCAAAATAATTAATGAAATAAATAAAAAAAAATAAACAAAAGGTTCCCGTAGAGTACTACGGAAGTTTAGGGTGCTAATACCTTCCCTAATCTTAACCAACCCCCGAACCTTAGATCTCTCCCCTTTAGGTTTTTCCTTTCTTTAACCTTTCCTTCGGATAAATCAAAGACCGGTTGTAAATGAATTAAGATTCAAGTTAATCAATAGCTTGACATCCAAATTTCACTGCAACAGAAAATGGCGACTTCACTGGGGAGTCCTAACTATTGAGGGTTATCCCTATTTTGTTTATTTTTCTTTATATATTTGTTTTATTATATATTTTGCTCACTTGTATGTATATATTGGGGTACCTTACTTGGAATTACTGTGTTGTGAGATAAGTCCTACACCCGGACTTGAGTGACATTATTATAGGATGGCGATATATTCGACGAGGCTTATAGGGAGTGAGTCCCGACTAAGCTAAATTGAGAATCACCGCTCAGTTGAGACCCTTTTGAAAATGGTTCAGTTGATCGAGTGTAGTCATGAAAACTTTTACCATTATCGATTGGAGTCTGTGATACTGGGAACCGTAGTACCTTTACACCATCTTGGCCTTATCTAGGACGTAGTGCGGGAACTATGTGGGAGTAGTCCTACAATGGTTTCTACGCGATACTACACTCGAACGAGGTTCTCTTGAGAATATTATCGACCCTTGAGTCAGTCGAGAAGTTGATAATATCCGAAAGATGGGCTGATAACTTTGGGCACTTTTTTAGAACCCTTGTTCTGCAGGTACAATTAACCTATAGTACACACCACTTTGGGAAGGGTAGACCTTGACTCCATTCATTGTTCCTCTAACTTAGGACCTTTTGTTTGCTTATGTGTATTTGTGCTTCGCATCCATAAAGCATCATATCATTTCTAGTTTCAAGGAATTCAACAGTCCTTTGCAAATTCGAAAAGCCTTACATTTTAAAGTCTAAAATTTTTTCCAACTTTTTTAAAAAGCAATATTCGCAATCGACCGTTGAAATTCTTGAAACCATTGCATGGAATTAGCATCACATTTTTGCATTGCATTTATCCCCCGGTTTCTCATTCTCGGTTCTCTCGTCTTCTAGTGTACCTTTGAGTCGTCAAGCCGATTCCTCGACACAGATATCAGACCAGAAACGGAACAGGAGTCACTTTGATCCTATTCTCATGACTTACACAGAGCTATATCCTGACTTAGTCCGGCAAGGACTGATTACTACAAAGGCTTTACCACCTCCTCTTAATCCTCCGGCTGGATTTAAGGCTGATCTCCATTGTACTTCCCATGAGGGTGCCCCAGGCCATGACTTGGAACATTGTTTTGCATTGAAGGCTAGAGTATGTGAATTGGTTAGAACTGGAATACTTGATTTTACAGACAGTCATCCGGATGTTCAGAAAAATCCCTTGCCAGTACATCAGAAATGAAGTTTTGTCACTAGGCCTTTTGTTTCTCGTTGTTTGCACTTTCCTTATTTTGTTTAAGTTGTTTGCTTTTAATTATGTTTGTACTTTCATTAATGAAATAAGCATTGTGACTTTTGATTCAATTCATTTCCGTCCATTTATTTGCATCTTTATGCTTTATTTTTCAAATGTTTACTTCTTGTCCAAAATTTTGATATGCTAAGATTGGAGGGAGGATGATGAAAACGTTATACCCATAATTGCTGTCAGTATGCTTTCAATCAAACCTTGTTGACGATGTAAGGCATTGTTTCAATTCCCAAACACTGGAGCAATAAGGAAGTTAATCCCTCGTTACCCCCTTCGAGCCTAGAAGTTGGAGTTTCTTTCGTTATAAAAAACCCACAATTTTAACCTTGGGATGGGTAGTTCTCAGTTAACTTGGTTGTGTGTTCATACGATACACCTTTCATTAACAAATTTTCCTTCGCACACGTCAAACAAGTGTCGAAGATGTTTTCTAATCAAAAGGTCGATGATGGTTCACCGTAATCATTAAAATCAAACAGTCACTTTCCTTCACACAAAAAAATAATATAAAAAAAGCAAAAGAAGCCCGCTAAGTCAAAACCTATGAAGGAGACTTAGGCAAAACTGGGGCATCCCGCTGACTGTAAACTCTAAAATAAACAGTTCAGGCAAAATTTAGGGATAATACAAAGATATTTTTAAATCCTTATCTTGAAAATCCTCAATGTCAAAACAATCAAATGTTATAGGGGAGTAGTGGCTGCCTTTTCATAGGTCCCTTTGACTTTTGAATCATCACTGCGACGATCAATGAAATCCCTAACTTATGGGAACCTGAATGCATAGTATGAGTTAACTGAGCATAGGATTGAAGATCATCACGTAGATTGGGTGGGTACAAATAAATTTTGAGCCTTTATCTTTTGTTTCATGAACCGTGAACCAGGCCACATTACAACCCTCAAAAGACCTAATTGAAGCAAGGTTATTTTGAAAGTATACTACAGCAAGGTTGCGTAACCTGACTCCAAAAGATCCTTGCGAATCATTTATTTTGGCAGTACACCTTTATTAAACTTTGAGCGTCTTGAACCGTTGTGTTCTGACTAACGACTCATGTATTTTCCATCTTTCAAAAATAATTTTGATTTCAAAAGTCGCATGAACTTTGCATTACCATGTTTGTATGAATATTTTTGTTTGCAAACTGGCTTTCCTCTAAGGAATTTTCAAACAATGAGAAACTTGGTCAAGTGATCTTATCAGGGGCAAGTTCCTTTTACATCCTGTCAAAGAATTAGTTCAAGATTTGTTCAAGGCAATATCTTCTCAGATTTGGTTTATCCAGAGAATTGTTCAAGACCCAGACTGGGGCAAACCCTCTGAGGATACAGCAAAACAGTCGATTCCACGAATCAGACAGCTGAAGCAATTATCAGTTCATTTGACCTGGGGCAGTTTACTTGCATAATCCCTAAGCAGTTATTCATCATTCCTACAGTGACTATCAACTTGATACAGTTTAACAGAATGACAATGATCTCCGTGTTGAGGAATCAGTCCTCCAGTTTTGTCATCTCACCGAAAGAGTCGAGCCTTGTCGTCGATGTCTGCATTTGCATTTGATCATATCTCATAGCATAATTCCTATACATATGCATATCTTGGGTGCTTTATTCCCCATTTACATTTCTATCTTGGGTGTTTTACTCTCCATTTACATTTCTATCTTGGGTGCTTTATTCCCCATTTACCTCTCTATCTTGGGTGCTTTACTCCCCATTTACATCTCTAGCTTGGGTGCTTTACTCCCCATTTACATTTCTATCTTGGGTGCTTTACTCCCCATTTACATTTTTATCTTGGGTGCTTTACTCCCCATTTACATTTTTATCTTGGGTGCTTTACTCCCCATTTACATTTTTATCTTGGGTGCTTTACTCCCCATTTACATTTCTATCCTGGGTGCTTTACTCCCCACTTACATGTCTATCTTGGGTGCTTTACTCCCCACTTACCTTCTATCCTTGAGTGTTTTATCCCCCATGTACCTTTATCCCGGTTGTTTTATTCCCCGTTTACCAGATATTCCTGGGTTTACCTAACATCATGGTGTTTTACCCCCATTTGCTTATTTTTCTCCCTGAGGTCGTGTTTTACTCGTGTCTTACCTTGTGGGCAAAATTTATTTACTTGGCATCATGGGTGTTTTATCCCCATTTGCGTTTTTCTCCTGAGCTCGTGTTTTACTCGCGTCTTACCTTGCGGACAATTTCTAATTTACTTGGCACCTATCAACAATTCTGTGTCGTGTCTACCCGATGTTCTTCCAGATATGACATGTCTTCTTCCCTAGTGCAATTCCTCGGTGGGTCGTCCCCTGTGACGTTGTTTCGTCTGTATCCGTGCATTTGTCATTTTCATCATACGCATCATATCAGATTCATATTATATTTAGCATTATAGTTCGTTTTGTTTTGTCCATATCATTGCATAACACTGCGTCTAAAGGCAAAATTTTCGGTTATCTGTATTTAAATCCCTCCACCACGATTTCTCGAGTCTCCGTTGCTCGAATCACCCGGTGAAGTTATTTAAATAGGGGCAACTGTAATACCCCAAATTTTGCCCTAAGATTTGTCGTCGCATTTCATTGCATTTTTATTGCATTTAATCAATTACTAACAAATTTGTGTAGTCGTTTGACTTTTTGCAGGTAAATATCATATGGCATGTATTTTTTTTCTAAAAAGTAAAAATGGCACAATTGGCAAGAGGACATGTGTAAGGAGTTGTGAGTGTGAGAGGTTGAGAGTTCGAATCTCACCTTAGTCACTTTTTGTTTTTTTATTATTTTTACTCTAAATGTTTCTATCTCTCATTAAAAAATAACAAAAATAGTTTTTTATTATTATTTAATTATTATTTTCGTATTTTAATTAAATCATTTTTTAAAATATTATTTTTTTCACTTTTTTCTAAATTATTCATAAAAATATCCAAAAAATCATAAAATAAAAAAATATTGAAAAATTTTTTTTGTTCTTTTTATAATATTTTTGATTTTAGGAATCAATAGGATTATTAGTTTTTATTTTAAGTTTATTTTAATTATTTTAAATTATTTAAATTATATTTTTTCTTAACTAACTATTTAGTTTGGGCTTTAAAATGGGCTTTAGGGACATTATTGACAATTTGGTGTTAACCCTAATTTGTTCCCTATATATACATGTGTTGCCTTGTTGAAAAAAGGGTCAGAAGGTTTTCTTCAGAAAAGAGGAGAGAGAAAAGGAGAAACAAAGGAGATCCCCAGAGAAGAAAGGCGGTCGTTCCCACAACTCGTCAGAAGGATTGGAGCTCTCCAGTGTTCCCTTATTCAAACCTTTTTCACATTTACCGAAGCAAACCTCCGCTTCGTAGGTTAAATTACTAAACATTTTGCCTTTTCATGTTTATATTCATATTTTGCCATGTTAATGTGTTTAGGTCCGTTAAATTACTAAACCTTTTGCTTTTTCATATTTATGTGCATATTTTGCCATGTTAATCTCCATGTGTATTTAGGTTCGTAGATTTTAATATCAAAACCCTTTTTTATCAAAACCTTTTTTTTAAAATCAAAACCCTTTTTTTATTTATTATTAAAACCTTTTTTAAAAAACTGAAAAGCCTTTTTGTTCCGAAGAAAAAAAAACATTTTTGTTCCCAAAAAACTGAAAAGTCTTTTCCCAAAAAAACTGAAAAGCCTTTTTTTGGGATGAAAAGTCTTTTTTGTTCTAAAAAAAACTGAAAAGACTTTTCCCCCAAAAACTTTTTTTTTATAATTTAAACTTATTTTTTTTTATAATTTTAACTTAAATATTTTTTATTAAAAAATTAAAACCTTTTTTTTTTTATAATTAAAATATTTAAAAATTAAAACCTTTTCGTAAGGAACTCCTGATGTTTGATGTTTGTCGTGTCATTTTATGTACCCTTTTATTACTTTTCTTTCTTTTGGCATTTCATGTGCATGCTCGAGGTTGAGATGTGCTTGTGGTGGCCACAGCCCCACACTATTTTCCTCCCTCACTTTATTCTAAGTGTCATTACATATTTTCATATTCTTCATGTTTTCAGAAATGTTTCTTTGTTTCTTTATACCCTCTGCCTTTATTACTTTTCCTATTCCTGTACCTTAATTATTCCTCCATATAATGATTTGTCATTTTCACATTTTTTTACAGTTTTATCCTTCCGAAGGATTAGGTCCAGCCTTTTGGCCGCCGAGTCAATAGCCTTACCCCTTTTATGGATCAAACCCTGTTTAGCCTAGGTGTCCCGCCGTGGGCAAAATTGCTTTTATCCTAGTGTTAGGCCAAAAGAGTCGCCGTACTCTGTTTTAAGGTTTTCCGCCGTGGAATCCCTAATTTAACCCTATTTTAATTTTAATTAACATTTTTTTATAACATAGAGATCGGAGTTTAAGACTCCATGTAAGCGTGTCCTTAAGATGCGTTTATTCCCCTTAAGACCTTGGCCACAGTCAAGACGTTTCTAACCTCCCTTTTGAGGGGAACTACAGTTACTCTGATTCCATTCCCGTAAGGATATGTAGGCACAAGATGCGATGTCTTGCCGAGTAAACTTAGAATTAACCCCTAGGTATTTTTTAATTTTCAATCCTTTGTATATACCCTAAAGCAAAATAATTAATGAAATAAATAAAAAAAAATAAACAAAAGGTTCCCGTAGAGTACTACGGAAGTTTAGGGTGCTAATACCTTCCCTAATCTTAACCAACCCCCGAACCTTAGATCTCTCCCCTTTAGGTTTTTCCTTTCTTTAACCTTTCCTTCGGATAAATCAAAGACCGGTTGTAAATGAATTAAGATTCAAGTTAATCAATAGCTTGACATCCAAATTTCACCGCAACAGGTGGAGACTCTTCTGTTTTTCCGGCACCTTATTTTCGCAGTAGCGACAGCTGGCGACTCTGCTAGGGACTCCAACGGTTCCCTGTGCGAGTCAATCCTAGCGCTTGTGTGTTTACCTGTTGGGTTGTGTTTATTTATCGCATTTTTTTCCTTCTGCATTTTATTTTCAGTATAATATTATTACTGTTGTGCTGTGGGAGGGGTTTCACTTTGAGAGATAAGCCAGACCCAGGCTTGAGTATGTACATAGCTTTAGAGGTAGATTAGTGGTGAACCTGCATGTTAGGCATGCGCTAGTTCCCACGAAATCTGCGCTCAGATGAGATTCTTTGAGATGACTTCCATTTCCAGCCCAGTGGGCCGTCGAAAGGATTTCAGATCTAAGGATTGTCGACTCTGGGGACCGATCATTTGTGATTTAGCTGAGTGAGGCTACTTCAAGAGATGATGACGCCACACCTTCTGGGTATCGTATCATTGTTTCTTGAAAGTCTGTGACGTTGATGAACGCATAGGATGTCGTACCTTTGTCAGTGATTAGGTCCATACCAGTGAGCAGGGTCGGGTTATTGCAGGAAACTGTAACCTTCAGACAACCTGGTTTCCTTGACAATGAATCAGTATTGTGGGTTTCAGTAGGCCTTTATTATCAGAGTGTGGTATATTCTTGCTGAAGCAAAATTAAGATTTGCCACTTCATAGCACAACACATCACTCTTGATCTCCTGCTGCATTTTGAATTTGCATTTACATTTTCATATTGCATTGCATTTAACACGTATCTGTGTTGCAGGTGTGCAATTCTCTTGATTCTAGCAATCTTGTCCCTTCTGTGTCCAACATGGAGCCCAATGTAAGAAGAACTTTGGCCTACAAATTCCCTACTCCAGATATTACTACTCTGAGGAGTTTGATTTCTTTGCCTAGTAAGGAAGCGATGAGAGACTTTAGAGGAACCTATGGGAAACTGCTCAGTGTTGTGTGCAAGTCATCTGTGTATGAATTGAACAGACTTTAAACCCTGCTTCAATTTTATGATCCTCCGTTGCGTTGCTTCACATTTCCAAGCTATGTGTTGGCCCTTACTTTGGAAGAGTTTTCTGTCATATTGGAAATACCCATTCTTGCTCAGGTACCCTTTTGTCCTATTGATCGGGAGCCAGATCTGGCTAGTATGCTACAACTTTGCATATTGAGGTCTCTGAATTGAAAGGAAAAACAGCCAGGAGAAATGGAGCCTGGGGATTCTCATTACCTTTTCTAGCTGAGAAAGCCCGACACTTCGCCAAGAAAGAATGCTGGGTGGCCTTCAAATCTATTTTGGAATTGTTCATATATGGTATCATGTTATTCCCCAATATTCCAGATTTTGTGGATGTGGACGCTCTTCGTATCTTCGTTTCAAGGAATCCCATCCCTACCTTGCTCGAAGACGTGTATCATTCGGTGCACTATAAGAACGAGAATAGAAGAGGCAAGGGTATGTCCTGTTGTGCTTCACTGTTTTACAGATGGTTTGTCACTCATTTACCTAAGGATGATCCTTTTATAAAGAATGCAGAGACGAAGGAATGGTCTGAGCGACTGATGAGTTTGTCTGTGAAAGACATTGATTGGTTTGACAGAGATCGCCTGGGGAGTGAAATCATTTACAGTTGTGGGAAATTTCCTAATGTCCCTCTGGTGGGTAGGAAAGGCTGCATCAATTACAATCCGTTTATCGCTATCAGACAGTTCGGGTATGCTTTGAGGGGCCCTCCTAAGGAAGAAGAGGTACAGGAATCTCTGTACCTCACTGGTGCATTAGAAGGGGATGATTTGGTCAGATTTGAACATGCCTGGAATAACGTTCACCGAAAAGGAAAGACCTCATTGGGGAAAAGCAATAATCAGGCTTATCCTCCTTATGTGGACTGGATTCATAACAGAGCAGAAAAAGTATTGATGCATTTTCCTCCTGTCAAGCAGGATTGCCCTTCAGAGCCTACCATGATTGAAATCCAGAAGTATGAGCAGCTTTAAGCTAAGAATAAAGAGCTAGTCAAAGCCAACGAAGAACTGGAAAACAAGATCGCTCAACTCCGAAGAGAAAAGAACGAAGTCGTACACACCTGCAAGAAGCAGACATAGTTGATCAACCACCTGGGCGCTAATTTGACCAAGGAGACTGATTCTAGAGAGCGTCTTGGGTTGGACCTAAAGACAGTGCATGGGGTATTGACCACCAAAAAGCAGGAGCTGGATAAGGCATACCGGAAGTTGACCCAGTACGAGAAATTGTGGAACAACACTTTGACTAGCCACAAGGAGCGGGAAGAAAAGCTGAAGCAGCAGATAGTCCTGTTGGAAGCTCAGATTGAGGCCAAAGACAAGCAGATAAAGTCTAAAGCCTCACTCCGACGAGACGTCCAGTATAGGTTGGTTGAGACCAAGGCAAACGTAATGGATTGTCAACTCCGGGCTGACGCTAAGAAGAGTAGGGTGGAGAACCGTTCTGAAGAGGGTGTTTGTGGGAGCATTGCCGAGAACCTCCCAGATGCCATCAGGCAAAGGGATTTGTTGATCCAGAGCCTGCTCACTCAGCCTGACCATCCCGCTACGAAGAAGTTACTGGAGTATTTCCGTGCCCGTAGCCGCACTTGATTCCTTTGTAGTTCTTTGTACCTTTTATGCATTGATATGCTGATCACCACCAGGCTTGTTGGTTGGGGTCATGCATGTTGCTTCAGTTGTATTCAGTTGCTATTGTATGCTACCCACGTGGGCTTTTCATCTATATATGAGGGTTTCTTTCCATGATTAGACGGTAGACTTTATTTGTCTTGGAGCTAGAATCGAGGGGGACTTCCTCTTAATGCATGGATACGTGTTTGCATTTGCATAAATCATTTGCATGACAAGTACCTTGAGTTGTTTCCTAACCCTCTATTGACGCAGGTTTCAGGATTGCCGATCAGCGAATTCATCGCTACTCTACAAGAAGTAATTGCAAGAAAGCTATGGATCAAATGCAAACTGAGATGCAGGAGATGCGTGACAGGATGGCGCAGTTCATGCAGGTTATGGAAACTATGGCCAAGGGCCAAGAGCAGCTTCAGACTCTGGTGCAGCCGCTGATTGCACGAGTCGACGGTAATGGTGTGCTACATGGCGGGGTCGCTACTGATCCTCCTCATGGCGAGACTACCGAGCGGGTGATGTTGTACCAATGGTCGTCCTCAATACTGATGAGAACGGTAATAGAGCTGGGAATGGGAATGTGACTGGTAATGGTAACGGGCATGTGGAAACCAACGAAAATGTTGGGACCGGGAATGCTGGTTTTGGTGTTGGTGATGGGAACACTGGTGTAGGTATTGGTGTTGGCAATGCTGGTTTCGGTGGTGCCAATTAGGGCTATGGCAATCAGGGCTTTGGCAATGCAGGTTTTGGCAACGCAAGCAACAACAGTTTTGGGATGGGTGCCTACAACGCTGGTTTTGGTCCAGGTGCTGGCAATCAGGGTTTTGGTAATATGGGGTATGGTCCCAGGTTTCATCAGAATGGCTTTGGTCCTAATGTTGCTTATGTTGGGTATGATAATGGGGATTCTCATTGGGGAAAGGATCGTCAAGAAGATGCTTTCCCTCCGCCGGGCAGGGACCTTGAGATGCCCACAGACAATGACCGAAGGTTCAAGATGTTGGAGGAACAAGTGAGAGGTCTTGCCAATCAGAGTGCCATGGGGTTGGACATGGCTAATATGGGGTTGGTTCCTGGCTTGAGGGTGCCACTCAAGTTCAAAGCGCCTACTTTTGACAAGTATAAGGGGGATACTTGTCCAAAGGTTCATGTGCGGTCGTATTATCCAAGAATGTCTGCTTATTCGAGTGACGAAAAGATGCTGATGCATTTTTTCCAGGATAGCTTGTTTGGACCGTCATTGGAATGATACATGGGGTTAGAGCCCACTCATATTGGTAGCTGGAAAGAGTTGGCGGAGGCCTTTGTAAAGCATTACCAATATAACAGCAACCTTGCACCGAACATGGTCCAACTCCAAAATCATTCTCAGAAGAATGGCGAGAGTTTTAAAGAGTACGCCCAGAGGTGGCGTGAGCTTGCAGCTAGGGTGCACCCACCCATGGTAGAGCGTGAGTTGGTGGATCTGTCTGTGGGCACTTTCTCTGGTTTGTATTATGACAGGCTCCTCAATTGTATGACGGATAGTTTTTCTGATATGATACTCTTGGGGGAACATATAGAGAACGGCGTCAAGATCGGTAAGATTCAAACGAGAGAATCGACCTCAGCTGGAGGTGGCAAAAAGGTTTTTGGAAATAAGAAGTAGGGGGATACTAATTCAGTATATAGCTCCAGAGGAAGAGGTAGAGGTCGAAACCAATACCGTCAGCAACAAATTCCTAGTGTGATAATTCCTGTACCTCAACAGCAATAACAACAGCCACAGCAGCAACAGAGCCAGCAACATCCTACTCAACGAAGAATTCAGGATAGAGATAGGGTCGTGAAAAGAGTATTTGATGCGCCTCCCCTACCGTATGCTCAGCTTCTCCAAACTTTATTACAACTGCAGCTTGTTGAGAAAAGGACGTTAGCTCCGTTGAAGGGCACGTCTCCTTTTGGTTATGATGCTAATGCACATTATGAATTCCACTCCGGGGCACCCGGTCACAGCATAGAGAATTGTCACGCATTCAAGCACAAGGTGCAAGATTTGATAGATAGTAAGGCTATAAACTTTGGTAATGAGGCACCCAATATTGCGAAAAATCTGATGCTGTCTCACGGATCTGCACAGGTGGGTGCAATCTTGGAAGATACCAGTCTGAATTTGGTCATGAATGTAGATGAATTGAAAACGCCTCTGGGCTGTGTAAAGAGCAGGTTGCTGAAGGGGGGAGTCTTCCTTGGTTGTGATGCAGATTGTGTTGATTGTTTAGCCCGACCCGAGGGATGTGATAGTTTGAGAAGAGGTATTCAAGGGTTGATTGATGAAGGAACACTGCAATTCGACCATACTACTAAAGAGAAGCCTGTTGAGGCAATAGTTGAAGAGCAGGGCGAAGTTGCAACGGTTACGATCTCGTTTAAGACTGTCACGATATCGGCGCCTCCCAAAAGACCGATCATCACCATAACCAAAGCTAGACCCATTCCATACGAAAGCACTAAAGCCATCCCTTGGAACTATGGGGCGGAAGTTTACTGCAATGGAGAAAAGATTAACCTGGAAAGCCCGCCGGTTGGGTCAGTTGATAACCTTGTGGGGGCAGGGGGCATAACCCGCAGTGGCAGAATATTTGCATCACCAGAAGTAAAAGCTGAGAGAATTGCCAAAGGGAAAGGTAAAGTCGATGAAGGAAGGTCTTCTCAAGAGAAGGAAAAAGAGACATTGACTAAGGAGGTGGAAGAATTTATGAGATTAATCCAGAAGAGTGATTATAAAATTGTTGATCATCTGCAGCAGACGCCTTCCAAAATCTCGATTTTGTCATTGCTGCTTTGTTCCGAAGCTCATCGGAACGCTTTACTGAAAGCGCTTGACACTGCTTATGTACCGCAGGAGATATCCGTTAATCAGCTCGAAGGAGTGATTGCGCACGTGAATGCGGAGCATGGCCTTGGCTTTACAGATTTTGATTTAACACCCAGGGGCCGCAACCACAATAGTGCGTTGCATATTTCAGTGGAATGTAGGGGCACTGTTATGTCTCATGTTCTTGCTGACACTGGTTCGTCTTTGAATGTTTTGCCCAAGAAGGCACTTTTGAAGCTGGATACCCGAGGCATAATATGCACGCCAAGTGACTTGGTGGTGAGAGATTTCGAAGGGACTAGAAGGTCCGTGTTTGGAGAATTGACTTTGCCAATCCAGGTTGGTCCAGAGGTGTTTGACACTGTGTTTTACATCATGGACATTCAGCCAACTTATAGCTGCTTGCTCGGACGACCTTGGATTCACTCTGCAGGGGCTGTAACGTCTACGTTGCACCAGAAGCTCAAATATATAGTCGGTGGTGGCATTGTCACCGTGTGTGGGGAGGAAGACATCCTGGTAAGTTACATGTCGTCATTCAAATATGTCGAAGTGAATGGTGAGATCCATGAGACATTGTGCCAAGCTTTTAAAGGGGTGCAAATCAGAGACCAATCTCCTGTCGTAAGCAATGGGCCAGAAGTGGCCATGTCTTCATACAGAGAATCCCAAGCGGTAGTTCAGGCCGGGGAAGCTAAAGGTTATGGTCAAGTTCTGGAGATTCCTGTTAAGCAGGACAAGTTTGGCTTGGGTTACCCCCCGTCGTCGTCATCTTCATCGCAAAGTGCGCCAAAGTTCAAGGGGCCGATTGTGTTTACTCCAGGAGGAGTCAGTTTTGAAATGATTAATGTTGTGTCTGGCAGTGAAGATGGAGATAGCGAATGTGACATGGATTCCTGGATCAAGCCCAGGGAGCCAGGACAAAGCCTATGCAACTGGTCTATTCAGGACTTTATTCAAGTGACGACGAAACAGTAATGCCTTGTTTTTTCGATTATTGTACAATCCTATGTCATACTCGGGGCATAGTGATTTTATTTCAGGGCCTACTTGTTTATGTGTATGCTTTGCTTTAATCATCAAATAAAGGCGTTTTTCTCATGCAAATTTTGTGATCCCTGTTTTTCTATTTTTATTTTATCAATAAAATGGCAACGTGGTTGTGTGCTTTGTTTGCATATCTCTTGAAGCATTTAACCATTTCTCTTGCAGGATCCCTATCTCAGATGACACCGATCAAGAACTCCCTATGACTCGCTTCGACTTTGAGCACCCGATATTTCAAGCCGAAGAAGAGGTTGTTGAGGACGACGACTTACTAGAAGAGCTGACTCGATTTTTGAGACAAGAAGAGAAAATCATTCTGCTTCATCAGGAGGAAATTGAGGTCGTTAATTTGGGTTCCGAAAAAGTTGTCAGGAATGTCCGGATAGGGGCTGCGCTGCAAAGCGATATCAAGCAGAGACTTGTCGAGATGCTTCAAGAGTATAATGACATCTTTCCTTGGTCTTATGAAGATATGCATGGGTTAGACATTGATATTGTGGTCCACCGCTTGCCATTGCATGAGGAATGTCCACCGGTCAAGCAAAAGCTCAGAAGAACGAAACCAGATATGGCCGTAAAGATTAAAGAGGAAGTGCAGAAACAGTGGGACGCTGGTTTTCTAGCTGTTACAACTTACCCTCCTTGGGTCGCCAATATAGTACCTGTACCTAAGAAAGATGGTAAGGTACGGATGTGCGTTGACTATCGGGATCTGAATAAGGCGAGCCCTAAGGATGACTTCCCGCTTCCTCATATTGACGTATTGGTCGACAATACTGCTCAACTCTCGGTGTTTTCCTTCATGGACGGCTTTTCGGGCTATAATCAGATTAAGATGGCGCCAGAGGATATGGAGAAAACAACTTTCATTACCCCGTGGGGAACGTTCTGCTACAAAGTGATGCCCTTTGGTTTGAAGAACGCCGGGGCAATATATCAGCATGCTATGACGACACTCTTTCATGACATGATGCATAAAGAGATAGAGGTATATGTTGACGATATGATTGCCAAATACCAGACGGAGGAAGAGCATCTGGTGAATCTTCTGAAATTGTTTGAGAGGCTTAGGAAATTCAGGCTGAGGCTGAATCCTAATAAATGCACCTTCGGGATGAGATCTGGAAAGCTATTGGGGTTCATTGTTAGTGAAAGAGGAATTGAGGTTGATCCTGCAAAAATAAAAGCTATACAAGAAATGCCAGTGCCGAAAACAGAGAAAGAGGTTCGTGGCTTTTTGGGGAGGTTGAACTACATTGCCTAGTTCATATCTCATCTCACAGCCACGTGTGAGCCAATGTTTAAACTGCTGAAAAAAGATCAGGCGATTGTCTGGGATGAAAATTGTTAAAAGGCGTTTGAGAAAATAAAAGAATACTTGCAGGAACCTCCGATATTGATGCCTCCAGTAGCCGGAAGGCCACTGATCATGTACTTGACGGTTCTTGAGAACAGTATGGGTTGTGTTCTCGATCAACATGACGAGACTGGGCGAAAAGAGCATGCGATCTATTATCTGAGTAAAAAGTTCATCGATTGTGAATCCCCTTACTCAATGCTCGAAAAGACGTGTTGTGCACTTGCTTGGGCTGCCAAACGTCTGAGACAATACATGCTAAATCATACAACCATGCTGATTTCAAAGATGGATCCGATCAAATACGTCTTTGAAAAGCAGGCGCTTTCAGGAAGGATTGCCCGATGGCAGATGGTACTGACAGAGTACGATATACAGTATGTTTCGCAAAAGGCTATCAAAGGTAGCATGCTGTCAGAGTACCTGGCCGAGCAGCCAATCGATGATTACCAGCCGATGAAGTTTGATTTTCCTGACGAGGATATCATGTACCTAAAGATGAAAGATTGCGAGGAGTCATTGCATGGTGAAGGCTCTGAGCGGAGTTCCCAATGGCAGTTAATATTTGACGGTGCTGTTAATTCATATGGAAGTGGAATCGGGGCAATCATTACTACTCCACATGGGACGCACATCCCGTTCACTGCCAGATTGACATTTCCAGTTACCAATAATGAGGCTGAATACGAGGCGTGTATCATGGGTCTCGAGGCGGCTATTGATTTGAGGATTAAAAATCTTGATGTGTATGGAGACTCCACGTTAGTCGTGAACCAGATCAAGGGAGAATGGGAGACTCGTCAGCCTAATCTGATACCGTACATGAATTATGCAAGGAGGTTGTTGCCCTTCTTTGACAGAGTAGAATTTCACCATGTGCTGCGGGCATAAAATCAGATGGCAGACGCCCTTGCAACGTTGTCTTCAATGTATAAAGTCAACTTCTGGAATGATGCTCCCAGGATAGTTATCTCTCTCCTTGATAGGCCCGCTTTCATATTCACCATTGAGGAGGCTTCCGATGGCAAGCCATGGTAATTTGATATCCAGAATTTCCTAAAGAACCAGGAGTATCCGACTGGGGCATCCAGCCGCGATAAGAAGACTCTTAGGAGATTGGCTAGCAATTTCTACTTGAATCCAGATGGTGTTCTGTACAGGAGGAACCACGATTTGGTGCTATTGCAATGTGTGGATGAGAAAGAAGCGAATCTGCTTATGGAGGAAGTCCACGAAGGAACCTTTGGCACGCACGCCGGCGGACATGTTATGTCTCGAAAGTTATTACGGGCAGGGTATTATTGGCTGACGATGGAAAGAGATTGTTTCAAGTTTGTGAAGAAATGCCATAAATGCTAGATTTATGCCGACAAGATTCATGTGCCGCCCAGCCCTCTGAATGTTATGGCGTCCCCGTGGACTTTCTCCATGTGGGGCATTGATATGATTGGCAAAATTGAGCTCACTGCATCCAACAGGCACCGTTTTATCTTGGTAGTTATCGATTACTTCACCAAGTGGGTCGAAGCAGCGTCTTACGTCAATGTTACCAAGCAAGTGGTAGCCCAGTTTATCAAAAAGGACATCATATGTCGTTACGGAATCCCCGAAAGAATCATTACTGACAATGGTTCGAACCTGAATAACAAGATGATGAAGGAATTGTGCCAGAGTTTCAAGATTGAGCATCATAACTCATCTCCCTATCGGCCCAAGATGAATGACGTTGTCGAAGCGGCCAATAAGAACATCAAGAAGATCGTTCAGAAGATGGTTGTGACATACAAAGACTGGCATGAGATGTTGCCATTCGCTTTACACGGTTATTGTACGACGGTAGGCACATCAACCAGGGCAACACCTTTCTCACTAGTGTATGGTATGGAAGTTGTCCTACCATTGGAAGTTGAGATTCCTTCTTTGAGAGTTTTGCTCGATGTCCAACTTGATGAGGCAGAAAAGATAAAGAACCGACTGAATCAGCTCAGTTTGATGGATGAGAAGAGACTTGCATCTATTGCATATGGTCGTTTGTACCAGAGCCGGATGAAGAAAGCTTATGACAAGAAGGTGCGCCCTCGAAGCTTTCAGACGGGCGATCTTGTGCTGAAGAAGATTCTCCCACCATAATTAGATCATAGGGGCAAATGGAATCCCAACTATGAAGGTCCATATATCGTTCGAAAGGTCTTCTCTGGAGGAGCCTTATTGTTATCCACCATGGATAGCGAGGATTTTACATCCCCTATGAACTCAGACGCAGTTAAAAAATACTTTGCTTAAAGAGACCCGCTGGACAGAAAAAAGAAAAGTCCAGGAAAAAATGGGGCATCCCGGCGAACCAAAAAGAAAAAGAGAAAAAGGTTCGGGCAAAAATTAGGGATAAAATTGAAAAGATGTACGCTCGCGAAGTCGAAAACCTGAAAAGGCGACTTCGGCAAAAAAGGGTATCCCGGTGAATTGAAAACCCGAAAGGGTGATTCAGGCAAAAGTTAGGGATTGAAAAAGCAAATGACTGCGGTCCAAGTTTGATACTGCATTGCTTAGTGGCTTGGGAGCACCTGAGGGTCGATTATCCAAGTCAATTTCTTCCGAGGACGGAGTATCGGGAAAGTGTCGGAGTCAGGCGAGTCATAGGAGGATCAGCTCATGGTGTTTGTCTGTACCACGTTGCCGACATGTATACAAATTTCTTTGTGCCTCTGTACATATTTGTATTTGTTTTTGTAGCTTCCTCTTTTTAGGAGTTGCATCCACTGTAAAATTTTTGCCTATTTTACAGGCCCGTTATCAATAAACGCATACTATTCAGTACTTGATGTTTGTTTCTTGTTTTAACTTTTATTGTTTTGTTTGTGGAAAACGCCGATGTTTTTGGTAAACTTGCACGTGCATAAACTTGCAGGCCTCGGCCAATGATTGTTAAAACTTCGAATTAACTGAACAATTGTCACGGATATTGACCTGGATATTTCCTTTTGTATAGGATGTCTTGTTTTGTTCATATTTTGCAGGGTCGTTACCTTCGAAGCAAACAGCCAGGGGATCGTGTCTCCCCAGCCCCCTTAACGTAGGAGCAGGCTCTAGGTGATCGTGTTCCTCCCCAGCAGATGGAGGTCGCATTTTATCCCCGGAAGAGTGGATGTAAGTTAGCAAGCGGTCAGGCAGGTATGTGCATTCCCAGTCGTTGGTCAGGTGCCCATTCAGTCCCCAGTGAAGACCTCATAGGGTATAACCAAGTTGTTAGTCGTTTGTAAGGATCATCCCCATGCAGGATTGTTCTTTTTGTTCTCCAACGGGTTGTATTTCCTCCAATAGGTTGATCATCCTCTGCAGAGTTTGTAACTTCGGATATTTTGGGCTATCCCCAGCAGGATTGTTTCTTCCCCCCAGCGGAAGTTTGGCTTCATTCCTCCGGCATTTATTTTGCTGGAGCGTCTCTTTGCATTCGCATCGTGCATATCATCTACCCCAAACGCATAGCATTTCCATGTCGTATGGAGCATTATGCCATTTTTAAACATGTGCATTTTGAAACATAATCTAGGTCGGTTACCTCTTTGTTTTCAGGTGTTTTTCCTGCAGGTAATTGGAAATCTTGTTCAGGATAGTTTTCGAATATTAAATTCTCGGCACGAGATATGTGGTGATAACGTCCGTCCTATCATGTGTGCTTTTATCAGATTTGCTTGATTGAATTGCTCTTCTTCCCCAGCGGTGTTTTCCTCAGATTGCTGTTACGTTAGTGTTAAAAGATTTCAGGGATTAGACCATTGAAGTCGTTACTTGTTGTCAAAGTAAGTGTCTGGCAGTTGACGTCAGAATTTCCCCAGTAGAGTTTTCCTCAGATTGTTGTTACGTCAGCATTAAAAGATTTCAGGGATTAGACCGTTGAAGTCGTTACCTGTTGTCAAGATTGATATCTGGCAGTTAGTGTCAGAATTTCCCCAGTAGAGTTTTCCTCGGATTGCTGTTACGTCAGTATTAAAAGATCTCATGGATTAAACCTTTGGAGATGTTCCCCGTGTTGACGGAGATTTTACCCGTGTTGACGGAGATGTTACCCGTGTTGACGGAGATGTTACTCGCGTTGACGGTGATGTTACCCGTGTTGATGGGGATGTTACCCGTGTTGACGGAGATTGTTACCCGTGTTGACGGAGTTGTTACCCGTGTTGACGGAGATGTTACCTGTGTTGACAGAGTTGTCACCCGTGTTGACGGAGTTGTTACCCGTGTTGACGGAGTTGTTACCCGTGTTGACGGAGATGTTACTTGTGTTGACGGAGAGTTTACCCGTGTTGACAGAGAGTTTACCCGTGTTGACGGAGATGTTACCCGTGTTGACGGAGATGTTACCTGTGTTGACAGAGTTGTTACCCGTGTTGACGGAGATGTTACCCGTGTTGACGGAGATGTTATCCGTGTTGACGGAGATTGTTACCCGTATTGACGGAGATTGTTACCCGTATTGACTGAGGTTGTTATCCGTGTTGACGAAGATTGTTACCCGTATTGACGAAGATTGTTACCCGTATTGGCGGAGATTGTTAGTCGTGTTGACGGAGAGGTTACCCGTGTTGACGGAGATTTTACCCGTGTTGACGGAGTTGTTAACCAAGTTCGCGCTTTACGTAGTGCAAATACCGGTAGTGTCAGAAATGTTCCCTGCAGAGTTGTTCGTTCAAGTCTTAGGATGGAAGATTAGCACTTTTATTTAGTGCTTCGCCCATTTCTGCGGAAATGGGAGGTCAAGGATAGTACATTGACGATTCACGCTTTACGTAGTACTTGCCCGTCCCTTCGGAGATGGAAAGTCAAGGATGGTATTTTGATGCGGTCCTGTGGCTCGGTGCCCGCTTATTGTAGCGCATATTTGGAGATTGACGATTGTTGATCTAATATGTGGATTCAACGCCTATGGTGTCACACAGGTGGTTGATGTTGAGATCAGGTTCTGTACCAGATGATTGATCAGTTGTTGCCGTGACAACCAGATTCAATTTTCAGGATATATTTCCCCAAGCAATTATTACAGTTTATTTCTTTGGTTAGCAAATTTCCGGGTTCTTTGGTATTCAACCGCCTTTTACCTTGATTGTCGAAAAGCCGTTCACTTTTCATCCAGTCAGGTTCAAGCCGCTTGAATAGGGGCAACTGTTGCACCCCAAAATTTGCCTAACCTTTTTCTCACTTGGTTTATGTTTCATTGCATTAGCATTGCATTGTTCTAGCATTTGCACAGCATATCATTATTCATTTAGCATGGGATCAAGTGTGGTTTACATCAAGAGGAGCCTATCTAGAGGTCTTACCCAAGCTTGAGAGGTCACCAAAGTCATCAGGAAGAGAGTTGTGTTCTTGAGAAGTTTGGTTGCTTGTGTAGGGTTCATCTCCTAACCTGTGAAACCTTGATCATGGATAGAGTGTGGATAGAGCTCATGTAGCACCTTGAGGGTCATGGTGGAGCTCAGTCAAGTCATTATGCCAAGTGGGGAAAGTCACAGTTGAGGGTGTTGCAATTAAGGTTTTCATCTGGTCAACCTTGAGTCAGCTGTGCAATTGAAGAGGATCAAAGCCTATTTCTAAGTCTTTGAGATCATGGAAAGTTGTGTTGAGATACATGAGATGATATTCCAAGATTAATTCAAGAATAATTCAAAGTGTGAGGAGTTGCTAAATTAGGGTTGCCAGGGTAAAATCCCCTATTTAGTGCCTGGCTTCAAGACCACTTATCTCAAGATACAAGTTTCATCTCAATTTTTGTCCAACCTGGAACTTGTAGAGCATGTTCTTAACTTTAATTTGAGTACTAGAAGTCCTCCATTGGATTTATATAACTCAAGTTATGGTCCAGACAAGTTACATGTCATTTGAGGAATGTGAAATTTGTCTGCAAAAGTCAACCAACTTCCAAGGAACTTTTGACCTAGAAGGGTGTTTCTCCTCAACTTTTGGCCAACATGAAAGTTGTAGGTCTTGATCTTATATTTCCAAATTTTACTAGAAGTCTTTCATCTGATTTGTAGAACTCAATTTATGAGGTTTAAAAGTCAAGGGTATTTTGGGAAAGTAAGATTATAGGTAATTTCCTCTATCTTGCACACTTCAAATGAAGTTTTGTCCAACACAAAACTTGCTCAAAATGGGATTTTAACTTCAACCATGTATTCATAAGGCTTTGATTTGGCTTAGGGCAAGAATTGGTTTGAAGGAAATTGACAAAAGGGGAATTAAAAGGCATTTAAGTTGAAAAATCCAAATTAATTCATATGTGCTAAGGCCAATGCAAATGACTGCTCATTTTGACTAGAAATATCATTTTGAACACAATGGAAATATTAGAAAGTCAATTTGGGGCATATTTCATGACATTTCACTTTGTTACTTCATGGATAAGTAACACATCAAAGGTTGGTCATATGATGCAAACAAGGACTCAACTTGATCCCTACACTCTTACCAGGTCACAAGGAGGTCAGGTGAAGCTTCTAGAAGGATGAAACAGCCAGAACCCGTGTACACCGTAGTTGGATTTTGAAAAGAAATGTGAAAGTTGGATCTCACTGTTTGGGCCTCAAATGGGCCTCAAAATCATCCAAATCAATTCTATTTAAGTTCCGAAACAAATTCAGATCAAGTTTGGTGATCATTTGGTGCAAGAATCAGTTGGAGCAAGAAGCTTGGAAGTGGAAAATCGTGTTTGGAGTTTGAGAGCAAATCAAGGCAAATTGAGGTTTCTAACAGCTTTATCATTGATCATTGAAGAAATCTGCACGAGATTGGAGCAAGAATCACACCATAACTGCCTCAATTTCAGTATGTATTCCAGGTTTCTATCTCTCACATTTACTCTAATTGTATGGTGATCTTGCATGATTTAGAATGAGGTTAAGCATTAGGAAGATGGTTATATCATTTTAGGATAGAAATTTGGTGGTTTGATGATAAATTAAGTTGTGACATGATTTCTGTTAGAGCTTGTAACTGCCTGATTCTGGAGTTTTAGCACGATTTGAATAGGTCTTGATGATCCTGGTGAAATGTAGATTAAATCTATGGCAAGAAATCATAGTTTGATGAAAACTCAGGTGGTAGCATATTTTAGGATTTTGATCGGGTTTTAAAATCCAGTGAGAATTAGGAGAAAAGGATGTGAGGTTTGGAATCAGCATGAAAAATGGAAGAGAACGGTATAGGTTTTGTTGTGAATTGATGACCTGTAACTGGTAGCTCACCGGAGAAGACGGTGGCGCAGCCACCGGACCACCGTCTGGTTCGCCTGAGTCATTTCCCTCCCTTTCAGAGTTTGAAGGTAGACGATGAACTACATCCATTAGATCAGTGGAAATGTTAGACTTTGTAATCAGATTCAACGAGCGAGATCCACTTTCAGACCTTGGACTTTGACTACATATATGCATGATCCCTTAGGATTTATTTCACAGTTTTTAGATAACTTTAGGACTGGTTTTAGACTAGGTTCCCATGACCTTCCATTTTAGGGTTCCCATTTGACACTTGGTGATTTAGGAATTCTTTAGGGCCTTTAAGCATAGTTTTAGTCCCTGGTCTCTCTACTATAGATACCTAACACATGTAGGTCCCCTTAGAAAATTTTATAGGATTTTAGAAGTAGTTTTGGTATTTTAAATAGATTTAAAACTTAGGCTAGTTTTATGATGCTTCTAACATGACCTTTCATTTAGAATGACTTCAATAATGACCATTAGATGATTCTAGGTCTCATATCATTTCTTGATAAGATGGTGATCAGATAGATGCTTCTTTAGAGCCTTGAACCTTTGGTGCAGATGATCCTTAGGGGGTAATCTTTGAGGTTCTTTAGCAGTTCAAGTTAGGTGAGTGATCCTTCCTATAGGGTTAGTTTCCCTTTCAATTTTCCTTGCTTAAATGGAATCCTCCTTGTGAGCATGTTTCCTCCTGTGGAGGAATTCATTGCATTATCATAAGGGAGTTGAGTCTACGAAAGCTTCCTAAGGAAGTGGAGTTGGTTGAGTGTTGTTGCACCCCAAAATTTGACCAACTCTTCTTTACCTAGCTTGTGTTTCATTTCATTCACATTAGCATTATCATTTTCATTTCATTGACATGTATGCAGGAGATCAAGAGGTATGATTACCAACTAAGAGCTACACAAGACTATGAAGCTAGCTATGAAGGTTATTCAAGTGTTCAAGTGTAGATATCTTTGTCAGAGAAGTCAGAAGATTCTCAGAGAGAGTGGTTGAAACCAAGGTTGTGTGCCTCCTAACTTGAGAGTTGTGGAAAGGCCTCAGATGATTCTGAAACCATGAAGAAAGACTTGAAGCCTTGAGAGAGCTTATGAGGTGTCTTGAAAGCCATCATGAAGCCTAGACAGGTCATGGTACAAGATTAAAGAAACCTTAGCCATGAGTGGTGTAATTAGGGTTTGACTGGGTCAACCCTAGGTTAACTGAGGATTTGAAGAAGGTTGAGACCTAAACCAAGAGCCATGTGATCATGGATTGATGCATTGAGATGTTATGAGGATGATTCCAAGGTCAACTCATCATGATTGAGGAGTTTGAGAAGTCTCAAGCTAGGGTTTCTAAGGCTTGACAGTGTAAAATCCCCTAGTTTGACCCCTATCTTCAAGGCAGTTTAGCTCAGGATGTGATTGTCATCTCATCTTACCCCAAACATGAATGTTGTAGAGCTTGTTCTTAGCTTTAATTTGAGTGCTAGAAGTCCTTGATATGATTTGTAGAACTCAAGTTATGACTTTGACAAGTTACAGGTCATCTGAAGTATGTGAATCTGGGGCCTTGAAAGTTACCCAACTTGCATCAAACTTTTGCCTAAGAAGGATGATTCCTATGAACTTTTGGTCAACATGAATGTTGTTCCTTATCTTATTAGCTTTCTAGAGAGTACTAGAAGTCCTTGATAGGATTTGTAGAACTCAAGTTATGGCTTTGACAAGTCAAGGGCATTTTGGTCATTTGAAGATTACAGGTCATTTCAAGCATAAGGCCATAACTCCTATTTCCAAGCTTCAAATGGAAAAATCTTCAACATAAAACTTGTTCAAAATGATGTTTTAAGGCTAGTAAGGAGGTCATGAGATTTTGGAAATTCTTGTAGCTCATACTTGTCAAAATGGTCAAAATAAAGGAGGATTTAATGTATTAAAGTGACCTATTTTTGGGAATTTTCAATACATGACCAAAACAATGCAAGTGACCTACCAAATTGAATGGAAAAATCATTTTAGAAACAATGGCATTATTACAATTTTGATTTGAGGTCAAATTAAGGGACTTATCATAAGTTACTTGTAATCTAAGTTACACTTGCAAAACATAAGAGAGATCAATGTACAAGCTATCCAAGCATCCTAACATCTCATACATCTCATCTAAGGAGATTTTCAATTCAGAATTGGAGCTGAAAACAAGGGAAACATGGACTGGTGTGAGTATGGCTTGAAATGAGAAACCATGACATGAGATTTTCAAAATCTCCTTGGATGGTTCCAGAAGGTGCTAGAGGGTTCTGAATCATTCTATATATGGTTTAGAAGAGGTCCATGGAAGAGGTTGGTGAGAGTTGATGAAGGAGAGAGAGTTGGGATTCAGAATTTGTTCATTGCAAATTGAAATCCATTCTTCATTTCTACACCATTTCAATCGATTCTTTCTATTGCAATCTCTTCCTTATGAGTTACTGAGTGATTCCATAGCAAATTGAGAGCAAGAACATGGCTTAATCGTGCATGAGCTTTTGAGTTCCACCTGTTGTAAGTCACTATCGGGTTTGGAGTTGCAAGCATCTTCCATCAATTCTTTTGCAAACAGAAGCTATATCTTGATACAAGGAACGATTCTGGAAGGATTGAAGTGTTGAAGTGAAGATTTGGTACATCTGTTATTCAAGAAATCCCAGGTTTGTAACTTTCACCGTACACCTTAATTTAAGCATTGTTAAGTCAAATTGTTAGGTTAGAATGGTTAGAGACAACTAGGGGATGGATTCTGGAGAGTTTGAGAGCATTTGGTTATGTTCAAGGTGATGACACCATTTCAGTTTGGATCAAGAGCTTGGTGTATAGTGAGCAATAATATGAATTCTATAGGGGAAACTGATCAGAGTAACGTGATGAGCGTTTTAGACCAAGCAATTTCAAGATTGGAGACAATTGATTCTTGGTCAGAATTTTGATCCCCGATCGTGTTTAGGGTTAGAGGATATTTCAATTGTTTCTAAGACCGTGGTTGTGATCAGTGTGGAATTTAGAGTATGTTAGTGCTTTAAACCATGTGTTTTGATGGAGATATGATGAAGTTCGAATTGAGCAAGAACCATGTTTGAACTCTGGTTCTTCCCTCCATTTCCATGGCCAGAGGTAGGATATGAAGTTTTCACCATTGGATGAGAGCTTGACCTTTGACTGGGAGAGGATCCAACGGCTGCGTTTTGAAGTTGAATTGTGAAGGATCTGAATAATGAAACGCACCGTTTCATTTATTCAGTGTTTTGGGCTTAGTGAACTAAGCGCTATTCACACCCCCCTGATGGCCCAACCCATAATTTTAACTGATTCTGATTACTTCTTGCACCGTGTGTTTAATCTTTTTGTTGGATTTTCATTTAATTTTCATTTTGTTTATGGTTCTTGCAAAAATCATAATCAATTGAAAATTTATCCAATTAAACCCATTCTTTTTGCATATTACTCATGATTGAGTCTATTACTTTTTAAAGAAAAAATATTTTCATTTCATGTAATTTCTGATTTAATTGGAATTTTGCATTTTAATTGATACTAAAATGATTATGTTTGATGCATATTTTTGTGTAATTTAGTGTGATCTCATGGTGATGATTTTAAGCCTAATTTTGTGTGTGTGATTAGGTTAGACATGTATGATCCCATAGAATTTTTCTCACATTTTTGTGATGAAAATAGGTGTGCTTTCTAGATTGATGTTTAGATGCCTCTTTTTTAGGGTTTTAGGTTTGATACCTTAGGATGTAGGATTTAGTTCTAGGTCTAATTTGATGGTTTGATCTTTGAAACTAATGTGGTAGAGTCATGATTGACCTAGGTTCCCATAGTAATTTTTGTAGGATTTTACAATTGATTTTAGTATTTTAGTTAGGACTAACTTTAGTACTAGGTTTTAGGTGATCCTAATTTACTAATTCAACTAGTTTAACTTCCTTAGTTCCCTTAGATTAGGGTTTGTGCCTGGTTTGCCTTTGGTTGAGATTGAAGACAAGATTGAAGACAAGGTGAGGATGCTTGAAGTTGCTTGAGGTTGCTTGGAGCTTTGGATTTGTTGGTGCCTGAAGGTGTCTGATGAAGACTAGGAGATAGGACATAGGGAGAGCCTTGTAGTTAGAATGATTTCTTTCACAAACATGAAAAGCATCTTGTGCCTCCATTCCTCCCAATGACTAAAAGTCCTTCTCAGATATTCACATCCCTCCTTTGGAAGGATGAGTGGCTTTATCTGGGAAGTAGAACTTTGAGGGAACCAGCCTCTCATAATGATGAACCCTTACAGGCTTCCTTTGGTTGTCAGTAAGTTGTTTATCATTTCCTTTCACTTTGTTAAATCAACTATCTTATGGTTTGAGTATCTTGAAAGATGTTGGACTTGAGTTTGAAGATGAGGACTTCACTGAAGAGTGTGGAAGAGGATGATTCCTTGAGCATTGCCATTGCAGCTGAAGCTTGAAGAGCAAGAGTAACAAGTTGATACTTGAAGACCCAATGGAGATTGAGTGAAGAGCTGAGGCTTAGAAGATTGAGGGATGAAGTTGACACTTCTAAGTGATTAGAGACTACTCTGAGCAGCTGAAGCTTAATAGAGAGAAGACCAAGTTGATACTGGTGAAGTAAAGAGAGCTGAAGCTTGAAGACTGAGTTGATACTTATGAAGAGGATGCAATTGAGATTGATTGTAGAGCTGAGGCTTGAGGAATAAAGGATGAGTTGATACTTACACTGAGACTTGAGAGCCTGAAGGAATCAAATTGATACTTGTGGTTAAGAGCAAAGCCTGAGGGTGGAGTTGACTGGAAAGCTGAAGCTGGAAGAAGAAGATTAAGTTGAAACTTAGGTTGAAGGGTTGAGACCTGGAGAAGCAAATTGATACTTGGTATGAAGGATGATAGCCTTGAAGGGTGGTTAAAGTCTGAAGACTGGATTGCTGTCAGAAGAGCTGAAGCTTGGAATTGAGAGAGTTGTTGATCTGCTTTCTTGTCTGTTTTCTTTTCTGTATTGCTGATGTGCCTTGTTTGACTTGCTTGATGCATTAGAATAAGTCCATATCTAGACTAACTTTGATCTAGGAGCATGATTGCACTAGAGGTTGAGTTGCTCCCTCTGCTTGTATTGTTACTGTATGGCTTTGCTTGCGAGTATTCGGTAAAGCCCTGCTCCCTTGCCCATGTGGTTTATTTTGCTTGACAGCATTTTATTTTCTTCTGTATGATTGCAGTTTACTGTATTCTGTTTGATAGCATGTTATTTTACTTTTCAGTATGATTACTGTTATTCATATCTGGCTTGAGGTTGAGATGAGCTTGTGGAGGCTGCTGCCCCACACACATTTCCTCCCTCATTTGCATTGCATGCATTTTACAGTTGTTTACTGTATATCTGTTTACTAGTTAAGCTGATGCTTTATCTGTTTTTGTGTATCATTGACATGATCCCTTAGGAATCTCACATCCTTTGATAAGGAAGTAATGATAAAACTTTAGGTTGAAACCTATGCATGATAACTTCTAGGAGTTCCCTGTTTCAAACCTCAACTATAGGATGAATCCTTGGCATGACAACAGTAGGACTTAATAGTCTCCCCGTAGTTGAGCCTGTTCTCTTCTCATCTCAAAACAGCTTAAGATACAGTAATCATGAATGATTTCTTTCGTATGTTACGAGCCTTAAGCTATCTGAGAAAGGATTGTTGGAGAGATTCTTTTCAACAGTCTGGATGTTTAGCATGGTACCCTTTGGGTGACATGCGACGCATTCATTCTCAGGTCATAGTCTCTAGTGCAATTGAAATTGCAAACACAATAAAAAACACTTCTTTCGTAAAAGACAGAAAACAAACTTCAAACCTTTTTGCCCCGTGGGCCCATAATTCAAAGGAAAGCTTTTCTGAAGAAAAGAGTGTCGTTAAACTTCAGCGCTAACGCAAACATGCTTTGTCCCTAACTGCTGGAACTGCTGTTTAACCCTACTCGATAAAACAGATGAATCTGAATCCCCATAATCCGTATTATCCCGAACTACGTAAGCTCTAATCTCTCATACCTGTTGAGAGTACGTAGGCATAATACTGACGTATTGGCGAGCCACCTTCCCCGTAACCCGTCGTAGGTCGAACTACGTTGACTCTGATTTCTCACTCTCTGATGAGAATACGTAGGCATAAAGCGCGACGCTTTGCCGAGTCATTTTCTTTTTCTGTTTAAGCCAGCCTTGATAGGTAGATAGATAAACCAACTCGTCCAGTAAACATAACAAGTGTGGATCCCATCGAGTACGATGGACGTGAGGGATGCTAATACCTTCCACTTGCGTAACCGACTCCCGAACCCAGACAATGGTTGCGACGACCTTGTCTTACCCTTTTTCGTAAGGTTTTTCCGATCGTTTCCTTTCCCGCTCTGAGGGATAAATAATGAAAGGTGGCGACTCTTCTGTTTTGCCGGCACCTTATTTTCGCGGAAGCGACAACTGGCGACTCTGCTGGGGACTTGATAGTTTCCTGGGATCCAACGTCCCGTATGCGAGTCAGTTTGGGGATCCGACGTCCCCTGTGAGAGTCAATCCTAGCGCTTGTATGATTACTTGTTGGGTTGTGTTTATTTATCGCACTTTATTTCCCGCACTTTATTTTCAGTATGATATGATTATCTGTGCTGTTGTGGGAGGGGCATTCTGATGAGTGAGAGGCCAGACCCAGGCTTGAGTGAACATAACATTAGTTGTGGAAATTAGTGGGCGCGTGCTTGCTTGGCAGGCACTAGTGTCTCATGAAATCCACGCTCAGACGAGGTTCTCCTGGTTGGCTTCTTTTTCAACCCTTTGGGTTGAGGGGGTTGCTGGTTTGGAGGATTGTCGACTCTGGGGACCGATCATTTGTGATTCAGCCGAGTGAGGCCGCTTCATGAGCTGGTGATGCCACACCTTCTGGGTATCGTATCACCCCTCTTGAATGTCTGTGACGCTGATGAACGCATAGGATGCCGAGCTTGAGTCAGTTAGGTCCATACCTGTGAGCGGGGTTGGGTTTATTGCAGAAAACTTTGACCTTCAAATTACCTGGTTTTCTTGACAGTGAATCATTTTTGTTGGTACCGGAGTTTCGCGTCATCAGATATATGGTTGTTCTTGACAGAGCAGAGCTTTGGTCCTGTATCAGAGGACCTTATATTCAGAGATGAGTATTTGTTCTTGATAGAGCAGATTTTTGATTAGGATCAGAGGATCTTATCATTCAGATGTGTGATTGTTCTTGACAGAGCAGGTTTATGATTGGGATCAGAAGATCTCATCAGCAGATGTGTGATTGTTCTTGACAGAGCAGGTTTATGACTGGATTCTGAGGATCTCATCATCAGATGTTTGTTCTTGACAGAGCAGAGTTTTGATCCTGTATCAGAGGTCCTTATCATCAGATGTGTGTTCTTGACAGAGCAGAGTTTTGATCCTGTATCAGAGGTCCCTATTATCAGATGTTTGTTCTTGACAGAGCAGATTTATGGTATTATCAGATGTTTGTTCTTGACATAGCAGGTTTATGGTCCTATATGTGTGTGTTCTTGACAGAGCAGATTGGTGGTCCGATACCAGGGTTTTCTTCTTATCAGATACAGTGGTTGTTCTTGATAGAGCAGGATTATGGTTTTGTTGATACAGAATCTCCACAGCACAGTTGCCTTGATCTCCTGCTGCATGATTGCATTTTACATTGCTTTGCATACTCATTTGCATTTCATTAACGTGTGTCTGTGTTGCAGGTACCGTTTTCCCCGATTCAGGATTTCTGGCCTTCTGTTGTATTGTTATGGGTTCTCTGAGGAAGACCGTGGCTTACAAGCTCCCTGCCCCTGATGTGGTTCAGCTGACTGGTTTGATTGCTTTAGCAGATGATTCTGTGAGAGATGAGTTCAGAAAGTCTTACGGCAAATTGCTCAGTTTGGTTCGTAAACCTTCTGCATTCGAGTTGAATGGGTTGCACGCTCTGCTGCAGTTCTACGACCCTCCGTTGAGATGCTTCACTTTCCAGGATTTTGTTCTCGCGCCCACGCTAGAGGAATATGCTGATTTGTTAGGTGTGCCTATCAAGAGGCAGATGCCTTTTGTTCATATGGATGCTGAGCCTGATCTGGCTAGTCTAGCTCCGTCGCTTCACTTGGATGCCTCCGAGTTGGTATTGTATAATTGGAACAAGGTTCTGGGTTTCTCCTTGCAGTTCTTGGTGGGAAAGGCTCAGCAGTGCGCCAAAGACGGATGTTGGGTCGTGTTCAACGCCATCCTCGCTCTGTGCATATATGGCATCATTCTGTTCCCCAATATGCCCGATTTTGTAGACTTCGACGCGTTTCGCATCTTTGCTTCAGAGAATCCAGTCCCTACCTTGATAGGAGATGTCTACCATTCCATCCACTACAAAAACGAGAACAGAAGGGGCAAGAATGTCTCGTGCTGTGTGCCCCTGCTTTATAAATGGCTTG
This sequence comes from Lathyrus sativus, assembly GCA_963859935.3. Classification (NCBI taxonomy): domain Eukaryota; kingdom Viridiplantae; phylum Streptophyta; class Magnoliopsida; order Fabales; family Fabaceae; genus Lathyrus; species Lathyrus sativus. The sequence goes on from OZ012736.1 coordinate 543,464,151, forward strand.
ATAGTCATCTACCCAAGAGGGGTCCCTTTGTTTTGTCTGCAGCCACAGCTGAGTGGTCCAAGCAATTGATGAGTCTATCTGCAGAGGATATTGACTGGTTTGACAGAGATAGGTTGGGCACCGAGATTATCTTCAGTTGCAGCGGGTTTCTGAACGTGCCTTTGATAGGCAGGAAAGGCTGTATAAACTATAATCCGTCTTTGCTGGTCCGACAGTTTGCTTATGCTTTGAGAGCTCCGCTGAAGGTTGAAGAGGTACAGGAATCTCTGTACCTCACTGGTCTTCTAGAAGGGGATGTGTTATCTAAGCTTCAGCGCGCTTGGAATGGTATCAGTAAGAGGGGAAAACCATTGCTGGGAAGAAGCAATAGCCAAGTCTACCCTCCGTATGTGACTTGGATCAGAGCCAAAGCAGACGCTATAGGAATGTCGTTTCCTCCTGCCAAGCCAGAAAGCCCTCTAGTGATTGAGGAGCCTAGCACTGTGCCCATTCAGCAGCATAATCAGGTGTTAGCTGAGCGAGATGAATTGAAGAGGGCAAATGAAGAATTGGAGAAAGAATCGATTCAGCTCTGAAGCGAGAGAAACAAAGTTGTTCATTCCTTCAAGAGGCAAACAGAAATGGTGAACCAGCTGGGGACAGACTTGACTAAGCAGATAGCTGAGCGTGAGCGCATGGGTCGAGACTTCAAAGCTGTCAACGATGTACTGGCCACGAAGAAGCAGCACTTAGACGAAGCATATCGGAGGATATCCAAGTTTAACCAGCACTGGAAGGCCTCCCTAGCCAACAGGAAAGAGAGGGAGGATAAGCTGATGCTACAGATTTCCAAGCTGAAAGCCCAGGTGAAGGCTCGTGAGAAGAGGTTTGATGAAGAAACCGCTCGCAGATACACCGCTGAAGGTCAGCTCAACAGAGCCCTTGCTAACCTGAAAGAGCGCAAACTAACGTTTGAGTCCAAGAAGCGGAAGCTAAAAGATTGCTTCGGCGAAGGAGCATGGGAAGATTCGGTCGAAGGTCTTCAGTACACCATTGTGCAGAGGGAATTACTCGTCGAAGGGTTACTCACTCTGCCTGATCATCCAGAAACGAAAGAGTTGTTAGAAGAGTTTTGCGCCCGTGGCCGTACTTGACTTTGTTTGTATTCCTTTTGTTTGATCATTGTTGTATGCTAACCATCACCAGGCTTGTTGGTCGAGGTCATGCTATTGATTCTGCTTGTACTCACTGATGTTATGTACTGCATTGATGGGCTTTCTTTATATATGAGATTGTTATTTCCATGACTGGACTTGGACTTCTTCTTATTATCAGCACTGGCACTCAGGCACTAGGATCGGGAGAGATCTCCCTAACGCACAGACACACGTTTGCATTTGCATGAAGCATTCGCATAACGAGCACTTTGTCATTTTTTCCTAACCCTTTTGTGTTTTCAGGTTGTTTCAGGTTGTTCCAGGATTGATCAGAGACCTATTCACCGCTATCCGACCAGAGCAAATCAAACCAGAATCATGGACCAAGTGCAAACGGATGTTCAGGAACTCCGCGAAAGAATGGACCGCTTCATGGAGCTCATGCAAGCGGTCGCCAATGGCCAGGATCAGCTCAGAACCTTGGTTCAGCCTCTAATTTCAAGGGTCGATAGTAATGGCGTACTCCATGGGGGGACTGTGCCTACTCCTCCACCAGTTGAAACTCCTCAGAATGGCGTCCCCGTGACCGGGGGGAACGGCAGTGCCAACGGCAATGTGATAGCTAACATGGGACTCAACGGCAATACGACGGGCGTCGGTAATGGGAGTCTTGAAGCTAATGTCAATGTTGGACTGGGTAACGGCAATGTAGGTGTTGGGAATCTGTTCGGGCCTCAACCGTGGTTAGAAGATCGTCAAGACGATGTATTCTCTCAGAGAGGTGCTGAAGGGGAGCTGACTGCTGAAGTACGTCTGAGGTTCAAGGCACTCGATGATAAGATGAGGAACATCGAGAACCAGAACACCCTGGGCGTTGATATGTCCAAGTTGGGACTGATTGCTGATTTCAAGGTGCCTCCCAAGTTCAAGGTACATGACTTTGAAAAGTATAAGGGCACCACTTGCCCTCGCGTCCACCTGAGATCATATTACAGAAAAATGTCGGCTCATTCTGAGGACGAGAAGTTGCTAATGCACTTCTTTTAAGATAGTTTGTCCGGGCCCTCCCTCGAATGGTACATGAGTCTGGAGCCTACCAGTGTGCGCACGTGGAAGGACCTTTCTGAAGCATTTGTGCACCACTACCAATACAATAGCGACTTGGCTCCGAACCGAGTCCAGCTGCAGAATCTGTCGCAAAGGAGCAACGAAGGGTTTAAGGAATACGCCCAGCGGTGGCGTGAGTTGGCAGCCAGGGTTCATCCGCCGATGGTTGAACATGAGCTTGTACAGATGTTCGTAGCCACCCTCCCAGGGGTTTATTATGAGAAATTGGTCAGCGGTATGTCTGGAACATTCTCAGATATCATTATCACGAGTGAGCACATCGAAAATAGGATCAAACTCGGGAAAATTCAAGGTGAATCGTCCTCAGCTGGAGGAGGCGGAAAGAAACCTTATAGTGGCAAAAGACGAGAAGGAGAAACGAGCGTTGTGACCAACGCTCAAAGGAAGGGTAAAGGCCCTCACCAGCAGGTGGCCAGCATAACTATTCTGGCAGTTCAACAGCCACAGCAGCAGCAGCAGGCGAATCAACAAGGGTACAAAAAGTATCAAAATCGGGCACCTCTGTCGAGCCGTCACCTCGAGACACCGCCCATGTCGTACGCGCAACTATTACAGACTTTGCTTCAGCTACAGTTGATCCAGAAGAGAACCTTGACTCCCTTGACAGGGGCACCTCCGCCGGGTTATGATGCGAATGCAACTTGTGAGTTTCACTCAGGGGCACCAGGCCACACAATAGAGAATTGCAAAGCCTTCAAGCACAAGGTGCAAGACATGGTGGATGCCAAGATCATCAACTTCTCCGATAATGTGCCAAACGTCACGAAGAATCCTATGCCAAATCATAGAGGAGGTGGAGTAAACGCCATTATTGAAGACGATAGTTTGGATTTGTTGACTGACGTCAGAGATCGGAAGACGCCGCTTAGCTTCGTTAAAGCTAAGTTGATGAAAAGAGGTTTCTTTCCAGGTTGCGGAGAGCTATGTATGGGCTGTGCGACGAGTCCTGATGGATGTGAACAGTTGGTAGAAGGAATTCAAAGTCTGATGACTGAAGGGATTTTACAGTTTAGCCGGAGGGACGAATGTGGATCGGGAGAGTTAATGCTGAAGCAAGGTGATGAGGTCGCCACCATCACCATCCCTCGCCAGACGATAACTATTTCTGCACCCAGACCGCCCACGATTACCATCACCAAAGCTGGGCCGATACCCTTCGAAAGCACTAATGCTGTCCCATGGCATTACGGGGCAGAGGTCTACTGCAATGGACAGAAGTTAGAGCTAGAACCGTTTGGGTCGTCTGTGGAAAATCTTGCAGAAATCAGTAGTATTACTCGCAGCGGGAGAGTGTTTGCACCACCAGAGGTCGTGGCGGACAAGGCGGACAGAGCTGATGCAACTGATAAAGGTAAGAGTAAAGTCGTTGAAGAGACCCCTCATGGGGTAGGAAAAGATTTACTTGTTAAGGACGTCGAGGAGTTTATGCGGTTGATTAAAAAGAGTGACTACAAGATTGTGGATCATCTCCATCAGACGCCCTCAAAGATTTCTATTCTGAACTTGTTGCTGTGTTCTGAAGCACACCGCAACGCGCTACTGAAGGTGTTGAACACCGCATATGTACCGCAGGAAATATCGGTAAACCAGCTAGAAGAGGTCGTAGCCCACGTGAATGCTGGAAATGGGTTGGGGTTCACTGACTTAGAGCTGACGCCAAAAGGGAGGAACCACAATAGCGCCCTGCACATCTCGATAGAGTGTAGGGGAACGATTATGTCCCACGTGTTGGTGGACACGGGGTCGTCACTCAATGTTCTTACGAAGAAGGCATTAATGAAGTTAGATACTCGTGGAGTTATTTGCACACCTAGTGATCTGGTGGTGAAGGCGTTCGATGGAACCAAACGCCATGTTTTCGGGGAGGTGACCCTGCCAATCCAAGTCGGGCCGGAGACGTTCGACGCAATCTTTTACATTATGGACATTATGCCTGCCTACAGCTGTCTTTTAGGACGGCCGTGGATCCATGCTGCTGGTGTCGTGACCTCCACGTTGCACCAGAAACTCAAATATGCCGTCGGAGGTAGCATCGTGACTGTATGTGGCGAGGAAGACATAATGGTGAGCCATTTGTCGTCCTTCAAGTATGTTGAGATGGATGGGGAAATCCATGAGACCCTATGCCAAGCGTTCGAAGCCGTTAAAGTGAAGGACGTAGCTCTTGTGGTCACCGAAAAGCCAGAGATGACTCTCTCCTCATTCAAGGAAGCTCGGGCCGTTGTTCAAGCCGGATCTACCCCAGGCTGGGGGCGAATTTTGGAGACAAGTTTGGGTTGGGATATTCTCCTGCGGCTGAAGCCTCTTCTTCTAGCAGTGCGTCGCGAGGTAAAGGGCCGATCCAGTTTACCAGTGGCGGGGTGATATTTGAAAGCGTCAACGCGGTGTCTGAAGACAGCGGAGATAGCGACTGTGACCTCGACTCTTGGATCCAGCCAAGCAAGCCAGGCGAGAGCCTCACCAACTGGTCCGTCAAGGATATCATCCAGATGACGAGCGAAGAGTAATGATTTACTTTTTCCAATCATTGTACAACCTTATGTCCTACCCGGGGCATAGTGGTTTTATTGTCAGGGCCTCGTTGGATTATGTACATGCATTTTATTAATAAATCAAAAGGCGTTTTTCTTCGTATTCAAATGTTGTGATCTCTGTTATTCCTCTTTTATGTTTGTTTTGAAAAACAATAAAATGGCAATGGAGTTTATGCTAACCTGCACATCTTTGTTTTAAACTTAACCCTTGTTATTGCAGGATCCACATAGCAGATGACATCGACTCTGGACCTTCTACGACTCACTTCGACTTCGATTGCCCGATCTATCAAGCCGAAGAAGAGATTGATGAAGACGAAGACCTTCCTGAAGAGTTGGCCCGCTTGTTGAAACAAGAAAAGAAAGTTATTCTGCCTCATGAAGAGGAGATCGAGATTGTGAATCTGGGTTTTGAAGAACTCGTCAGAAAAGTCAGGATAGGGGCTGCATTGCAGAGTGATGTCAAGCAGAGATTGGTCGAGATGCTGAGAGAGTATAGTGACGTCTTTGCTTGGTCATACGAAGATATGCCCGGACTTGATACTGACATCGTGGTCCACCACTTGCCGTTGCGAGAAGATTGTCCTCCCGTTAAGCAGAAGCTTAGGAGGACGCGACCAGATATGGCCGTTAAGATCAAAGAAGAAGTGCAGAAACAGCTTGATGCTGGCTTCTTAGCGGTCACTACTTACCCTCCGTGGGTCGCCAACATAGTGCCTGTACCGAAGAAAGACGGTAAGATGCGAATGTGCGTCGATTATCGGGATTTGAATAGGGCGAGCCCTAAAGATGATTTCCCGCTGCCTCATATCGATGTGTTGGTCGACAACATAGCCCAGTTCTCCGTGTTTTCATTCATGGATGGCTTCTCCAGCTACAATCAGATTAAGATGGCGCCGGAAGACATGGAGAAAACTACGTTTATCACTCCCTGGGGAACATTCTGCTACAAGGTAATGCCTTTCGGTCTGAAGAACGCAGGGGCCACTTACCAACGAGCAATGGTTACTTTGTTTCATGACATGATTCATCATGAGATTGAAGTTTATATTGATGACATGATTGCGAAGTCCCAAACGGAGGAGGGACATCTGGTCAATTTGCTGAAGCTTTTTGAGAGGCTTAGGAAGTTCAGGTTGAGGCTGAATCCTAATAAGTATACTTTCGGAGTACGATCCGAAAAGTTACTGGGGTTTATCGTGAGTCAAAGAGGTATCGAGGTTGATCCTGCGAAGATTAAAGCGATACAAGAAATGCCAGTGCCAAAAACCGAAAAAGAAGTTTGTGGTTTCTTGGGCAGAATAAACTATATTGCAAGGTTTATTTCTCAGCTCACGGCCACGTGTGAACCGATGTTCAAGCTTTTTAAGAAAGATCAGGCGATTATCTGGAACGACGATTGCCAGAAGGCATTCGACAAGATAAAGCAGTATCTTCAGGAACCTCCAATCTTGATACCCCTAGTGGCTGGACGGCCATTAATCATGTACTTGACAGTTCTTGAGAATAGTATGGGGTGTGTTCTCGGTCAGCATGACGAGACGGGCAGAAAGGAGCATGCCATTTACTACTTGAGTAAAAAATTCACAGACTGTGAATCTCGTTACTCGATGCTGGAGAAGACGTGTTGTGCACTAGCCTGGGCTGCCAAACGTTTACGACAGTACATGCTCAATCACACCACCATGCTAATTTCGAAGATGGATCCGATCAAGTACGTCTTCGAGAAGCAAGTGCTTTCGGGCAGGATTGCCAGATGGCAAATGGTGTTGACGGAATATGATATTCAGTACGTTTCCAAGAAGGCCATCAAGGGAAGCGTATTGTCTGAATACTTGGCCGAACAACCGATCAAAGATTATCAGCCGATGAAATTTGAATTCCCTGATGAGGATATCATGTTTCTCAAAGCGAAAGATTGCGATGAACCGTTGCCCGGCGAGGGGCCAGATAGGAAATCCCAGTGGAAATTGATATTTGACAGGGCGGTTAATTCCTACGGAAGTGGCATTGGGGTGATCATCACGACTCCCCACGGATCCCACATCCCGTTCACTGCGAGACTGACGTTTCCAGTCACCAATAATGAAGCGGAGTACGAAGCATGCATTATGGGTCTAGAAGAAGCAATTGATTTGAGAATCAAGAACCTAGACGTATATGGTGACTCGGCGCTTGTGATTAACCAGATTAAAGGGGGGTGGGAGACTCGTCAATCGAATTTGGTGCCGTACATGAATTATGCCAGAAGTCTACTTCCGTTATTTGATCGAGTGGAACTCCATCATGTGCCCAGAGCAGAAAATCAGATGGCTGATGCCTTAGCCACGTTGGCTTCGATGTATAAAGTCAATTTTTGGAATGAAGCTCCAAGAATTGTCCTTTCTCGTCTTGATAGACCTGCATTCGTCTTTGCGATCGAGGAAGCCGCCGACGGCAAGCCATGGTTCCATGACATCCAGACCTTCCTTATGACTAAGGAGTATCCCGCGGGAGCGTCAACCCAGGATAAGAAGACTCTGAGGAGGCTGTCTGGAAATTTTTATCTCAATCTTGATGGAGTTTTGTATAAAAGAAACCACGATCTCGTGCTACTCAGATGTGTAGATGAGAAAGATGCGAGTATGCTCATGAAAGAAGTCCACGAGGGCACATTTGGTACGCACGCCGACGGACATGCTATGACAAGGAAGATCCTGAGAGCAGGATACTACTGGCTGACGATGGAATCGGATTGCTTTAAATTCGCGAAGAGATGTCATAAATGCCAGATTTATGCTGATAAAGTTCATGTGCCGCCATGCCCGTTAAATGTCATGTCCTCCCCGTGGCCGTTCTCCATGTGGGGCATCGACATGATAGGCAAGATCGAGCCCACTGCATCTAACGGTCATCGCTTCATTCTAGTAGCTATCGACTACTTCACCAAGTGGGTGGAGGCAGCCTCATATGCTAATGTGACCAAGCAGGTGGTGGCTAAATTCATAAAGAGGGATATCATCTGTCGTTACGGAATTCCCGAGCGGATCATTACTGATAATGGTTCGAATTTGAATAACAAGATGATGAAGGAGTTGTGCCAGAGTTTCAAGATTGAACACCACAACTCATCTCCTTACCGGCCGAAGATGAATGGCGCCGTTGAAGCGGCCAATAAGAACATCAAGAAGATTGTTCAGAAGATGGTTGTGACCTACAAAGATTGGCACGAGATGCTGCCATTTGCACTGCACAGTTATTGTACAACGGTACGTACGTCAACCGGGGCAACTCCTTTCTCCTTAGTGTACGGTATGGAAGCTGTCCTACCGTTAGAAGTGGAGATCCCTTCTTTGCGAGTTTTGGTTGATGTGAAACTCGACGAGGCAGAATGGATTAAGAACCGACTGAACCAACTCAGCCTGATGGACAAGAAGAGGTTAGCGTCGATTGCGCATGGTCGTCTGTACCAAAGCCGAATGAAGAAAGCTTATGATAAGAAGGTGCGTCCTAGAAGCTTTCAGACGGGTGATCTCGTCCTGAAGAAGATTCTTCCTCCACACTCCGATCACTGGGGCAAGTGGACTCCCAATTACGAAGGTCCGTACGTCGTCAACAAGGTCTTTTCGGGAGGAGCTTTGTTGTTATCCATGATGGATGGTGAAGATTTTGCATCCCCGGTGAACGTGGACGCAGTTAAAAAATACTTTGCTTGAAAGTGACCCGCTGGACAGTAAAAAGAGAGTCCAGGCAAAAAAGGGGCATCCCGGCGAACCATAAAAAAGAAAAAGGTTCGGGCAAAAATTAGGGATATAAATTGAAAAGAATGTACACCCGCAAAGTCGAAAACCCGGAAGGGCGACTTTGGCAAAAAAGGGTATCCCGGTGAACTGAAAACCCGCAAAGGGTGGTTCACGCAAAAGTTAGGGATTTGAAAAAAGCAAATGACTGCATTTCGTGTGCAGACTGTATTCGTTTAGTGGTTTGGAGGACCTGAGGGCTGTTTATCTGAATCAATCTCTTCTGAAGCTGAAGCGTCGGGGAAGTATCGAAGTCGAGTGGGCCCTAGAGGGATCAACTCATGGTGTTCGTCTACGCCTCGTTGCCGACATTTGTATATATTGATGTATATTTATGTTTTATTTTTGCGCGGCTTCCTCATTCCAGGAGCTTGCATCTGTTGTAAAACATTTTTACCCATTCAGGGGTTCGTTATCAATAAAATGTATACTATTCAGCATTTCTGTTTGTCTGTTTATCATTTATCTGTTTTGTTTGCAAAAAAGAATGCCGATGTTTTTGACAAAATGCGCATACATAAACTTACTGGCCTAGGCCACTGATTGTTGAAACAATGAATTACTTGAACATTATCGCAAGATGATAACCTTGATAGGTCCCTTTGAGAAGGGTATCCTGTTTGTTTGTTTGTGTTGTTACAGGTGTAGCATATTCCAGACAACGTGTCGTGTGCGTCCCCAAGCAGGATGATTCCTCCTTCTACAGCAAAGTTCAGCAACCTCTCCCTGCAGAGTTTGAATGTGAGACCGTAAGCATTGACATGTTTCCCCAGGCAGAGAGGATTCTCTCCCCAATCAGATGTATCCCGAAGGGTCGTCATCTCCCCAGCTGAGTCGTTCACTGAAGTGTGTAGCAATTGATAATTCCAGACTGAAGTCTTCAGCAGAATTGAAATTCCCCACAGAGTCGTACTCTCCCCTGTAAGCAGGATGATTCCTTCTTCCCCAGCCGAGTTTGCAGATCCCCAAGAGAGCCGAGTCCTAGGAAAGCAGTTCGGGCCATGATTGGTTTTCCCCAGTAGAGTATTGAATAACTGATGTCGTATTCCCCCGCCGGAGTCGTTGTCTCCACGAAGGTCAGCCGTGAAGGCCGTGTAGTTTATTTCCGCGATTGACATCGCTTTCCTCAGCAGGTCCAGGTTCTTGTAGAGCTTCGTTCCCCTGCCGCAGTCAACTAAAGTTCATTTCCCCATGCAGATTCCGATTGAGATTGGCATGACCTTTTCTCCATGGCAGGATGATTCCCCCCACCAGAGTGGTTCTTTCTCCTTGACAGGAGAACTCTCCCTTCGACATCTATTTTGCTGATAGGATCGTAGCATTTTGCATGATTGCATAGCATTTCCACCGTGTGGAACATTACGCCATTGTCGATCATATGCACATGAAACACGGGCTAGGGCGTTACCGTTCTTGTTTTGCAGGTGTTCCTCTGCAGATTGGATTGATCAGGATGATTCTTGAATTCCCCAGCAGGGTCGTTTGCTTAAGATGATTCTTAAAGTCCCCAGTGCAGTCGAAAGAGAGGGTTGCTCAAGTTGATGCTTAGAGTCCCCGACAGAGTGTTTGCTCAGGATGATTCTTGAAATCTCCAGCAGAGTTATTGGTTCAGGATGATTCTTGAGGTCCCCGCGGAGTTGTTTGTCCAAGATGATTCTTGTAGTCTTCAGCAGAGTTGATTCACCCAAATCGATTTCTGGATCCCCGAAGCAGAGTTACTGGATAGTTCTCCCGAATCCCCAGCGGAGGTGTGTCATCCCCAGCAGGTTTCTAAACAGCAAAGTTGAAACCCCCTTGAAGACTTGATGATTGAAGTCCGACCGTATTGACGAAGCAGAGTGCCTGATGGCGAAAGTTCGGATATCCCCAATTGGTTCATGATTGACCAAGAATTTTATTTCCGACTTACTGATGAAGTCCGGCTGATGCCCGAAAGTTTTCTTTGAACGCCCGATGGCGTGATTAACGTGATTGTTGACCTGATGAGTCCCGAGGAATCCTAATGCCTGACGACGCGATCGAACATGCATCACCGGTTACCGTGTGACCAATTCCCTAGCTAGTTGCCGTGCAGCTAGTATTTCAGTTTTTGAAAATTTGTTCCCATCAGAGTACCGTGTACTTGTGCAGTTGGCAAATTTCCGGGTTTGTCGGTATTCAACCATCTCGCACCTTGATTGGTTGAGAGTCATTCGCTTCTCACCCAGTCAGGTTCAAGCCGTTTGAATAGGGGCAGCTGTTACACCCCAAAATTTAACCAACTCTTCTTTACCTAGCTTGTGTTTCATTTCATTCACATTAGCATTATCATTTGCATTTCATTAACATGTATGCAGGAGATCAAGAGGTATGATTACCAATTAAGAGCTACACAAGACTATGAAGCTAGCTATGAAGGTTATTCAAGTGTTCAAGGGTAGATATCTTTGTCAGAGAAGTCAGAAGATTCTCAGAGAGAGTGGTCGAAACCAAGGTTGTGTGCCTCCTAACTTGAGAGTTGTGGAAAGGCCTCAGATGATTCTGAAACCATGAAGAAAGACTTGAAGCCTTGAGAGAGCTTATGAGGTGTCTTGAAAGCCATCATGAAGCCTAGACAGGTCATGGTACAAGATTAAAGAAGCCTCAGCCATGAGTGGTGTAATTAGGGTTTGACTGGGTCAACCCTAGGTTAACTGAGGATTTGAAGAAGGTTGAGACCTAAAAAAAGAGCCATGTGATCATGTATTGATGCATTGAGATGTTATGAGGATGATTCCAAGGTCAACTCATCATGGTTGAGGAGTTTGAGAAGTCTCAAGCTAGGGTTTCTAAGGCTTGATAGTGTAAAATCCCCTAGTTTGACCCCTATCTTCAAGGCAGTTTAGCTCAAGATGTGATTGTCATCTCATCTTACCCCCAACATGAATATTGTAGAGCTTGTTCTTAGCTTTAATTTGAGTGCTAGAAGTCCTTGATAGGATTTGTAGAACTCAAGTTATGACTTTGACAAGTTACAGGTCATCTGAAGTATGTGAATCTGGGGCCTTGAAAGTTACCCAACTTGCATCAAACTTTTGCCCAAGAAGGATGGTTCCTCTGAACTTTTGGTCAACATGAATGTTGTTCCTTATCTTCTTAGCTTTCTAGAGAGTACTATAAGTCCTTGATAGGATTTGTAAAACTCAAGTTATGGCTTTGACAAGTCAAGGGCATTTTGGTCATTTGGAGATTACAGGTCCTTTCAAGCATAAGGCCATAACTCCTATTTCCAAGCTTCAAATGGAAAAATATTCAACATAAAACTTGTTCAAAATGATTTTTTAAGGCTAGTAAGGAGGTCATGAGATGTTGGAAATGCTTGTAGCTCATACTTGTCAAAATGGTCAAAATAAAGGAGGATTTAATGTATTAAAGTGACCTATTTTTGGGAATTTTCAATACATGACCAAAACAATGCAAGTGACCTACCAAATTGAATGGAAAAATCATTTTAGAAACAATGGCATTATTACAATTTTGATTTGAGGTCAAATTAAGGGACTTATCATAAGTTACTTGTAATCTAAGTTACACTTGCAAAACATAAGAGAGATCAGTGTACAAGTTATCCAAGCATCCTAACATCTCATACATCTCATCTAAGGAGATTTTTCAATTCAGAATTGGAGCTGAAAACAAGGGAAACATGGACTGGTGTGAGTATGGCTTGAAATGAGAAACCATGACATGAGATTTTCAAAATCTCCTTGGATGGTTCCAGAAGGTGCTAGAGGGTTCTGAATCATTCTATATATGGTTTAGAAGAGGTCCATGGAAGAGGTTGGTGAGAGTTGAGGAAGGAGAGAGAGTTGGGATTCAGAATTTGTTCATTGCAAATTGAAATCCATTCTTCATTTCTACACCATTTCAATCGATTCTTTTTATTGCAATCTCTTCCTTATGAGTTACTGAGTGATTCCATAGCAAATTGAGAGCAAGAACATGGCTGAATCGTGCATGAGCTTTTGAGTTCCACCTGCTGCAAGTCACTATCGGGTTTGGAGTTGCAAGCATCTTCCGTCAATTCTTTTGCAAACAGAAGCTATATCTTGATACAAGGAACGATTCTGGAAGGATTGAAGTGTTGAAGTGAAGATTTGGTACATCTGTTATTCAAGAAATCCCAGGTTTGTAACTTTCACCGTACACCTTAATTTAAGCATTGTTAAGTCATATTGTTAGGTTAGAATGGTTAGAGACAACTAGGGGATGGATTCTGGAGAGTTTGAGAGCATTTGGTTATGTTCAAGGTGATGACACCATTTCAGTTTGGATCAAGAGCTTGGTGTATAGTGAGCAATAATATGAATTCTATAGGGGAAACTGATCAGTGTAACGTGATGAGCGTTTTAGACCAAGCAATTTCAAGATTGGACACAATTGATTCTTGGTCAGAATTTTGATCCCCGATCGTGTTTAGGGTTGGAGGATATTTCAATTGTTTCTAAGACCATGGTTGTGATCAGTGTGGAATTTAGAGTATGTTAGTGCTTTAAACCATGTGTTTTGATGGAGATATGATAAAGTTCGAATTGAGCAAGAACCATGTTTGAACTCTGGTTCTTCCCTCCATTTCCATGGCCAGAGGTAGGAGATGAAGTTTTCACCATTGGATGAGAGCTTGACCTTTGACTGGGAGAGGATCCAACGGCTGCGTTTTGAAGTTGAATTGTGAAGGATCTGAATAATGAAACGCACCGTTTCATTTATTCAGTGTTTTGGGCTTAGTGAACTAAGCGCTATTCACACCCCCTGATGGCCCAACCCAGAATTTTAACTGATTCTGATTACTTCTTGCACCGTGTGTTTAATCTTTTTGTTGGATTTTCATTTAATTTTAATTTTGTTTATGGTTCTTGCAAAAATCATAATTAATTGAAAATTTATCCAATTATAACCATTCTTTTTGCATATTACTCATGGTTGAGTTTATTATTTTTTAGAGAAAAAATATTTTCATTTCATGTAATTTCTGATTTAATTGGAATTTTGCATTTTAATTGATACTAAAATGATTATGTTTGATGCATATTTTTGTGGAATTTAGTGTGATCTCATGGTGATGATTTTAAGCCTAATTTTTTGTGTGAGATTAGGTTAGACATGTATGATCCCATAGAATTTTTCTCACATTTTTGTGATGAAAATAGGTGTGCTTTCTAGATTGATGTTTAGATGCCTCTTTTTTAGGGTTTTAGGTTTGATACCTTAGGATGTAGGATTTAGTTCTAGGTCTAATTTGATGGTTTGATCTTTGAAACTAATGTGGTAGAGTCATGATTGACCTAGGTTCCCATAGTAATTTTTGTAGGATTTTACAATTGATTTTAGTATTTTAGTTAGGACTAACTTTAGTACTAGGTTTTAGGTGATCCTAATTTACTAATTCAACTAGTTTAACTTCCTTAGTTCCCTTAGATTAGGGTTTGTGCCTGGTTTGCCTTTGGTTGAGATTAAAGACAAGATTGAAGACAAGGTGAGGATGCTTGAAGTTGCTTGAGGTTGCTTGGAGCTTTGGATTTGTTGGTGCCTGAAGGTGTCTGATGAAGACTAGGAGATAGGACATAGGGAGAGCCTTGTAGTTAGAATGATTTCTTTCACAAACATGGAAAGCATCTTGCGCCTCCATTCCTCCCAATGACTAAAAGTCCTTCTCAGATATTCACATCACTCCTTTGGAAGGATGAGTGGCTTTATCTGGGAAGTAGAACTTTGAGGGAACCAGCCTCTCATAATGATGAACCCTTACAGGCTTTCTTTGGTTGTCAGTAAGCTGTTTATCATTTCCTTTCACTCTGTTAAATCAACTATCTTCTGGTTTGAGTATCTTGAAAGATGTTGGACTTGAGTTTGAAGACGAGGATTTCACTGAAGAGTGTGGAAGAGGATGATTCCTTGAGCATTACCATTGCAGCTGAAGCTTGAAGAGCAAGAGTAACAAGTTGATACTTGAAGAACCAATGGAGATTGAGTGAAGAGCTGAGGCTTAGAAGATTGAGGGATGAAGTTGACACTTCTAAGTGATTAGAGACTACTCTGAGCAGCTGAAGCTTATAAGAAAGAAGACCAAGTTGATACTGGTGAAGTAAAGAGAGCTGAAGCTTGAAGACTGAGTTGACACTTATGAAGAGGATGCAATTGAGATTGAGTGTAGAGCTGAGGCTTGAGGAATAAAGGATGAGTTGATACTTACACTGAGACTTGAGAGCATGAAGGAATCAAATTGATACTTGTGGTTAAGAGCAAAGCCTGAGGGTGGAGTTGACTGGAAAGCTGAAGCTGGAAGAAGAAGATTAAGTTGAAACTTAGGTTGAAGGGTTGAGACCTGGAGAAGCAAATTGATACTTGGTATGAAGGATGATAGCCTTGAAGGGTGGTTAAAGTCTGAAGACTGGATTGTTGTCAGAAGAGCTGAAGCTTGGAATTGAGAGAGTTATTGATCTGCTTTCTTGTCTGTTTTCTTTTCTGTATTGCTGATGTGCCTTGTTTGACTTGCTTGATGCATTAGAATAAGTCCATATCTAGACTAACTTTGATCTAGGAGCATGATTGCACTAGAGGTTGAGTTTCTCCCTCTGCTTGTATTGTTACTGTATGGCTTTGCTTGCGGGTATTCGGTAGAGCCCTGCTCCCTTGCCCATGTGGTTTATTTTGCTTGACAGCATTTTATTTTCTTCTGTATGATTGCAGTTTACTGTATTCTGTTTGATAGCATGTTGTTTTACTTTTCAGTATGATTACTGTTATTCATATCTGGCTTGAGGTTGAGATGAGCTTGTGGAGGCTGCTGCCCCACACACATTTCCTCCCTCATTTGCATTGCATGCATTTTACAGTTGTTTACTGTATATCTGTTTACTGGTTAAGCTGATGCGTTATCTGTTTCTGTGTATCATTGACATGATCCCTTAGGAATCTCACATCCTTTGATAAGGAAGTAATGATAGAACTTTAGGTTGAAACCTATGCATGATAACTTCTAGGAGTTCCCTGTTTCAAACCTCAACTATAGGATGAATCCTTGGCATGACAACAGTAGGACTTGATAGTCTCCCCGTAGTTGAGCCTGTTCTCTTCTCATCTCAAAATAGCTTAAGATACAGTAATCATGAATGATTTCTTTCGTACGTTACGAGCCTTAAGCTATCTGAGAAAGGATTGTTGGAGAGCTTCTTTTCAACAGTCTGGATGTTTAGCATGGTACCCTTTGGGTGACATGCGACGCATTCATTCTCAGGTCATAGTCTCTAGTGCAATTGAAATTGCAAACAAAATAAAAAACACTTCTTTCGTAAAAGACAGAAAACAAACTTCAAACCTTTTTGCCCCGTGGGCCCATAATTCAAAGGAAAGCTTTTCTGAAGAAAAGAGTGTCGTTAAACTTCAGCGCTAACGCAAACAGGCTTTGTCCCTAACGGCTGGAACTGCTGTTTAACCCTACTCGATAAAACAGATGAATCTGAATCCCCATAATCCGTATTATCCCGAACTACGTAAGCTCTGATCTCTCATACCTATTGAGAGTACGTAGGCACAATACTGACGTATTGGCGAGCCACCTTCCCCGTAACCCGTCGTAGGTCGAACTACGTTGACTCTGATTTCTCACTCTCTGATGAGAATACGTAGGCATAAAGCGCGACGCTTTGCCGAGTCATTTTATTTTTCTGTTTAAGCCAGCCTTGATAGGTAGATAGATAAACCAACTCGTCCAGTAAACACAACAAGCGTGGATCCCATCGAGTACGATGGACGTGAGGGGTGCTAATACCTTCCCCTTGCGTAACCGACTCCTGAACCCAGACAATGGTTGCGACGACCTTGTCTTACCCTTTTTCGTAAGGTTTTTCCGATCTTTTCCTTTCCAGCTCTGAGGGATAAATAACGAAAGGTGGCGACTCTTCTGTTTTGCCGGAACCTTATTTTCGCGAAAGCGACAAGTGCCTGTGGTAAGTTCCTGTGGACCTTACATTGCCTCCCATCTTCATTCTCCTAATCCTCTCCAATCCTTTTAGGAACCTTCTTGGGGTAGCACTTTCCCTCCTGTGAGGGGAATATTACACATCCCTTGAAGGAGCCAAGCCTCTAGGATTCTCCCAAGTCTCTTTTAGTTGGTTGAGTGCCTGGGATAAGTTCTAGTGGACCTTACCCTAGCCTCCCAACTTTCAATTCTTTTCCATAGGATAGAAGCTTGTTTGATTACTTATGGAATGAATCCATTATTTGTCATAAATCCTTGTCCTCATTCATGATTGAGTGGTGTGTTGCATTAGGATAGTTCATGTGTAGGATAGTCTAAGTATAGGTGCATGACTGCATTAAGAGGTTGACTGAGTCTCCCTCTGCTTGTTTGCATTAAGGGTTGAGGTGGTTGTCCCCTTGCTTGTATGTTGTTTTTCTTTTTCTAATTGATGTATTTGCATATAGAGGTTGGGTCTGTCTCCCTCTGCTTGTCTGTTTTAACTGTTTTCTTTTTGCTTGATTGCTAAGAAGTTGAGTTTGTCTCCTTCTGCTTGTATTGTTGCATTGCATGCATTTTACTTACAGTTGTTTCTTTACAGTTATTGCTTTTGATGTTGCTTGCCATTGCCATGTTCCCCTAGGAACTCTGACTTCTCTTGTTCAAGAGAAGTTATGACAGACATTAGGGTTCTAACCATGCATGACAACATTAGGTAGCTCCCTCCTAACCTAAACCATAAGACAAATTGGCATGACAACATTAGGACTTGGCAGTTTCCCCTTAGTTGTGCCCTCTCTCTTCTCATCTAAAAACAACAGTAAAAAACATAATAAAGGCAAGTTAGTACAAGCGTGTTACGAGCCTTAAGCTACTTGGGAAATGATAATTGAGCGGTCTCCTCTCAATCATCTAGAGTGTTTAGTATATGTCCTTTGGACGATATGCGACACATTCGCTCCTAAGTCATAGTCTCTAGTGATGTACAAACTACAGACAACTATAAAAAAACAGTTCTTCCTTAAAATACAGAAAACAAACTTCAAACCTTTTGCCCTGTGGGCCCATAACTCAAGGAAAACCTTTTTGAAGTAAAGAGTGTAGTTAACTCCCAGTTCTACCGCAAACAGTAACGCCTAAGTCTCCAAAGGTCGAGCTGCATACACCAGACTGCTAGAATTGTTTGTTAGCCCTACTCGGAAAAACAGAGGAATTTGACCCCTCCCGTAATCCGTAGTATCCCGAACTATGTTTGCTCTAATCTTTCACGCCGTGTGAAAGTACGTAGGCACGAGATGCGATATCTCGGCGAGAAGCCTTCCCCCGTAACCCGTAGTTAGGCGAACTATATTGACTCTGATTTCTCGTTCCAGACGGGAATACGTAGGCATAGAACTGCCGTGTTCTGTCGAGTCATTTTCTTTTCTTTTCAGACCAGCTTTTAGCGTAGATAGATAAAATCAACCCGTCAGATAAACACAACAAGCGTGGATCCCATCGAGTACGATGGACGTGAGGGGTACTAACACCTTCCCCTCGTGTAACCGACTTCCGAACCCAGACATGGTTGCGATGACCTTGTCTTATACCTTTTCGTCAGGTTTTTTTCGATCGTTTCCTTTCCCGTTTTGAGGGATAAATAACGAAAGGTGGCGACTCTTCTGTTTTGCCGGCACCTTATTTTCGCAGTAGCGACACATAGTAGGCTCCTAGAGTTTGTATTGGACCATCAAAATGAGGGAAACCCTAGGGCTTGACTGCTACGACTTGTAGTAGTTGTTACGGTCGCCCGTAGCATCCCTCTGGATTTTATACTGGGATTTTTCGCCTTTTGAATCTTTCTCGCATTTGACTCGTTTTTGCTCCTTTTTCTCCTCAAAAACATATTAAAACCTCAAAATATGAAAAACATACTACCAAAGCATAAAATACGACAAACGGAAGTAAATCGAAAGAAAAATGGGAAATACTAAAGCAAAACAACTAGTAAAAACAGTGTGAAAACCACTTATCAGTAGTCTTATCAACCATACTCCATATAAATTCTCATAACGAACTAAAATATCCTAGGCTATCCGAATTCCCTTATTGAGAGACTTAGAGTTTCATCGAGCAGGACCGAGCATATAATTCTCGCCCAAGAGGATTGATCGAAGTCTAGCCTAAGAGACTTGGTCTTAAGTCTTGTCTAAGGGCTTGATAGAAGTTTCGCCCGAGAGGTATAACGCCTATCCTGAGGGATTTGTAGTCTCATCATCCATGCTCCATATAATATCTCGCAAGGGACTTGTAGTTTCATCAGTCAAGCTCAATGTAATATCTCTTAGGAACCTAAAGCCTAATTGGTCCGGTTCAACACACATATCATAGGAGCTTGGGGCCTTAGAATACTCCCTTGTTCTGTGGTCTGAAAACATTTCCCACTTTATCAAAGCCCTCGTGCTTGTGGGATTGTGTAGCTTTATATTTGTAAAAGACATGGCGGGGGAATGAGCCTTACGACATCCGGGAGGGGCGACAACAATAGATCTCCCTTAAGGAAATACAATCTCTCTATTTGGCAAATTATGGTAAAACAACTCTTCAAGATAAATTGCACTTTTTTCATCAAAACAAGTTACGGTCTTCAGAGCATACAATCATCAGTCTTCCAAATATCATAAATAAGCTCAGCAACGAAAAATCAGTAGCATTCATTCTTATGCTTACACATAAGCCATTTAGTTTCTCCAAACCAAACATACAATCATGCAATCATTCACAAACTTAGTCATGCATGAATCTAGTTAGCTCATAGTTAGTAGCATACAATCATACTAACTAACATATATCAGAATGCAATCATTCACACACTTAGTCATACACACACAAGTAGTTAGTAGTTGATATCAGAAGAGCAATGAATATTACTAACACAAAAGCTCACATCATAAGGGCCAGATGACTTGCCTGATGCTCCAGCATGTGCGCAGAACATTAGCACTTAGCAGACATGGTTATTACTAGAAAAAACAAATATTACCTCATTACTCAGCAACACTACTACTCCCCCTTTTTCCATAATTTGGAAAAGGGTAAGTATCAAATCTCACCTAGATGTCAGTAATGCTTAAGTTAGTATGTTAGCACATACACAACCAAAAACATGAGTAGAACAACCAGAACAACATCCATAGATGTACAAGCATTATATATGTTTTATTATACATAAGATAAAAGAGTCTACAAAGGCTTTACAAATAAAAAAATCTCAAATACAATGGCCAGAACAACTAAGCTTGAACCAAGAAATATTTAGAAAGAAATCTCCAAACTTCAGCTGCTTAGATCAAAAGCCAATTTAAGTTGTCCTCATCTGACTCAAAATCACTTGAGTCACTTGATTCCATTAGCTCTGCAACTGCAATCTCTATCCTCTTTATCTTCTTAGGATGCATATTTGAGATCATTATCTTCTTGGGTCGAATGTTCCACTAGAAGGTTCAACAATGGTGACATTGTTCCTAACATCTCCAACTTCCTTTGCCTTATTTATCCGAGACTCTAGCTTATCCAAAACATCCTTGGGAACCTCAATTTCTTTTACATACGCGCTCCTAGAAGAATCATCAAAATATCATCAATGAACACAACCACAAACTTGTCCAAATAAGGATGGAAAATCCTGTTCATATACTCCATAAATACACATGATGCATTAGTCACACCAAATGGCATCACAAAATACTCTTAATGTCCATACCTTGTTTTAAAAGCAGTCTTCTGAATATCTCCAGCCTTCAAACGAATTTGATGATACCCAGATCTCAAATCTATCTTATTGAACACACTTGCAACAACTAATTGATCCATCAAATAATTAATCCTTGGAAGTGGACACTTATTCTTGATAGTCACCTTGCTCAATTGTCTATAATCCATACAAAGCCTCGAAGAACATTCTTTCTTCTTAACTAACAAAATTGGTGCACCCCACAGTGACGCACTCGGACAAAAGAACCTCTCCTCAAGCATATTTTCCAGTTGACTATTCAACTTCTTCGATTCCGGTGTGGACATACGATATGGAGCCATCACTACCAAACTAGTTCCAGGAACTAGGTTAATCATAAACTCCACTTCACATTCCGGCGGTAAATCACTTATCTCATCAGGAAAAACTTCCAGATAATCACAAATAATTGGCACACCACCATTTTCCCCACTTTATTAACACTCAAAGTTTTCATCAAAATAAACATCTCAACACCGTCCTGCACCGACTCACCAAAACAATCTGTAAGCACTTAGCTTAACTCAAAACAATTCACTGCACACGCCATCTAAGCTTGCAAGACACATCTATCCCATCCAACATGACTCTGTATACTATTAACAAGAGATTAAGGGTGATCAGTTCCTTAATTTGTCAACAGACAACCAAATGATGGGGCATAAACCATCTTTACCAAACTATAAGAGCGTTCATCAACATACTGAGTCACCACTCCACACTTGAAGCATCCCGGAGAAGCACAAGCTTCTCCCACACTTGTTTCATTCCCACTTCTGCAGACAAAGGTTAGAAAGCAAATGTGTACCGACAGTGTTTTTACACACATGTCGCATACTAAGGAACAAATAACATTAAACAACTTGGCTGGACAGGCCGACCTGCTCTGATACCACTAATGTAACACCCTTTTCTACCCCAAAAATATAATGGCAAATCATTCACATTTATCAGAGTAAAATATTGAACACAATAAAATCATCTCAAAAGGGCGCACATTTCTCAATAATTCAAATATAGTCAATGCTCCGTAAACAACGGGTTTTCCCAAAATTACTCAAAATATTACTCAAAATGCAGCGGAACTCAAAAAGGCAAAAATCCAAAGGTTTCCTTGTGCAGTAACTTAATCAAAATAACAATAATCAATAAAACATGGTTCAACTCAAAGACCCCAACTCGATGTTACACTATCAGAGCAAGACCCTTTAAGTCAACCACAATGACCAACGACCCAAAAACTTCAAAAAGTCCTTGACGGCGTCCACGACTAAACCTGGTCATCTGCACATTACCCACGTGGAGACAATATTCAAACAGGCAGTGTGAGTAAAATGATTCATAATAATCAATATAGGAATCAATATATAAAATAGTGTCATTTTCATATTCAACACCATCATAATCGTCAAGTAAACATCAAAAAGCCATAATATCATAAATTACACCAAATTGTCACATAAATGCAAATGCAACAAGACTCATGCATGTGGTACCAATTCATCAAAATTCAATGGACACTGGGCCATCAACCCTCCATAGATCCACAATAATAGGATCGATTCTACACGAGAACCAGAGCACAACAAAATACCTCACATCCGTACAATGAGACTGAAGCCACAAGAATCAAGGTCCTATACAGAAGTCTGAAATGCATATGAATGCATGACGCACACGTATAATCCTCATAATAAACTCATTAGGTGCATCATCATTCATCAAAATCATCATAATAATCATGTCATCATAGAATCATCAAAACTCATAAAATCAACATCATACCTCATCATCATTACTCATAGGAATCATCATACAATCATGTATTAATCTTAGAAGAATCATAGTCATACTCATGGTAATTCATCAAAGAAATTACAACATCAAAACATCAAGACATCACTGCACAAGATCAGAATTTGTGAAACTCTGCTACGTTCGCTAGCAAGTTCACTGTGCGAGTCTGGGGCGAGTGTTCACCGTGCGAACTCGCGATTACCGCAAATTGCTGCTACGTAATAGTAGCAAAATCAGCCCAAAAGTCCCTACGATTTCCTTCCCTAACACCCCAAAAACATTCCTAAATCATTCCTAAGGTATTACGGCGATAAAGGCACAAAATCTAAGACTTATTAGGCCAATCTCGTATCCTGTTTACGCCTCCAATTCCCATAAATTTTTACAAATTCACCACAGTCATTAAAGTTCTCACAAATCACTTACCCTACAGGGTTAAACAATCTCAACAGATTTTGGCCACGAAGGCCTAATTTCCCTTATTTTCAAATCAACCTCAAACCTATCAGACCATCAGTTCAAATTGTTAGACGATGACACAGATCTAGAAGGGGGGTTGAATAGATCCCTTATTTTAAAAATGAGTCGGCGCTACCAATAAAATTGGTTTTAAAAATTTGTTTAATTTGCGGAAGCGACTGTGGAAAAATTACCGTCTATAACGAACCGTTACTAGAAAACCGGATATGTGACAAGCCTATAGAGATTGATAACGAGTAATGAGAATCACTACACTAGTCACACTATCAATTGGATTTTGATCACTACTTTGTATGACTAGTTCCAATGCCTTAAAATGCCAACAAAATAAATGGACATCACACAAGGATTTCGGTTCAGACAATTTATCAAACACTTGGCGTGCTGAGCACTTCAAGTGAGTTCCGCTTTGAGTGAGTTGCTCTAGTTTCCTTGTACAATCAACGATTGTACTAGAGTCAAAATTGGTTCAACACTTACTCAAAACAGTCCTAAATTTGATATAATTGCTTGTACGAAAACCACACAAATATTAAGCAAATGTAAAAGCGTAATGTAAAAGGCACAAGGATTTGTTGAGGCAGTTCCCCCGCCGTCCTCGCTTCGGGGTACGTCTGCCTCAATTCTAACAATAGAATTGAGCTTGTATAATATAAATTTAACCTGTTGTATAATCGTATATACAAGATTAGAATAGCAACCAAACCAACAAACAAACACCCTTGTTGTTGTAGAAGCTATCTCCTCTTGCCCCTTGATTCGAGTCGAATCAAGTCCTTCGAACGCTTGTGAATGAACCTCCGATTACAGCTCTATGTTTGAATAACCTTCCATCTTCAAACCCCAGCCCGACTGATCTCAAGCACTAGCGTGTCAAACACGAACTTCTCCTTCACAATTCACCGATTACTGCTACTAGATCGATGGAACCCACCGTTCCTCGATCACCTTCGCTCAGCTGAATATATGTTGAGAAGATTTGTACCAAAAACTCCCAAATTAAGAGAATCTTGGAGGACAAAACCCTAAAGGTTTTATTCAAGAAAAACCTACCAATTCCTTAACCCGAACTGGATTCCTAACCAACGGCTTCAGATGTTATCACTTCAAAAAATCCATAATGCACAACAAAGATTATTGTGTGTGATTGTTATGGTATGAAATGTAGAAGATGAAGATGATGAGACCTTGAATTGACACCTCTTTCACTTTTCTTATTTTCTAATTGATTCAATTGATATGAAATGAATAGAGTAACTTGCTATTTATACCAGACCAAAAATAACTGACAAAACCACTTTTCAAAAATGATAGACAAACCAAAATTATGCAGCAAACAGCGAGCGGTCGACCCATGCAGAGGGTATGGTCGACCGGAGCTAACTCATGGAAAACAGACTATGTAAAACAAACAGCCATGCGTCGAACGGAGCAAGGCATGCATCAACGCATAGCCTGATTTTTCAGACAATTTGAAATACTAACAGTATGCGTCGACCGGTAGGTCGACCATACCTATCCCGAAGATTTTGAAAGTTTGAGCCACTTATTATGAGTCGACCGGAGCAAAGGTGTGGTCGACTCAAGGACCTAAAATTTTAGAAATTGCCTAATTTTGATGTTTTAGACACTCTTAGATGATACCTATGACGACCAATGAGTTTTTAACTCGTGTGACACATATTTTAACAATACTAAGTGCAGTACGAGAAATGTGTTGTGCAAGCAAATGAAACATGACAAATATGGTATGCTTATACATTACGGTGATAACGCCAAACATCTATTCTTCCATGCGACTAAGTTTTAACATCATCAAAACCCGAATATCTAGTATATGAGGCTTTGCTCTCACACACTTCCCCTTTTTGATGATGGCAAAACACGTGGAACCCATTTGTATAATGTGCGGCATTATCCTCCCCCTTGCTTAATGCCTTCATTTGCGACGTCTTCACTTTTGATCTTTTATGGCTCTACTGCCAGCTTGACACTTTCTCCCCCTTTGACAACATCAAAAAGAAAGAAAGTCCAGTTAAAACAAATAAAGGCTCATATCAAAACATGTACAACAGGATAAACATTAACAATCATCCACACATGACAACGTTAATGAGCAAGAAACAGATAGATAAATAACACCATATAATGACCAAACAAATAACAATTGTTTGCTAGAGATTCATAATGCAAGTCATTAACATAATAAAAATGCACTTAATACAAAGCAAGATAACATGACAAGATAATACAATGATGAAATGCAATTATGCAGAGTGCATAGGCTTCAATGTCTCCTCCCCCTGAAATGTTGGCCTCTTCCATGATACAGATATGGCGGAGGCAGTTGAGCTTCGGCCATGTCGGTAAACTCCAAAACAACATTGTTCAAGGTATTAAGGTTATTTGAGATGACCCAGTGTTGACTTTCAGTTGATTCAACCAGAGCATCGAACCGTTGATTGATATTAGAGGAGAACGTGTTGAAGTTTTCGGTCTGCGTCTCAAATTGACTCTGAAGTTGTGAGAGACACTCAGCTTGATCATTCATGAATGCACGTTGTTCTAATTGCATATCCCACATCATCTCAAGAAGTTCAGAAGAATGTTGTTGCAAGGGATTCGTGAAGTGTGTTTGCTCTGCATAGCCCCATTGTGGAGGCTCCTCATAGCCCCAATGTGAATACTCCTCATGACCCCACTATGGAGTTTCCTGATATTCCGAATATTATGGAGGTTGATAGTTTTCATGTAACGACATCCACCCGATATTTTTCCATTGGCCCCAACCTTGATCATTTCCATGATCAGTGGTAGGAGTTTGGTTAGCCCAACTTACAGTTATGTGATCGACAACTTCCATTGGTTGTCTATCACCTTGGTCATTTTGTTCTTCGTCTTCTTCATCTTCCTCATCACTCCCATCGGAGTCTTCCAACCTAGAGATAGTGGCTTTAACAACGAATTTATAACAATGTTCTTCTTGAAGCCATATATAACCCATCATGGTAAGAGTCTTTTGGCAGAACTCTTGATCCGGAGTGAGATATTTATATGGAATCTTCGGAAGCACAAGTTTGGCATTATTTAATATCTCTTGAATAACTGAACCATAAGAGAGAGTGGTACCAAGACCCGAGTCCCTAAGAGCATAACTCCTACTTGCAATGTGATAAGGCCAATTGATTCTGATCATTTTCTTCAAAATATAGATCAAATGGACTTCGGCCTAATCCGCTCAAGAGAAACCACCTTTCTTAGGCCACAAAATGCGCGCCACAATCCATTACAAGATCCTATCCATCGGTTTCAATTTCCCGATAGTGATGGTTTTTGGAAATAAGTCACTTGCCACAATGTTAGCAGTATATGGCTTCTTCAACGTCGAGTTCAAAGCTACTTTGAACTCATAGCCCTCAATTGTGTGGATGTCAGTGACCTCAACAGGAGGCTTATCAAAAAATTTCAACCAAACAACATTATTAACAACCACCTTTGTATTCCCGATTTTAGTGTGAAACTCAGAACCCGGAAACTTACCATGAAGACACGTATAGAAGATCCTCACAAGGTCTTCGTTGTACTTCTACATTCCAAAAATCTGTTAAATCCTTGAAAATCAAGCAGACTGATTACCTGAGGAATATGCATTCGCTCAGCAGAGAGGCGATAATAAGCATGTTGCTTCACCAACGATCTTTTGCTGAAGTTTTTGGCGAAGCTTTCGATAAATTCAGGAGGAACTAATGATACGGCAAAAACCGGAAGAGATGCAGAGGAGGAAGCTCTTATGGATCTTTTACCTGTAACTCTTCTTGTAGCCATGGTTTTTTATTTCAAAGAGATGAAGAGAAAAATGGGTTGATGATGATTGCAAAGATTGTAGAAGATTCTTGAATATGGAGAGAAGTTTAAGACTTTGACCTTTTTTGTAATAGCTTATAGGTTTTGGGAAGAGGAGAGTGGTAGAGTAGCATGTGATTGTAGGTGTCAAGTTACTATGCAAATTCAATGATACACATTAATATGAGTCATAAAAGAGAATTAAAATGGGAATTTTGAACGGTTTTTAAAAAATTTGACAGATTTCGCGCGACGCGTCTGTCGCTACTGCGAAAATCGGCGCCGGCTGAACAGAAGAGTCGCCACCGTGCGTTATTTATCCCACGGGAGGGAAAGGAAACGCTCAGAGTAAACCTCGCACAACATGGGAAAGGTATGGTCGTCGCAACCAAAACCTGGGTTCGGGAGTCGGTTACGCAAGGGGAAGGTATTAGCACCCCTCACGTCCGTCGTACTCGACGGGATCCACGCTTGTTTCCGGGTATGGATTGTTATTCTATCTAAACTATGGGTCGAGGGTTAAAAAGAAAATAAAATGAAAATAAGAATGACTCGGCAAAGTATCGCACTTTATGCCTACGTATTCCCGCCTGGAACGAGAAATCAGAGTCAACGTAGTTCGCCTACCTACGGGAAAAGTGGGGAAGGTTGCTCGCTAGGATATCGCATCCTATGCCTACGTACTTTCATACAGCATGAAAGATCAGAGCAAACGTAGTTCGGGCCACGTACGACACAAGCTTGTCTTGGTTGATTTTATTCCTTCTGAAAAGGTTTTCTGATTAGCGGTCCAAGCGGACAAAAATGACGTTTTGGTGAGTTCACATTCTTTTACGGAAAAAGTGTCTTTTATTGTGTTTGAAATCTTTATGGTGTCTTTCTGTTTGTTTTGAGGAAGAAGAGACAGAACTCTAACCTGCGGTTGCGAAGGGAAACAAACTAACCTAATGTTATCATGCATGGGTTAAGACCTAGTGTCTATCATGCTCCTCTCTTGCACAGAGAGAAACAGAGATCCTACGGGATAGGCAGAAACAGAAACAACATCATATATACAGTAAAACAGTAAAATGCATGGATGCACTAGTACAAGCGAGGCAAGGGAGTCCCACTCAACCTCGAGCCTAGAAAACAATAGGCAAAAGTGAACAGGCTTCACTTTCAACCCAACAGGGTAAACAGCAAACAATACAGTCCAGAAAACCAATCAATACATCAGCAATGAAATACAGCAAGAAAATAAACAGCTTCAGCAGCTCTGGATCAACATCTGGCTCCAAGTAATCTCCCATCAGCTACAGGCTTCAACAAGCATCAATCTCCATCTTCATGGCTTTCAGGCAAGGGCTTTGATCATCAGTCTTCTATCTGCAATGGCTTTTCTTCAAGCTCAAACCTCCAGGATGAGGGATCAGTCACAAGAGTGGATTGGGTGTTAAGCAATCAGTTGACTACCAAAGGTGGTGAACAGACTGCTTCTAACACAAAAGACATTTTCTCTCAAGAGTTCTATCTCTTAGACACTATCACCAAGCCTTCCAAAGGAAGGGGGTGAGTGTCTTAGAGAGACTCTGAATCACAGAGAAGAATGGATGCAGACAAGGCAATCCATGTTTGAGGAACAAGCTTTCTAATCTTGAGCTCTGCCTAGCTCCTAAACCCTAGTCTCCTCAGCATCTGCTAGCAAGAATCTTCTCTTCAACTCTGGAAGTTGATCTTCAATCTCTGGATCTTCAATGGTTTTCATCTCCTCAAGTCTTCAGCTCCCCCAAATCCCCAGACAAACCCAATACCCACACAAGCAAGCAATAATCCCCAGAGGGCACACCACACCAATCACTCAGATATATACAGTACATTAATAGCAGTAGGGGAATCCTGACTTTTTCTAAGGGGATCTAATAACTACCCATAGCCCCTATAGTCCCATAGCTAAACTATTCAAACCCTAAGTCCTAAGGGAAATGAAGTGATTCTCCTAAGTCATCACCTAAAACCCTAGTTTATTCATGTTGTTCACACATACACTAAGCACCTAAAATTAGTTTCTAAAAATGGGAACTAAATTGTACCTACAAGTTTAATGTCTAACCTAAACAACCTAAAAAGAATGGGCAAAAAATATTGAAGCAATTAATAGAACAAAAAATAACAAAATCATGTATGAAATGAAACTATTTAAAATGTTATTTATTTAGAAAATATGGGAAAAATACCAATTAAAAAATAAAATGCAATTTTTATTTTTTATAATTTTCTAGACATCCTAAAGAAAAATATGCAAAAAGAATGAATTAAAAATAATGTTTTTTCCATTTATTATGAATTTTCAAAAATGAATGAAAAATGAAAAGAAAATAAAAAGAAAATATAAAGAAATAAGGGAGGGGGTGAGAAAAGTAGGGCCAGGCAGTTCAAATATTTGGGCTTCACGCGCGTGGGGGTGCCAATAGTCATCAGAGCCCAAATCCTTTTATTAAATGAAACGGTGCGTTTCATATTTTGAAAATTTCCCTCCGTTTCTCAGAACGCACGTGGACCGTTGGATGGTAATTCTAGTCAAAGGTCAAGGCTTCATCGTGTGGTCCCTGACCTTTCTTCAACCTCCAGCCATTTAGGGTTTCAGAAACCCTTCCCATGCACGATACTTCCATCTCTTCGTACTCTCTCCACACGCCATGAAAACACACGATATAAAAAGCAAAAATCATCAATTTCTTTCCCTCTACAAGTCTATATTCTTAGATTACCTTAAAACTCAAACAATCAGCCAATTCGAAGAAGGTAACAGATGGGAACCACCATTGGTGTCTGATATCAAACCTCTCCAATTCTCCACGAAACTCATCCTAAACTGATCAACAATTCACCCTGATCATAGCATGCTACTCTACTAACAATCTCAGGCCTTATCTTAGCAATTACAACCCTCAACAGTTTTGATGCATCATGCTCAAACTTCATGAAATCTTCCCAAATTCATCCAAAACAATCCTCTACCCTACCTTAACTGTTCTACACTATCAAAACCTATTAACCCTAACTTAAATAAGCAATTCGAATGAAAACTTACCTTATGCACAATGGAGAAAACAGCTACCAGAACCTCTTGATCTACAGCTTGAAGTGAGTGGAAAATGATCCAAGAACTCAATGGTAACTTCTGTATGCAACAGGTATGGTTCTAAGGCCTTGAATCACTCACTTCCAAAGTTCATGCTTCTTGAATGATAATGATGAATGGTGCAATTCCTTCCTCAATTTTACAAATGAAGGGGTGGATTCTGATCCTTGTGTGATGCTGATGAAGATTCAATCAAGAATAGTGAAGATTGATGGAGATTATAGAGATTTTGGAAAGCTTATGCAAGTTGAAGAAAATGTGGAAAAGTTGGGGTTTTGAACAAATGGCAGCACCAACCCTTGCATGAACCAACTTGTATGAATATATAGATGGGATTAGAACTTCCTAGAAACTTGGAGAAGTTTCCCTTGCACTCTTCCCTTTCAATTTGGTTTATGTAACTTTCAATTCAAGCAACCATGGATAACTCTTAAATCTTGAACCAAACTCAAAATTCTACTTTAGCCAATGTCTTTAGAATGATCTTTCCATTCAAAATGACCTATAATTTTGCTTCATTTGGCCAAGATATGAAAAATCTCATTTTTAAGGCCATTTTTCTTCATTAAATTCAACAATTTTGAAACCTTGTGCTATGAACTTTTTCAATCTCCCATGCTCACTTTTCTAGACTCAAAATGTCATTTGGAGCAAGTTTTATGTTGTAAGTTTTTCCATTTGAGGCCTCCTTGTATGAGTTTTGGACATAGGTTAAAATGACCTGTAATTCACAAATGACCAAAATACCCTTTGCTTGCCAAGACCATAAGTTGAGTTCCACACATCATATGAAGGCATACTATACCATTCTAGAAAGCTAAGACAATAATGAACAACTCTTATGTTGACCAGAAGTTCATTTGAAATCTCCTTGAGGGGTAAACATTGCTTGGAAGTCAAGTCACTTTCACAGACAAAATTTCAGATACCTCAGATGACCTGTAACTTGCAAGGACCATAACTTGAGTTATATAAATCTCCTTGATGTCTTACACCACTCAAATTAAAGGTCTTGAGATTCTCTACAAGTTTCATGTTGGCCAAGGATCCATTTGAAGCTTGCATTTTGACTTATTTTGCTTGGAAATTTGACCTAAACTAGGGGGTTTTACATAGAAACCCTAATTTAGAAACTCCTCTTCTCCTTGATTTCTCTTGAATTCTTCTTAGCACAACGACATATCCTTATTCTCCATGTCAAATGATGAACCCCACATCTCTTCAATACCCCTTAATGCCCTCAAATCAATCAATTGACCTAGGGTTGACCCAGATGAGACCCTGGTTGACTGTCTTC
The DNA here is from genome assembly GCA_963859935.3 of Lathyrus sativus. Lineage (NCBI taxonomy): Eukaryota > Viridiplantae > Streptophyta > Magnoliopsida > Fabales > Fabaceae > Lathyrus > Lathyrus sativus. The sequence goes on from OZ012736.1 coordinate 543,495,019, forward strand.
AACTGTAGCTCCTGTGCTCATCTCAATGACTTGTTTTCTTCTCCAAATGACCTTTTAAGTCCTCCAAGATGTCTAGATACTCCCCATACTCAGCCCACAGCTCACAATTTCTTTGTTGATCCTCAGATGCCCTCAGATAGGAGATAGACTCAAAGCTTGATCCACTGAACTCTCTGCTTTCAAATTCTTTTCTGATGACTTGAATGAGATTGAATTAGGATAATAACCTCTTGATAGGCCTCTAGAGATGAGAATAATGATTGGTTCCCTGTTGGATGACTTGCTATGCTTATGCTATGCAGATGATTAGGCTATGTACATGACTCTATATGCAAATGCTAATGATATTGAGATGTAAACCAAGTGAATAAGGTTGGGAAAATTTTAGGGTGCAACAGCTGCCCCTATTCAAGCGACTTGGACTCAATTGGGTGAAGGGCCCGGAGCCTTCAGACATTCGCGGTACGAGACGGTTGAATACTAGTGAAACCAGAAATTTGCCAACCGCAAAAATAAATTGCACCACTGCTTAGGGAACGACATTCATTAGCTGAATCTGACTGTTACAGTAACCCACTGATCTCGCGCGACCACTGCTAGGGATTCTTTTCATCATCCTGAAAAAGATTGAATCATCGGAAACTTCGTCCTTTGCTTGTCCACGTCAGGACTCTATCTGCTGTCAACTCGAAAAAACTTCAACAACTTGGCTGGGGATGGCTCGTCTGCCTTCTCGTCAGAGATAAATCGTCCACGTTAGGAATAGACTCTTCCACGTTAGGAATAACACCGTCCACGTTAGGGCTCACCTTTCCACGTAAGGAATAACCGTTCCACGTTAGGAATAATGCTGTCCATGTCAGGACTCACCTTTCCACGTAAGGAATAACCGTTCCACGTTAGGAATAATGCTGTCCATGTCAGGACTCACCTTTCCACGTGAGGAATACATCGCTTTTCCACGTAAGGAAACCATCTATTGTTTTGGTTTATCCACGTGAGGACTCCACTTTTCCACGTAAGGAATGCATCTCTGTCCACATAAGGAACACAATTTTCCATGTAAGGAATGCCATCTTCTTCCACGTAAGGAAACGAACTTCTTTTCTTCGTCAAACTCTTCCACGTAAGGAACGCTATCTTTCCACGGGAGGAATCACATTTTCTTTCCACGTGAGGAATATCTTCTTAATCTGTCCACGTAAGGACTCCAATCTTTCCACGTAAGGAATAAACTTGCTCTTCCACGTAAGGAATCACCTCTTTCCACGTAAGGAATCACACCTTTCCACGTAAGGAATGCAACTTGATATGTCCACGTAAGGACTCAATCTTTTCCACGTAAGGAACCACATCTTTCCACGTAAGGAAACCTTTTCTCGAACTGTCCACGTCAGGACTTAAACTTTTCCACGTAAGGAAACGACCTTATCTTTCCCCGTAAGGCGTACAACTCGTCTTTTCTGCGTCTGTCCACATCAGGACTGAACTTGCTTTTCCACGTAAGGAGCTGAAGCTTCTCTTTCCACGTAAGGAATAAACCTTGTCCATGTCAGGACTCACATTTCGTCTCGATCTGTCCACGTCAGGACTCACCTCTTGACCATTACGAATAAAGCTATCTGCTGGAAATAAATTGTCCACGTCAGGACACCAACACGAAGAGTAACCATCTCTGTCCACGTCAGGACTCCACACTCAATCCATACCGAGAACTCGAACCTGTCCACGTTAGGACTAACACACATCGTCAACTTGAGGAAATGTCCACGTCAGGACTCCATATTCCAACAACCTTCTCTAGCACACAGAAAACCCGTCAATAAAATTTGTCCACGCCAGGACTCATCCTTCCATCGGTCCACAAATTTCTTATCACTGGCGTTACAGCAACTTTGAGGCTGGCTCTACTGGGGATATTTGAAAATCATACTTCCGGACGCCTGTTCTGATAACCGGCGGTAGCCTCTGAAATTTTGATGACCAATTGCTCTGCTTGGGGATAAGGAGAAACTTATCCGGCTGACTCTGGCGGGGAAAACACAAGAAATTCATAAATACTCTGTTCGGAGACAAAGAGAACTCCATCTTGACAACTCTGTGGGGAGTAGTGCCAAAGCTGACACTTCGTGAAATATCTCACGTCGAAATCCTGAATATTCATTGATTCACCTGAACAAGGGCTCTCTCTTCCTGCAAAAGAAACAATACTTGAAACAAACAGCTAACCAACCTAGTTTATGTTTCAAAAATGCGTATGTTTGACGGCGATGCAATGCTCCATTCGACATGGAAATGCTACACTTTTATTTGGTGGATGCAAGTACGACCCTATATGCCAATGCAACTGCAGACTGGAACTGCTGGGTACAGAAACTGCTTCAACAAAATAAATGTTGAAGATAATGCCAACTCCGCTGGGGATAGCCAGGTGCTACAGAATTATTCCAGCAAAATAAATGCCGGAAGAGTGAAGTCGACTCAGCCGGGGAATGGGGATTTAAACCAAACACCTCACTGAAATAACATCCTGCTGGGGGGTGTAACTCTGCTGGAGAATAGCAGATGTGCCTGGTATGATTGAACTTCTGCGGGAAAGTGAATGGATATCATACGGTATTTTGATAAAATAAATGCCATGATCCACACCAACTCTGCCGGGGAGAGCCTTAATCTTCGAGTTCCACTGGGAGGAGTACTTGCTGAGAAGAGAATTCCGCTGGGGATAGGATGATTCTCTTGGGAAAAATCAATTGAATCCGCTGGGGGAGAGTAAATGACCCTGCGAGGAAAGGTGAACTTGCCTGAATACAGCTCACAACTATTAATCTTCGGAGGCTAAACCACTCTGCTTGAGATACACTTTCTGAATACAGCCTGCAATCTTGGAACCGCCAATTCTGCTGAGGGTAAATGACTCTGCGGGAGCACGTCCTTTTGGATAGATTACGACTAGCTGGGGAATTCTGTCCTTCTTCAGAAAGGAACATGCATGACTTGCGTGAGGGTCGAGTCTTTCATTATTGCAATCTTTTGATCATCTTCCTCGTACGGTTATGAAACCTGCAACAACACAAACAAGACAAGACAAGCCTATGCAACCAAATCAATTCAGGTTAGTGACGTTATTTTCAGTTAATTCAAAGCTTTAGCAATCGTTGGCAAGGGCCAATGACGTTATACACACGCTAGTTTCATCAAACTTAGGCGTTAATCATGCACAAAACAGTAAAGAACAGTGTCAAGTACTGAATAACGTATTTTATTGATTGGGCCCCTGAATGGGCGGAGTTTTTGTACACAGGATGTAACTCCTGAAAAGAGGAAGCTACACAAAGCAAATATACAAGTATACACAGGAAGCATAAATATATCGACAAACTAAATTTGTACACATGTTGGCAACGGGATGCAGATGAACACCACGAACTGATCCTCCTATGACTCGTCCGACTCTAACGCTTTTCCCGGTATTCATACTTCTGAAAAGGTTGTACCAGATAACCGATCCTCCCCGTTATATTCTCCCGCATTGATACTCAGTGCAATATCAAATTCGGACCGCAGTCATTTGCTTTTCGAATCCCTAACTTTTGCGTGAACCGCCCTTTACGGGTTTTCAGTTCACCGGGATACCCCTTTTTGCCGAAGCCGCCCAGTGTAGGTTTTCGACTTCGCGGGTGTACATTTTTTCATTTTTATCCCTAATTTTTGCCCGAACCTTTCATTCTGTTTTTGGTTCGCCAGGATGCCCCATTCTTGCCTGGACTCTCTTTTTTCTGTCCAGCGGGTCTATTTTAAGCAAAGTATTTTTTAACTGCGTCCGAATTCACAGGCGACGTAAAGTCTTCTCCGTCCATGGTGGACAACAACAACGCTCCTCCTGAGAAGACCTTCCTGACAACGTATGGCCCTTCGTAGTTGGGGGTCCACTTGCCCCTGTGATCTGCTTGCGGCGGGAGAATCCTTTTCAGCACAAGGTCGCCCGTCTGAAAGCTTCGCGGATGTATCTTCTTGTCGTATGCTTTCTTCATTCGGCTCTGGTATAAACGACCATATGCTAGAGAAGCTAGCCTCTTCTCGTCCATCAAACTCAGTTGATTCAACTTGTCTTTCACCCATTCTGCCTCGTCCAGCTGCACGTCTCGCAATACCCTCAGAGAAGGGATCTCGACTTCCAATGGTAATACCACTTCCATTTCGTATACTAACGAGAACGGGGTTGCCCCGGTTGATGTGCGTACCGTCGTACGATAACCGTGCAATGCAAAGGGTAGCATCTCATGCCAATCCTTATAGGTCACCACCATTTTCTGAACGATCTTCTTGATATTCTTATTGGCCGCCTCGACAACGCCATTCATCTTGGGTCGGTAAGGGGAGGAGTTGTGATGTTCGATCTTGAAATTCTGACAGAGCTCCTTCATCATTTTGTTGTTCAGGTTTGAACCATTATCCGTGATTATCCGCTCGGGAATCCCATATCGGCAAATGATATCTCTCTTGATGAATCTGGCCACCACTTGCTTCGTTACATTTGCATAAGACGCCGCTTCCACCCACTTGGTGAAATAATCGATTGCTACTAAGATGAACCGATGCCCGTTAGAAGCTGTCGGCTCGATCTTTCCAATCATATCGATTCCCCACATCGAGAATGGCCAAGGCGATGACATCACATTCAGAGGGCTCGGAGGCACATGGATCTTGTCAGCATAGATTTGGCACTTGTGGCACTTTCTCGCAAACTTGAAACAATCAGTTTCCATAGTCAGCCAAAAATAACCTGCCCGCAGCAGCTTTCTTGTCATAGCATGCCCGCCAGCATGCGTACCAAAGGTACCTTCGTGTATTTCCTCCATGAGCAACTTTGCCTCTCTTTCGTCTACACAACGCAACAACACCAAATCGTGGTTTCTTCTGTATAAGACGCCATCCGGGTTCAAATAGAAATTACCCGCTAATATCCTGAGAGTCTTCTGATCTTGACTGGATGCCCCGGCCGAATACTCTTTATTCTTCAGGAAGTTAAGGATATCAAAATACCATGGTTTGTCATCAGAGGCTTCATCAATAGCAAATACATAAGCTGGCCTGTCAAGCCGAGAGATGACGATTCGGGGAGCCTCGTTCCAGAAGTTGACTTTGTACATGGAAGACAAAGTGGCCAGGGCGTCAGCCATTTGATTTTCTGCCCGCGGTACGTGATGCAATTCAACCTTGTCGAAGAAAGGCAACAATCTCCTTGCATAGTTCATGTAATGTATCAAGTTGGGCTGACGTGTCTCCCATTCCCCTTTGATCTGATTCACCACCAGAGCTGAGTCTCCGTATACGTCCAGATGTTTGATTCGCAAATCAATGGCTTCTTCAAGCCCCATTATACAAGCTTCGTATTCGGCCTCATTATTGGTAACAGCGAAGGTCAATCGGGAAGTAAACGGGATGTGCGACCCGTGTGGCGTAGTGATGATTGCCCCTATTCCGCTACCGTAAGCATTCACAGCTCCGTCAAATATCATCTTCCATTTGGAACCCAACTCTGGTCCCTCGTCTGGCAACGGCTCTTCATAATCTTTCATCTTTAGGTACATGATATCCTCTTCAGGAAAATCAAACCTCATCGATTGGTACTCTTCAATAGGCTGCTCCGCCAGATACTCAGACAGCACACTCCCCTTTATAGCCTTCTGCGAGACGTATTGAATATCATATTCAGTCAATACCATCTGCCAACGGGCAATTCTACCTGACAACGCCTGCTTTTCAAATACATATTTGATAGGATCCATCTTCGAGATGAGCATGGTTGTATGATTCAGCATGTACTGCCTCAAACGCTTGGCGGCCCAGGCTAGCGCGCAACAAGTTTTCTCCAGCATTGAATACCGAGATTCGCAGTCTGTAAATTTCTTACTCAAGTAATAGATTGCATGCTCTTTTCTCCCTGTCTCGTCGTGCTGACCGAGAACACAACCCATGCTTCCCTCAAGAACCGTCAAATACATTATCAAGGGTCTACCTGCCACTGGGGGTATCAAAATAGGAGGCTCCTGCAAATACTGCTTTATTTTGTCGAACGCCTTTTGACAATTTTCGTTCCATGTTACAGCTTGATCTTTCTTCAACAGCTTGAATAACGGTTCACACGTGGCAGTTAGGTGAGATATGAACCGGGCAATGTAGTTCAACCTCCCTAAAAACCCGCGTACCTCTTTTTCTGTTTTAGGCGTCGGCATTTCTTGAATTGCTTTTATTTTGGCAGGATCGACCTCTATTCCTCTTTCGCTTACAATAAACCCCAGCAGTTTGCCTGATCTTACCCCGAAGGTACATTTGCTAGGGTTCAGCCTCAGCCTGAACTTCCTAAGTCTTTTAAATAACTTCAGCAGATTCACCAGATGCTCTTCCTCCGTCTGGGATTTGGCAATCATATCGTCAACATAAACTTCGATCTCTTTATGCATCATATCATGGAAAAGAGTCGTCATCGCACGCTGATATGTTGCCCCAGCATTTTTCAAACCAAAGGGCATCACTTTATAGCAAAATGTTCCCCAAGGTGTTATGAAAGTAGTTTTCTCCATATCCTCTGGCGCCATTTTAATCTGATTATAGCCTGAAAAGCCATCCATGAAAGAGAATACGGAGTATTGAGCAGTATTATTAACTAGCACGTCAATGTGAGGAAGTGGAAAATCGTCTTTTGGGCTTGCTTTATTCAAATCTCTATAATCCACGCACATTCGAACCTTGCCATCTTTCTTTGGCACTGGTACGATGTTGGCAACCCATGAGGGATACTTTGTCACAGCCAGGAAACCAGCGTCCCACTGTTTTTGAACTTCCTCTTTGATCTTCACTGCCATATCTGGTCGAGTTCTGCGAAGCTTTTGTTTGACCGGCGGGCAATCTTCTTTCAGTGGCAGGTGATGCACAACCATGTCTGTATCGAGCCCTGGCATGTCTTCATATGACCAAGCGAATACATCATTATACTCCCTGAGCATTTCAACCAGTCTTCGCTTGATATCACTCTGCAGTGCGGCTCCGATACGAATATTCTTCTCAACCCCTTCCGACCCCAAGTTGATAATTTCGATGACCTCATCGTGAGGCAGAATGGCTCTTTCCTCTTGCTTCACCAACCAAGACAGCTCTTCAGGAACGTCGCTATCTTCGACAACCTCTTCTTCGGCCTGAAATACCGGGTGCTCAAAGTCGGGACGAGTCATAGGTGGTTCAAGGATGTCATCTGAAAATGTTATCCTGCAAAAGGAATGGTTAAGTGCTTCAAAATGCATATAAAGCAAATGACCGCGTTGCCATTTTATTGAAAAATATAAAACAAGAAAGACAGAGATTACAGTATTTGCACATGAAAAAACGCCATTTATTTAATGATTAACACATAATGTTCATAACAACACAACCCTAAGCAAGTCACGATGCCCCGGGCAGGACATCAGATTATTCAACAATTAATAAAGCAAAGCATTACTGTTTAAGAGTCACAGGAACAAGCTCTTGAATAGACCAGTTGCACAGTCCTTGCCCCGGCGTGCTTGGCTGAATCCAGGCATCCATATCACAGTCGCTGTCTCCTTCGTCAGACTCCGAAGCAGCGTTGATGGTTTCATGATACACTCCACTGGCAGAGATGGTGATTGGCCCTCTGAAACGGGGTGCCCCCACGGCAGGAGTTGACGACGACGGTTGGTATCCTAGCCCGAAACGGTCCATCTTCACAGGAATGTCCAGCACTTTACCCCAGCCCTTTGCTTCTCCTGCTTCTACTAGAGCTTGAGCTTCTTTATACGATGAGACGGCTATCTCTGGCACTTTGCTCGGCCCGGGACCTTTGTCCTTGATACGCAACCCTTCAAATGCCTGGCAGGGTGTTTCGTGGATCTCTCCGTCGACCTCCACATATTTAAACGACGACAAATGGCTGACCAGGATGTCTTCTTCTCCGCATACAGTGACTACGCTGTCTCCGACCATATATTTTAACTTCTGATGTAGGGTGGACGTGACTGCCCCAGCCCCATGGATCCAGGGTCTTCCAAGCAAGCAGCTGTACGCAGGCTGTATATCCATGATATAAAACTCAGTTGCAAACACCTCCGGCCCCACCTGTAGAGGCAACGTTATTGATCCGAAAACGTTTCTTCGCGTACCATCAAACGCCCTAACCACCAAGTCACTGGGCGTGCACCGGATTCCGCTAACATCCAGCTTCATCATTGCCTTCTTAGGCAGCACATTCAGAGACGACCCGGTGTCAACCAATACGTGCGACATTACTGATCCTCTACACTCAACAGATACGTGCAGTGCCATATTATGATCTCTCCCTTTAGGGGTCAAGTCAAAGTCAGTAAAGCCCAGGCTGTGGCCTGCATTCACATGTGCCAACACTCCTTCCAGCTGATTCACGGAGACGTCTTGAGGTACAAAAGAAGTATCCAGGACTTTCAGCAAAGCATTTCTGTGAGCTTCCGAACACAACAGTAATGACAGGATAGATATTTTGGACGGCGTCTGCTGCAGATGCTCCACAATCTTATAATCACTTTTTCGAATCAAGCGTATGAACTCTTCTACGTCTTTCGACGCTGATTCTTTTTCGCTTGCTTGCACTGGGACATTCTCAACCACTTTCCCTTTTCCTTTCGCTAGTCTTTCGGCCTCCACTTCAGGAGATATAAAGATCCTACCACTCCTTGTCATACCTCCCGAACCAACAACATTATCCACAGTCTCGGCTGGCTGCTTATTAACATCAATCTTTATCCAGTCACAATACACCTCCAACCCATATGACCATGGGACTGCTTTCGTGTTCTCGTACGGGATCGGTCCGGCCTTAGTTATGGTGATCGGTGGTCGCTGGACCGGTGCTGCAATAGTGATTGTCTTCTGAGGAATCGTTACCGTGGCCACATCACTCTGATCATCTGCTATTGCCCCTGCGGGCTCTTCGATTGCTGAACGGTCAAACTGCAATATGCCTTCATCAATTAAAGCCTGAATGCCTTTCTTCAAATCATCACACCCCCCAGCTAGGGTCCAGCATTCTACACAATACTCGTCACATCCCGGGTAAATACCCCCTTCCAACAGCCGGCTTTTTATCTCGCCCAGCGGCGTCTTTAAATCCTCGACATTCATAATCAGATTCATCCCTTCCTCCGTCAGAATGGCGTTGGCCCCATGATTAGGCATGGGCTTCTGCACTATATTCGGACCTGCCGTTCCGAAATTGATAGTCTTATTGTCCAGAAGATCCTGCACAACGTGCTTAAAAGCATGGCAACCCTCTATATCATGGCCTGGGGCCCCAGAATGAAACTCACAGTGCCTGCTCGCATCGTAACCAAACGGGGGAGCTCCCGTTATCGGTGCCAGAGTTCTCTTCTCTACCAGGTTCAAACCCAACAATGTCTGCAACAAATCGGCATATGTCGAGGGAGGCTTCTCAAACACTCTTCTTGGTTTACTACCCTGGAATCTTCGTTGAGCCTGCTGTGCCCCCTGCTGAGGCTGCTGCTGCTGTTGCATTGGCTGCTGCTGAGACGGTTGTTGTTGCTGAAGTGGTTGTTGCTGATATGGGATAGTAACACTCGCCACCTGCTGCGGCTGACGATATTGGTTTCGTCCCCTGCCTCGGCCTCCAAATACTGCGCTTGCCTCGCCCTGACGGCGCCCACCAAAAGCCTTCCTATTACTGCCAGATGCAGTCGATTCCTCAACCTGGAATTTTCCTTGCTTAATGTTACGCTCAATCTTTTCTCCCATCAGAATTAGGTCTGAAAAACTGGCCAGAGATGTGTGAAACAGCATATCATGAAACAAGCCTGTGAATGTGCCGACGAACATGTCATTCATTTCCTTATCTTCTACAGGAGGACGGACCCTGGCAGCCATATCGCGCCACCTTTGCGCGTACTCTTTAAAGCTCTCCCACTTCTTCTGCGACAGCCCCGCCAATTGGACCCGATTGGGCGCCAAGTCGCTGTTATATTTGTAGTGAGCTACGAACGCCTCCGCCAATTGCTTCCATGTCTTGATATTGGTTGGCTCCAACCCCATATACCACTCTAAGGAAGGACCCGACAAACTATCTTGAAAGAAATGCATTAGCATTCTTTCATCAGTTGAGTATGCAGACATCTTTCTGTAATAAGCTCGTACATGCACTTTCGGACATGTGTCCCCTTTATACTTATCAAACGCAGGGGCTTTGAATTTGATTGGCACCCTCAAGCCAGGTACCAAACCCATTGTTGCCATGTCCAAACCCACAGCACTTTGGTTCAGGACTCCCCTCATCTGCTCTTCCAGCATTCTGATCTTCTGGGAGTCATCCATCGGCCCTTCGAAACCTCCGCCGGAGAAAGCGTCCTCCTGCTGATCTTCCTGCCACATACCATTCCCAGCTCCATACCCATCATATCCATTATTACGTCCAGCCCTGACCTGATTCATCCCCGGCCCTCGACCTCTGTTGCCGTACCCTTGAACACCTCCAGCAGGCCCAAAAGCCATAAACCCCGTGCCGTTTCCATTTCCGAAACCTCCGTAACCCTGATTGGCCACACCATAACCATCTTGCCCAAAGCCTTGAGCATTAAAGCCATATTTCCCAGCATTATCGAATCCCTGATCATTGAACCCGAGTCCGGCATTGACGAAGCCGTTGCCTCCCATATTATCTCCCAAGTTGACGTCACCAAGCCCAACGTTATGGACAGCAGTCTCATTCCCAACTCCGACGTTACCATTCACAGCAGCGGTAGCGTTGTTGACATTAGCAGCAGGTATATTGACTACAGGTGGAGCCACTGGCGTGGGAGTACCATCTCCATGAACAGTATCGACCCGTACAGACTGATGATCCTCGTTACCGTGACCAGCATTCCGAGCCAACAGAGGTTGGACCATGGCTTGCAGATTTTCCTGACCCTTTGCAATAACTTCCATGGTCTGCATGAAGAGAGCGAGCTTCTCGCGCACATCTTGCATCTCGTTCTGCATTTGATCCATGATTCTTCGACAGTTGGTGCGGGTAGAATAGCGGTGCGGATGTTGATCTGCAATCCTGGAAAGTACCTTATACAGAGCATAAAATAAGATACCATCCAAAGATTACCTGTAATGCAATATGGATATGAATGCAATGCAATGTGTCTGTGCATTAGGGAAGTTCATTCCCCCAGTTCTAGTGTGAAAGTGCCAGTGCAGTGACAGTGCTAACAATAGGAATATCGGAGCTGAATCATAGAAAGCCTCATATATTGCTGAGAAAACCAGAATACAATGTCGTTGAGAGTATAATAAGAAGGCATGACCTCAACCAACAATCCTGGTGATGGTCAGCACTATGCAAATAAAGCATACAAGTTACTACATGAAATGATCAAATCCTCCCAAAAGTCTGGTACTCTTCTATCAACTTCTTGGTCTCTGGATGACTTGGTCGATCAAGCAGCCCTTCAACAAGTTGGTTTCTCTTCTTAAGAACACGGCGCACGTCTTCAGCAGTTTCTTCCCATGTTGCTTCTCCGAAGCAATCTTCTAGTTTTCGCTTTTGAGACACAGCTTCATCTCTGCATTTGATTGCCTTGTTCAGTGCATGCTGGACACTATACCGGGTCATCACTTCTTCCTCACACTTCTTGATGCTAGACTTCAACTTCTCTTCGAGGTCGGAGATTTGCTGCTTCAGCTTATCTTCCCTCTTCTTGTTGTTGGTGAGCGTAGCGTTCCAAGTCTTATTGCAAGAAGAGATCTCTCGGTGGGCGATGTCAAGCGCCTTCTTCTTGGATTCCAGCATGTCATGGGAGCTTCTGAACTCTTGCCCCAGACGTTCGCGCTTCTTCTTTTCCTCAGTCAACTCAGCCCCTAACCTGTTTAACAGCTCGATTTGTTGTTGGAAAGCATATACGGCCTTGTTTTTCTCACTGCGTACCTGAGCTAGCTCTTGCTCCAACCCTTCGTTGATCTTCATCAAGGCTTCTTTCTCTCTCACAACTTGCTCGTAGGCTTCCCTAGAAACAGTAGTTGGCTCTTCTGCCGGAATAGGAGCAATGACGGGTGCAGCTGGAAATGGCATTAATAACTGACTTGCTCTTTCCTGAATCCAAACCCTGTAGGGCGCATAAGCCTGACAATCGTTCTTTCCTAACAGTGGCTTCCCTTTGCGGTTAATACGTGTCCAGGCATGCTGCAGCTCAGCTAGCAATTCTCCCTTCAAATCACCTGTGAAGTACAGAGATTCCTGTACTTCCTCCTCCTGAGGTGGATTCTTCAGTGCATATCCGAACTGGCGAATGAATAGAGAAGGGTTGTAATTGATACACCCTTTCCTCCCTATCAGCGGCACATTAGGGTACCCAGAACAACTGAAGACGAGCTCAGATCCCAACAGGTCTCGATCAAACCACTCCATATCTTCCGACAATAGCCTCATCAGGCGCTCTGGCCAACCAACTGGGACTGTAGTCCCTGCAACAGATCTTCTCTTAGGAAGGTGACTCTCAAACCACATACTCAACAAGGGTACACAAAGATGAACATTCTTCCCTCTTCCCTTCTCATTCTTGTAATGCAGTGAGTGGTAGAGATCTCCGAGTAAGGTAGGTACAGGATTACCAGCGGCAAACAAGTAGAAAGCATCGAAGTCCACAAAATTCGGTATGTTGGGAAACAAAACTATGCCATAAACGCACAAAGCCAACACAACATTGAAAGCAACCCAGCACCCGCTCTTGGCATACTCCTGGGCTTTACCAACTAAGAACTGAAGTGAGAAGCCTGGAACTCCACGGGAAACAGTAGTCAATAGTTCAGAAGCATCAATATGCAAGGCTTTTGCCAAATCCTCCGGCTTGGGCTTGGCGTCAGAATGGATGAATGGAACCTGGTTCTGCACGGGCAGCTCAACATACTCAGCGTATTCCTCCAGGGTTGGTCCCATAATAAAGTCAGAGAACGTGAAGCACCTCAAAGCAGGGTCGTAGAATTGCATCAGAGCATACAACCCATCCAACTCTACCTCTGTAGGTTTACACACCAATCTCAGTAGTCTACCATAGCTCATCCGGAAGCTCCTACGAACACCCTCATCAGCAAGAGAAATCAACCCCAGTAAAGGAACAATATCAGGAGTAGGCAATTTGTAAGCAACTGTCCTCCTTAAGCTAGTCATGATCAAACACTCAGAAGTCTGGGCACTAGAACTAGGGAAATGCAAATGCACCTGCAGCACAGACACACGTTAGTGAAATGCCAATGGTAATGGATATGCAGTAATGCAATGCAAGTAACATGCAACAGGGACCAAAGCTGTAGCTGAACAGTCTGAACCCAATCCAGAAAGTCCCAGACCCTCCAGAAGTCATCCAAACCTGGTCTCGGATAGACCTCAAACAAAGCTCCAATACTGGTCTCTGATAGACCCCATAATCATAACCTGAATGGTCTCTGGCAGACCTCAAATCATATCTCCCACTGGTCTCTGACAGACCTTAGAACACATCTCCAAATAGTCTCTGACAGACCTCAGAACCCTCCATAAGTATCCAAGATCCTGATCAAGAAACAAACCGGTAGTCTGAAGGTCTAGTTACCTGCATAACCCTGAATCCCCTCACAGGTGGGTGGCCCTATAACTGGTACAAGGTACGGCATCCTATGCGGTCGTCGGCGTCACAGACTTTCAGGGTTGATGATACGATTCCCAGAAGGAGTGGCATCATCAATCCCTGAAGAGGCCTCACTTAGCCAACTTCCAAATGATCGGTCCCCAGAGTCGACAATCCAACTGACCAGCAACCCACGCCAACCAAAGGAAGGGGCAGGAGGCCAACCAGAGGAACCTCGTCTGAGTGTAGATTTCATGGGACACCAAAGCAAGCAAAGCAAGCGGGCGCCCACTAATTTCTACTCTAATTCTAGGTGCACTCAAGCCCAGGTCCGACTTATTTCTCAATATCAGAACACCCGTCACACCCCAAGATACAGCAACAATAATCAATATATAAAGCTGAAAATACAAGGTTAGAAATATAAAATAACTCCATACAAAATCCTCGACGGGAAAACAAGCGCTAGGATTGACTCTCTTAAGGGACGTTGGATCCCAAATGCATAAGAACTATCGCAGTCCTTAGCAGCCAGGGGACGCAGAATTCCCCAGCAGAGTCGCCAGCTGTCGCTACTGCGAAAATCGGCGCCGGCTGAACAGAAGAGTCGCCACCGTGCGTTATTTATCCCACGGGAGGGAAAGGAAACGCTCAGAGTAAACCTCGCACAACATGGGAAAGGTATGGTCGTCGCAACCAAAACCTGGGTTCGGGAGTCGGTTACGCAAGGGGAAGGTATTAGCACCCCTCACGTCCGTCGTACTCGACGGGATCCACGCTTGTTTCCGGGTATGGATTGTTATTCTATCTAAACTATGGGTCGAGGGTTAAAAAGAAAATAAAATGAAAATAAGAATGACTCGGCAAAGTATCGCACTTTATGCCTACGTATTCCCGCCTGGAACGAGAAATCAGAGTCAACGTAGTTCGCCTACCTACGGGAAAAGAGAGGAAGGTTGCTCGCTAGGATATCGCATCCTATGCCTACGTACTTTCATACAGCATGAAAGATCAGAGCAAACGTAGTTCGGGCCACGTACGACACAAGCTTGTCTTGGTTGATTTTATTCCTTCTAAAAAGGTTTTCTGATTAGCGGTCCAAGCGGACAAAAATGACGTTTTGGTGAGTTCACATTCTTTTACGGAAGAAGTGTCTTTTATTGTGTTTGAAATCTTTATGGTGTCTTTCTGTTTGTTTTGAGGAAGAAGAGACAGAACTCTAACCTGCGGTTGCGAAGGGAAACAAACTAACCTAATGTTATCATGCATGGGTTAAGACCTAGTGTCTATCATGCTCCTCTCTTGCACAGAGAGAAACAGAGATCCTACGGGATAGGCAGAAACAGAAACAACATCATATATACAGTAAAACAGTAAAATGCATGGATGCACCAGTACAAGCGAGGCAAGGGAGTCCCACTCAACCTCGAGCCTAGAAAACAATAGGCAAAAGTGAACAGGCTTCACTTTCAACCCAACAGGGTAAACAGCAAACAATACAGTCCAGAAAACCAATCAATACATCAGCAATGAAATACAGCAAGAAAATAAACAGCTTCAGCAGCTCTGGATCAACATCTGGCTCCAAGTAATCTCCCATCAGCTACAGGCTTCAACAAGCATCAATCTCCATCTTCATGGCTTTCAGGCAAGGGCTTTGATCATCAGTCTTCTATCTGCAATGGCTTTTCTTCAAGCTCAAACCTCCAGGATGAGGGATCAGTCACAAGAGTGGATTGGGTGTTAAGCAATCAGTTGACTACCAAAGGTGGTGAACAGACTGCTTCTAACACAAAAGACATTTTCTCTCAAGAGTTCTATCTCTTAGACACTATCACCAAGCCTTCCAAAGGAAGGGGGTGAGTGTCTTAGAGAGACTCTGAATCACAGAGAAGAATGGATGCAGACAAGGCAATCCATGTTTGAGGAACAAGCTTTCTAATCTTGAGCTCTGCCTAGCTCCTAAACCCTAGTCTCCTCAGCATCTGCTAGCAAGAATCTTCTCTTCAACTCTGGAAGTTGATCTTCAATCTCTGGATCTTCAATGGTTTTCATCTCCTCAAGTCTTCAGCTCCCCCAAATCCCCAGACAAACCCAATACCCACACAAGCAAGCAATAATCCCCAGAGGGCACACCACACCAATCACTCAGATATATACAGTACATTAATAGCAGTAGGGGAATCCTGACTTTTTCTAAGGGGATCTAATAACTACCCATAGCCCCTATAGTCCCATAGCTAAACTATTCAAACCCTAAGTCCTAAGGGAAATGAAGTGATTCTCCTAAGTCATCACCTAAAACCCTAGTTTATTCATGTTGTTCACACATACACTAAGCACCTAAAATTAGTTTCTAAAAATGGGAACTAAATTGTACCTACAAGTTTAATGTCTAACCTAAACAACCTAAAAAGAATGGGCAAAAAATATTGAAGCAATTAATAGAACAAAAAATAACAAAATCATGTATGAAATGAAACTATTTAAAATGTTATTTATTTAGAAAATATGGGAAAAATACCAATTAAAAAATAAAATGCAATTTTTATTTTTTATAATTTTCTAGACATCCTAAAGAAAAATATGCAAAAAGAATGAATTAAAAATAATGTTTTTTCCATTTATTATGAATTTTCAAAAATGAATGAAAAATGAAAAGAAAATAAAAAGAAAATATAAAGAAATAAGGGAGGGGGTGAGAAAAGTAGGGCCAGGCAGTTCAAATATTTGGGCTTCACGCGCGTGGGGGTGCCAATAGTCATCAGAGCCCAAATCCTTTTATTAAATGAAACGGTGCGTTTCATATTTTGAAAATTTCCCTCCGTTTCTCAGAACGCACGTGGACCGTTGGATGGTAATTCTAGTCAAAGGTCAAGGCTTCATCGTGTGGTCCCTGACCTTTCTTCAACCTCCAGCCATTTAGGGTTTCAGAAACCCTTCCCATGCACGATACTTCCATCTCTTCGTACTCTCTCCACACGCCATGAAAACACACGATATAAAAAGCAAAAACCATCAATTTCTTTCCCTCTACAAGTCTATATTCTTAGATTACCTTAAAACTCAAACAATCAGCCAATTCGAAGAAGGTAACAGATGGGAACCACCATTGGTGTCTGATATCAAACCTCTCCAATTCTCCACGAAACTCATCCTAAACTGATCAACAATTCACCCTGATCATAGCATGCTACTCTACTAACAATCTCAGGCCTTATCTTAGCAATTACAACCCTCAACAGTTTTGATGCATCATGCTCAAACTTCATGAAATCTTCCCAAATTCATCCAAAACAATCCTCTACCCTACCTTAACTGTTCTACACTATCAAAACCTATTAACCCTAACTTAAATAAGCAATTCGAATGAAAACTTACCTTATGCACAATGGAGAAAACAGCTACCAGAACCTCTTGATCTACAGCTTGAAGTGAGTGGAAAATGATCCAAGAACTCAATGGTAACTTCTGTATGCAACAGGTATGGTTCTAAGGCCTTGAATCACTCACTTCCAAAGTTCATGCTTCTTGAATGATAATGATGAATGGTGCAATTCCTTCCTCAATTTTACAAATGAAGGGGTGGATTCTGATCCTTGTGTGATGCTGATGAAGATTCAATCAAGAATAGTGAAGATTGATGGAGATTATAGAGATTTTGGAAAGCTTATGCAAGTTGAAGAAAATGTGGAAAAGTTGGGGTTTTGAACAAATGGCAGCACCAACCCTTGCATGAACCAACTTGTATGAATATATAGATGGGATTAGAACTTCCTAGAAACTTGGAGAAGTTTCCCTTGCACTCTTCCCTTTCAATTTGGTTTATGTAACTTTCAATTCAAGCAACCATGGATAACTCTTAAATCTTGAACCAAACTCAAAATTCTACTTTAGCCAATGTCTTTAGAATGATCTTTCCATTCAAAATGACCTATAATTTTGCTTCATTTGGCCAAGATATGAAAAATCTCATTTTTAAGGCCATTTTTCTTCATTAAATTCAACAATTTTGAAACCTTGTGCTATGAACTTTTTCAATCTCCCATGGCCACTTTTATAGACTCAAAATGTCATTTGGAGCAAGTTTGATGTTGTAAGTTTTTCCATTTGAGGCCTCCTTGTATGAGTTTTGGACATAGGTTAGAATGACCTGTAATTCACAAATGACCAAAATACCCTTTGCTTGCCAAGACCATAAGTTGAGTTCCACACATCATATGAAGGCATACTATACCATTCTAGAAAGCTAAGACAATAAGGAACAACTCTTATGTTGACCAGACGTTCATTTGAAATCTCCTTGAGGGGTAAAAATTGCTTGGAAGTCAAGTCACTTTCACAGACAAAATTTCAGATACCTCAGATGACCTGTAACTTGCAAGGACCATAACTTGAGTTCTATAAATCTCCTTGATGTCTTCCACCACTCAAATTAAATGTATTGAGATCCTCTACAAGTTTCATGTTGGCCAAGGATCCATTTGAAGCTTGCATTTTGACTTATTTTGCTTGGAAATTTGACCTAAACTAGGGGGTTTTACATAGAAACCCTAATTTAGAAACTCCTCTTCTCCTTGATTTCTCTTGAATTCTTCTTAGCACAACGACATATCCTTATTCTCCATGTTAAATGATGAACCCCACATCTCTTCAATAGCCCTTAATGCCCTCAAATCAATCAATTGACCTAGGGTTGACCCAGATGAGACCCTGGTTGACTGTCTTCAACTGTAGCTCCTGTGCTCATCTCAATGACTTGTTTTCTTCTCCAAATGACCTTTTAAGTCCTCCAAGATGTCTAGATACTCCCCATACTCAGCCCACAGCTCACAATTTCTTTGTTGATCCTCAGATGCCCTCAGATAGGAGATAGACTCAAAGCTTGATCCACTGAACTCTCTGCTTTCAAATTCTTTTCTGATGACTTGAATGAGATTGAATTAGGATAATAACCTCTTGATAGGCCTCTAGATATGATAATAATGATTGTTTCCCTGTTGGATGACTTGCTATGCTTATGCTATGCAGATGATTAGGCTATGTACATGACTCTATATGCAAATGCTAATGATATTGAGATGTAAACCAAGTGAATAAGGTTGAGCAAATTTTAGGGTGCAACAGCGTCGACCGCCCTTGGTATGCGTCAACGCATACTGTGTTAAAAATTACACGTTCAAAAATCAAAAGGTAAGCATCGACCGATAGGTCGACCTGAGCATACCCGAACAAAATTCAATTTTGGAGAGATATTTGTGAGTCGATCGGACCTTGTTTAGGTCGACTCATGCAGGTAAAATAAGCATTTTTTTGTATTTTTAATCATATGGGCAACAAAAGAGCATAAATAACCAGCCATAATATATTTTAAGCATTCAAATAGACAACATACATATAATACGACATATATGACAAATGTAACACATAGTTTGATGCATTTTGTGAACATGAGTATTGAGAGAGAGATAGTTGAGGAAAGATATCACCTTCATTCCAAATATAACTTGATGAACACACACATATACTTTCAACATCTCGATATCTTTTTACCTCTACATCCTTACCACTTTCATCTCTATTAAGATTTGCACATGTTGGCATTGGTGTGTCAATGGCTTTGGAATTTGCCATGTCAAACCTCTTGAGAAGCTCAAGACAATATTTTGTTTGACTTACAAATGTTCCTTCCTCAAGCTGCTTGATTTGTAGTCCGAGAAAATATGTGAGCTCCCCCATCATACTCATCTCGAATTCACCCTGCATTAGGTTAGAAAACTCTCTTATGTTCATGTTAGTTGATTTGAATATAATGTCATCAACGTAAATTTGCACCAAAATTAAGTGTTTTCTGAAATTCTGGAAAGCACACGATGGATGTTATCACCCAGGTTATAACATCCAATGTGACATTGACTACTGCAAATAAATAACATGTAAATGAAAGCAGTAAATAACACAACAATTATTCACCCAGTTCAGTGTCAACAACACTTACATCTGGGGGCTACAAAGCCAGGGAGGAAATTCACTATCAGCAGAATTAATTCAGAGTCAAACAACTCAGTTTGCACTCCTCACTTAAAACCTACCCAATGACACTTCTGCCTAGAGACACTCTAGACCCGAGTATACCCACTCACTCCCCCTCAATCACCTCAGTGATATACAATTCACAATTACAAAATAAAGATGAAGAAACACTTCATACACACCTTGATCTTGCTTCAAAACTTTGATCAAGAATCACACACTCGTGCTTAACAGCTTTGAGTGAGACACAACTTAGAACCTACCTAACCAATGCAGCATACAGTTGCTTGGTAAACAAGTATTCCTAAGACACACTTCACACATGAAGACCAGCCTTCTTCACTCACAAGGACTCTTAATATGCACTCTCTAATCTTCTGTTAAGAGCTGCCTTTTTAGGATTGCTCCTCCCTTTATTTATAGCAGCAGTCAGTCCTTGGGACTGGGTGCATAAATTAGGTTTAATCATAATAAAACCTTTCTTCAATAATCTGCAGGCTTGCCATTTAATTCAGGAACATTTTGTTTCGCTTTAGGGCTTCTAAAATGTATCCTGTCTTTCAGCTTGAGCTTCTAATAAGTTTCCTGATTTCTAGCTACCAAAAAAACTAATCTGCTTGTTGGATGTCATACGATCAGAGTGATGACATTCTATATGACATTCAACTTAACTAACATTTAGCTAAGTTAACTTACCCTGCACAGTCCACATTGTGTATGTACTACCATCAGTTATGACATACATACATACTCTAATGTTTTGCCATAAAATGCAGCCAATCAAGAGCACTTAGAAACTCCTCCTTTGGCTAAAACACTCTGTTATTATACCAAAGATTTACACACAGTGTCGCGGTGAAAATTGGATACCAAACTATTGATTAGTTTGAATCTTTAATTCATTTTGCAACCAAACTTTGATTTGTCCAAAGGAAGGGATAAAGATCGAAATTCCCACAATGCAATGCAAATTCAAGGTTTAGAGAGTTATAGGTTCGGGGGTTGGTTAAACTTAGGGAAGGTGCTAGCATCCTAAGTTTCTGTAGTACTCTACAGGAACCTCTTGTTTTATGTTTGTTTATTGCTAAGTGTTATCTGCTTAAAGGTAAAAGACCTAGGGGTTTATTTCTAAGTATACTCGATAAGATATCGCATCTTATGCCTACATATCCTTACGGGAGTGGAATCAGAGTATCTGTAGTTCCCCTAAAGGGTTTGAGGAGATCTTTGACTGTGGTCAAAGTTCCTACGGGTTTAGGGTAGTTGATTTATTGATTTTAGGAGAAGAGATGCGTTGTCATTTTAAGGGAGATTTAACCGCCACAGGTCGTAGGAAAATAGTCTTTGCATCGTCTTAAGAAAAGGGCTCAAGTACTCGGATTGATTGACGAGCACGCCTCTATCTATCTTAAGGCAAAGTCCCTACATGTTGATTGTATTGTTGTGGGGTGGAGATTCTATCTCACTTAAGATGATTAACATCTTTCTCTAATGTGTTGGAATAAATTGTATTGTGTTGTTTGTTTTCCTATGTTGTAAAATAAAGAACAGTCCTTCCTATGGGGTAGGATCTATCCTAGGAGATCGACTTGAATGAGATCAAGGATCAAGGGGAGGATGATGCAAATGTGAATGCACTACACACAATTGTTGAATCATGTGTAGGGTTTTCCTTTGGACGGAATGCGATGCAAAAATGCGAAAATATAAATACGATAATATAAATTGCTCGTAAAATAAATTGCGGAAATGATAAAGCATACACATACGCATGAAAACGCCGAAGTGTGTGAGAGTGAATGTATCGTGAGTGTGCACGATTAGATTATATTTTACGCTGTGGGTTGATTTTAATTGATTGATTTTAAACGACTTGATTTTAAGATGAAAAATTGTTTCTTTAGATGAGATTAGTCTATAAATTAAAGATTTTTGAATAAAAGTTACAATGATTTAATTTATTATCAAAACTTAGGTGAAATGATTATAAAAATTGAATTAAATTACTTATTGGTTTCATTTTATTTCTAAAAGATTAATATTAAGAATTTTATTATTAACTAAATAGATTTGACAAAGGTGCAATTTTACAAAAGTTGTTAATGAATGAAATACCTATTTTTTTTAGTTATTAAAATTAAGAAGGAGATATCAAAATATTTAAATAGGAGCTAATGGGATTTAAAAAAGTTGTTTTAGTTATAACCATAAGATTGATTAATATTAGGATTCAAAATTAAATAAATATGGTGAATGATTTTTTAAAGGGCTAATCAAAATAATTAGTTAAAAAGGATAAAGCTAATTGGTGGATTAATTTATTTTAAAAAAAGTTTGACTGGTTAATTAGAAGGTTTAGATGTTGATTTAGAAGAAGAAGAAAAATATTAGTTGAAACAGATTAAATAATAAAAAAGATTTAAAGGGATTAAGGGGGTGATTATCGGTGGATGAGTGGTTAACGGTGACTGGTGTGTGGTATGTGATCATAATACGCTAAAAACAACAACAAAGAGTTCAAACACAGTAACGAAGAACCCTAATCCCTTTGAGTTCCCAAATCGAAACCGTTTCCATTTCCCTCGATCTCTCATCTTCCTCTCCATTCATCGTTTCCTTCCATCTTTCCGGACCTGAAATCAAGCAAGAAACATCATTAGTTTAATCATTTTAATAAAAGCAGAAGTTTACCGAATGTTGGCGATGGCGGCGGTATTTGGAAGTGAGAACGGCGGTCGATGGGCTTGCGGCGGTGGCGGTGGCTTCGACGGTTGAAAAGATAAGCTTCTTTTCCCTCAATCTCTTATGTTTTCGAAAGTAGGGTTTTTTGTGATTTTCTGGTCGATCCCTTCTCCTCCTACTAGCCTCCTTATATAGGCCCTTGAATGAAAACAATTTTGAATGATAACTTGAATGCTGATTTGATTGTTGATTGGGATTTTCCACTTTGGGTTTAACCGGATTTGAAAACCTTCCTATTTCATTTGATTGCAATAATATCGGTTGATGAAAATTTCCATTTGTGATATCTTGAATTAAACGCGTTTTATGCCTTTGCCTGTCCAGATTAATTGAATTGCTAGTTGCCTTAGATTGAATCTTTTTTAAAAGGTATATTCCTCAATTGATTTGCTGATTTGGATTGGTGATTTGGCAGGTGTAGAAAACAATCTATTTTGGGCCAGGGGAGGAACGTGCGATCCAATAGAGAATTCTTGTTTCTGAGTTCATAGCCCAGTGCAAGCTACTTCGTCATTGTATCAAGGTCTTGAACTGCGAGGACAAGTTCGGCGTGCTATCACTGCTACACTATCGCAGTTACGATAATTTTGATTAGCGAATGGGTGCTGATGAATCATTCTTGCGAGGTTGGCGCGAAGTCATGGGGAGAAGCAGTCAATGTATGCCTTTGAACTTATCTTCTATCTGGTCCGAATTTCTTTGATAAAGAGTCCCAAACTACTATCTTTGCTGCTGATTTCATGCGGTGGTCATTGATGTTTTTTTTTATGTGTTCTTAACAGATTCAGCAACATGAATGTCTTGCTCTGCGGAAAGCACCCCCTTCAGGTGTATGAGAGATCTGGATGTCGTTAGTTCCTCTTGAACATGAGAACAGGTGCATCATGTGCAGAGCAGATGCGCACAAGCTTTTTTCAGGAAGCCCATATTTGATGCACTTGGGGTTCAAGTATTTGTAGTTTTTCATGAACACATGAAGGCAGAGGTAGTAGCAAGAAAATCAACTTCAATAATTTGTTCTTTCAACTAACTAGTCTTTACTTGACTTGATATCACGATGGTGTAGATAAAAGATTTCTGGTGTCGATATTGGGGTTGAATCCGGAAGGCGAAACGCAGCAAAAGGAAACGGTATTGCAGCCTGTTACACCATAGGGATTTGTATACTCTAACTGTCTTCTCTTTATGTCATATAATTGTTTTTCTGAAAACTTCCCGTTCTGCTCCAACATATCGTGAGTTTTGAGAGCTTTTTTCGGGATTTTAATCAACACTGTTCGATTTGGTGTTGGTATTGAGGTAGACTGATCCCATTCTGCTTATATATTTCACTTTATGTTGATATGTTCTGCGACCTCTTTATTCATTGCTGGATTTGTTATGACAGGCTCCCCTTATGGATTAATACTTGTTGTTACGTCTTGTGAACTGCAGCAGGTGATTACTCGCATTCTCCAGCTTCCAATGATATTGACCTTGTGGCGGTTTCGGTTGGCGGTAACAGGTTTTCATAGCAGGTGATGGAACCATATTTATGAGAAAAAGAAGTCAACAAAAAAATTGCCACGTAATGCTGATGGTCGTACGAAAGTCGCGGTATGCTAATGAGAGGCTCATAAGCACAAATGTAATAAGTAACCTTATTTGCACCTCAAGTGTAGTTGTTTATTTAGATTTTCGCATAGTTCTCTTGTAATAGCAAATCACTCCTTGACTCTATTTCCTTTGGAAATTAATTTGAAGTGGTGATTATGAATTGTTAAGTTCTTTGTTGTAGATCAACTTTGGGAAAGGGGTGGATCGTTGATTGATCAAGTTGTGACCTCTAATTCCTAAAATTAATTGCTTATTGTATCAGCTTGTATTCTTGCATTTCCAAATTAACTTTGACTGACTCGTCTTAGATTTGATCCTGAACCTATCTTGAAACTTATTTGGAAAGGGGATACTTTGGGTCACTTGCAATGATAAAAGGTCTTGGTTTTGAAATGTTGTTTTTTGACATAGTGTCATACCCTAAATTTGTCCTACCCCTTTTGTAAATATTTTCGCATTTATTGTTTCATGCCATTTAGACACGTGACCACCCGAAATTGGGCGTTTTTTTTTATTTTTTTCCTTCTTTTTGACCAATTAAAGCGTGACACGTGGCCTAAAAAAAGCATTTTTGTGAATGTTAATTCTTTTCTTAATTTCCTAAACCTTTTTCTTTTTAAAATATTATTAATAATAATATTTTATGCACATATATAGCTCTTTTAGTTGTAAATATTAAATTTTTGTTTTTTTAGTTTGCTTTACATATATATTTGTTAATATCTTTTATTTTTATTTTTAATATTTATATATTTAAATAGTTATTAATTTAGTTTAATTTAGTTATTATATTTGTTAATGGTTGTTAATAATAATTGAAAAGAAAAAAAAGAAAACAGGATTTGAGGAAGGCCCATTTCAGCGGCCCGTTAGGGTTTGGTTGTGGCTTGTTTTTTAAGGAAGGGAGGAACCGATTGAAGGGAGGAGAAGAACACTGTTCATCGCTCTCCTGAAAACCCTAATCGGCGCCGCCCTCTTTCCCCAGTTCACCCCAAAAACCTCCAAACCCACCGCGACACCCTCTGTCTCTCACCTTTTCAAACTCATTCAAACTCCAAAATCACTTTCCTCCATCCACTTTCGTCAAAATAAACCCAGAAGCCCCGTTCTTCCATGAACCGCCGCGAATCACCACTCTTGGATATCGATTCTTCAGAAATGATGGAAAACTCCGATTGAGAATCCTTGATCTTCATGATGACTCCACAAGCTCCCACCGGTTTCACTCTTGGAGTACTCTAATTGGGTTGCTAATCCGGAGTTCCTTTCTATTTCGCGATAAAGACGCTCCCTCAGCTGCGGTAACGAGAGTGTACTTCCACATGTTGCAGTTTCAATAGTGACAAATCACGACGTAAACGGTAAATCCGAGGTTATCTCATTGGTATCAATTGAAGTTTCTAAGTTGTTCTTTGCATCAGTACTATCGATTTCAGCATAGCATGTGCTTTAAGTTAATATTTGGTCCAATCTGTTAAGAATTTTCCATTGAGATGTTTGTTTAGAGGTTGTATGGAACTCACATTCATGTTGTTGAAATCATATTTATCTTTTTTCTTGTGTTTTCGTTTCATTTTCCATTTATTGTAACTTGTGTTTGACACCATGAATAAGGTTTGTGTTGTTTCTCTACTGATTGGTAAGTTTTTGTTTGTTAGGAATTCATGTTATACCTATCGATATTCCTAACTATTGTCACACTCGCAAAAGATGTTTTAAGTTGGTGTGTTGCTTTAGTGTACATATTATGCAGGTTTCGAGTTTTGATTGGCGGATGCGGAAAGATGATGTTTAGCTTTGTATGGATGAGCAAAAAAGGGGTTGATGAGTGAAGACATTTCAGCAGCAACGATAACTCAAAAGGCAATGGTGACAAGCAAGGTCCAAAGTCTGAAAACTCAATTCGTATGAGACCTAAACTCGAAGTTGGGGTTGTTTGGGTATACACCATGAATAGCGAAGGATACAGTTGAATATGGTTACTTTGATTTCGTCTTTCTTCCACTGAGAGAATCACTGTGAGTAGTATACTCCGCATCTGGGGTAAACAAAGTTGTTTATGATATTCCATATTGTTTGTGAACTCAGTTTTATTATTCTGGTATAATTGTGAGTGTTTGTTTTAGTAGTTCTGTTGTTAGATGCAAGGAAACATATTGCCTTTTTGTGGTTCAATCATGTTCATCACTAATCAACTTTCTTTTAGTCTGCAGTCTTACCGTATGTGGAACTTTGAAGCATATATACTACTCGGCCTGTGAGCGACTTTTTTGCTGAAACTTGGCCCTGTTAATTATAGTGTGTTTGGTACTGGTTTAGGATATTGCTGATTGTTGTTGCTCTTAAATCACTTTGGAATTCAACTGTTACGCTTATTTTTCTTCAGCTATTTGCAATTTATGCTAAGAGCTTAATATGATATCGTATATCTGTTGTTCTATTGATGCGTTTTGATTATCGTGTTCATATTTTCAGTTGCAACTGGGAGGTTGTGTTTTTGTTGAAAAATTGGTTGCATCTTCGACTCAGATCTGTTCGCGTGGATTTTGTTTTCAATGACTCTGCTTGCTTTTTCTATTTGGCCGACTGTTAATTTTGTGCAGGTGACGGTGTTGCCGAATCATTGGTTGTACGAAAAGATATTGAAGCATCGTTTGGTTTTAGAAATATCAACAACAACATTGCCACAACTGCAGCAATATGATAACAACGGAAGCTACAACGCTAGGATGCGACATCCCTGGCTAGTAGCGGCAAATTTCAAGTCTGAATGCTGCAGGAGCAACTGAAAAGTCGAACCAACCCCAAATGTATCTCGTTGGATGTCGAACATTTGCGGCTGAAAACATAAACAGGTTTGGTTGCAATCAAATGCAATAGGGTTGACAACAATGTTCACGGCAACTTCAAAGCACGACGCTACTACAACAACAACCAGCTCGTATTCCATTTCGAGTTCGCAAGATTGTGTCATTATCCGTGTTTGGTTCTGTATGCAGGAAAACCGTTGTTATCGACGTTGAATGCAAGCAAGCAGCAATATGTGGCGACAATGGTATCTGAACAAAGTTGCAGCATCCCTGTGTTAATGTTTCCAAGAGTTTCAATGTGTAGCTTCAATGTGTACACAGATTTTCATCAGTAATAGCCTCACATTTGGTAATATTCAGAACTGGTTTGGTTACAGATTTGAGTGGGTTCAACAATTTGTTTTGTTTGCTGCATAATATTAACTATGTTAAGATGGTAGCTTTATGAACTATGAATTGTTGATTATTTATGTTGATTAACTCTTTAGCTGTGTTGTTTTGTTTTTTCAAACCTATATTTGAGTCTATATTGTTTTTTTTATTTGAATCTGAATTTAGAGTGGATTTTTATTTTTATTTTGCACAAACTGTGAGTGAGCTTCGTTTGTTTGCTTTCATTAAAGCATCAGTTTTGCAGAAGGGGGTGTGGTTTGTTGATTATTTGAGCTAAAGCAGGTTATTTGCATTTTTGGAGAAAATGGACAGGATATTTTGGTGAGTTATGCTAACATCGAGATATGATGTTTGTAGTTAAGTGAGGTGCAGTAGAGACATTGGTTGATCTTCTTTTTTTATGTTGGTTTTTTTTAAGTAATTATTATGTTCACAAAATGAACTATTTGAAAATTAAAAGAACCACTTTATGCAAAGTATTTTGGTTAGTCATTGATTTTGAAAATTAATTTAGTAAGCATTTTTCTTTTTTAAATTGGAAGATTTTATTCCATGGACTATTTAATTTAAAGATATTTTCTAAACAAAATCTTGGATTATTTTAAATTGTATTTTCAAAATATGATTAATTATACACTAATTTCTTAATCCAATTTATTCTCAACACACAACATTTTCTTAATCAATAACGAAAAAGAACTCTTAAGGTCTATGATCGCGACTTTCTATGTCTAATACAACCTAACTGCAAGTGCACAGTCTATCGCGTAGTAATAATAGATATCGATCCCACAGGGACTCGTAATCAAACTAGTGTTCTCGGGAGTTACTATATTTAGCTAGGTAGAATATGTTCAAGGGAATAAGATTGTCACTAAAAGGGAAACTAAGACGGTTACTTAGATTATAATTGATTGAATCGATATGCAGTAATTGTGTTCTTCAGGGATTTGACAAGTTACCGGTGTATGCAATAATTTTCAAAGTTTATTTAAGCAGAAAATGGTGATTTGAAGACTCTCGCCTCACGATGGTTATTGACGCTAATCATAATTCTAAGGGCCAAACGTACACTTTCGTATCCCATTCGGGGTTAAAATTATTTTTTGGAAATCTCTAAGTTCTAATTCATTTTAAAGTGCTTTCGCTGTTATTAAAATGAATGACTCGTGTTTACTATCTGATCTTACCGCAACTTTCTCTTGTTGGTTCGTATCTTAATTAATTTCCCACTTTCGTGGCAAAACTACTTTTAAATAAGTTCTCGCTTTCGCGACGAAGTTTATTCAGTAAATTAATTTTAAACACTCAGACCATAAATTACTTTTGAAAAGACAATTTTCCACCAGTTGTTATCAAATCCCATTCGAATTATTACCACATATCGATTACTTAAATTTAGCTAGACATGGATTTGGGAAATATAAAACATAAATAAAAACAATAAATAATAATATGCATTAATAAAACTGGAATTACGATTGAAATGAGAAACCTGTAAATATTCCAATTGGCCTTTGGGTAGATCCTCCACAGATGTTGGCAGGATTCTGGTCTTTATGCCAATTTGATCGTACAATAGAAGTAGAAATTACAGAAGAATGAAAGGAATGCAGAAAAAGTAAAGAGAAATAAATAAGAATATTAAACTGGAAAGGTTGCTCTGGAAATAAATTTGGCATCACTTCGTTGTATGAATGCGGCTCCCTTCTGAGGTCCCCTTCTTCCCCTTTTATAGAAATGGAATTCTAACGGTTATAATTGGAGAGAGTGGACTTTGAGGCAGAAAAATCAGGGAGTAGTGGTCCACTATTTGGGACTTGGAACTGCTTCTTTAACGTGCAATTGAAATGGGGCGTTTTTGCCTGCATGACAGTCGTCACAAGGTGTGACGGTCGTCACCCGTGTGACGGTCGTCATTGTAACCCGGTGAACTGACTTTAAACAATGTTGCGGATAGCAAGAGTCGCCACCGACTTTTATTTTATCCATAAGGAAAGGTTATAAAAGAACAGGAAAGACCTTAGAGAATATTTTGGGTCCGGGGGGTAGGTTATGAAAAGGGAAGGTATTAGCATCCTTTTCATCCATGGTTATCCATGGGCTCTTAGGTACTTAAGCTCACTTTTGAATTGTTTTGAAATTGTAGTGTGTGAATAGAAAATTTTCAGAATAGTTAATAAATAATCCATGTAAGGATGTGTTAAGAACATGTTTGAAAACTTGTTGAAAATTTGTTTAAGTGCGAAACAGTTTTGAAGTGAGCAAGCACCTAGGAGTAACCTACCCTAATGTTTAGAGGTCTTTCTTATTCTTCATTCTTTCCTTTAGTAAGACTATCCCTACTATAATGGAGTAGGTAGTCCTTACTTTGGATGTTAAGGGATATGTGAGGGACAATTTGACTTTGAAGGCCATTGTGGGATGTAATAAGCACATATAAGGGACCATCATCATTTTTCGAAAGGGACTCGATTCGTAAAGGCAACCACAAGGGACTTTGATGATTTTTCTATTTGAGGGACTTGCTTTATACACCCCACTTAACCATTATTCGTAGGCAACTTGAGGGATATCCTTAGGAAGTGAGACAGCGATTAAAATCGACTTACGTGTGTGACGTGTTTATTTTAATTATCTTTACTTAAAAGTGATCTAAATTTATTTTAATATTACATACATGTTGTTACACTCCCTAATTACTAACCATAATAATAATTATATAATTAAACAACTTTACATCCAAGAAACAATTACAAAATAATAAACAAAATAATTAAATAGCAAAGATAAATAAAATATAAATAAGCAATAATAAATAATAAAGGGGGTTAATTCTAAGTTTACTCGGCAAGACATCGCATCTTGTGCCTACGTATCCTTACGGGAATGGAATCAGAGTAATCGTAGTTCCCCTCAAAAGGGAGGTTAGAGACTTCTTGACTGTGGTCAAGGTCTCAAGGGGAATAAACGCATCTTAAGGACACGCTTACGCGGAGTATAGAAACTCCAAATCTCTACGCTGAATTGTTAAGTTGTAATTAGGGTTAAATTAGGTTAGGGATTCCGCGGCGGGAAACCCTAAAATGAGCGCGGCGGCTCTTTGACCTAATGCTAGGGGTAAAGTTGTAATTTTGCCTGCGGCGAGGCATTTGTGAAAAGTAGGGTTTGTAAGGCTGTAAGGGTTTGAAGTTGAGGACTATTGACGCGGCGGTCATATGCTAGACCTAACCTTCGGATGCGTGTAGTGTGACAGAATAATTGATGAATGTGTGAGATAACTGAATTGAAAACAGAGAATAATGAAAGAAATTAAAACCATACAAGCAGAATTAAAAGGCAGAAAGTAAACGCGATTGTTATGTTCGCGAGGTTACATGAGAGGAGCAGATACAATATGATAATGAAATTTGAATTGAACAATAATAAAATAAAATAAATAACGGTTCTAGTTATTATAAAAAAAAAGATTTTAGTTATTATTTTAAATTTATCTAAAAAAAAGTTTTTCTTAAAAATAATAGGTTTTCATATTAATTTGGAAAAGATGTTAATGTTATTTATTTTAAAAAACAGATTTTTATATTATAACAAGTTTTAATAAATTGATGATAACAATAATAATAATAATGGTAATAATAATGATAATAATGATAATAATAATAAATAATGATAATAATAATACTAATAATAATAATAATAATAATAATAATAATAATAATAATAATAATAATAATAAAGCAATAATGAATTTTAAATGTGCCAAATAACCCAACAATGTTGCTAACGCAGAAATGCGCTCATCGCAACCAGATCTAAATCGGACGAAACAAAATTTATCGCAAAGAAAAAGAAATTAAGCAAAAAATAGTATTATTGCTCACACAAAAATGCGATCATCGCAACCAGATCGAACTAACACAAATGTCACGCGTCATGCACACAAATATGCAAACATCGTATCGACATAATTCGATCAAAAATTAATCTTATATATATAAACTCTAACAATTTAAAAATTATATATATATAAACGTAACAGTAATGGATAAAGGAAAAGAAATAACGGTAATAGATGAAGAAAAAGAAACAACAGTAATAGATGAAGAAAAAGAAACAACAGTAATAGATGAAGGAAAAGAAATAACGGTAAACGATGAAGAAAAAGAAACAATAGTAATGGATGAAGAAGAAAACTAAATAACGGCAAACGGCACTCACTCCTCTTAGGTTTTTTTCATTCTCCCCCTTTTTTCCAACAAGGCAACACATGTATATATAGGGAACAAAGTAGGGTTAACACCAAATTGTCAATAATGTCCCTAAAGCCCATTTTAAAGCCCAAACTAAATAATTAAAAAATAAAATTTAAATAATTTAAAATAATTAAAATAAACTTAAAATAAAAACTAATAATCCTATTGATTCCTAAAATCAAAAATATTATAAAAAGAACAAAATTTTTTTCAATATTTTTTATTTTATGATTTTTTGGATATTTTTATGAATAATTTAGAAAAAAGTGAAAAAAATAATATTTTAAAAAATGATTTAATTAAAATACGAAAATAATAATTAAATAATAATAAAAAACTATTTTTATTATTTTTTTAATGAAAGATAGAAAAATTTAGAGTAAAAATAATAAAAAACAAAAAAAAGTGACAATGGTGAGATTCGAACTCTCAACCTCTCATACTCATAACTCCTTACACATGTCCTCTTGCCAATTGTGCCATTTTTACTTTTTAGAAAAAAAATGCATGCCATATGATATTTACCTGCAAAAAGTCAAACGACTACACAAATTTGTTAGTAATTGATTAAATGCAATAAAAATGCAATGAAATGCGACGACAAATCTTAGGGCAAAATTTGGGGTATTACAATTATTATGATAATATTTCTCACCCAACCTCTCTTTGATGTCGGCAAAAAATCATGAAGTTTGACTTTGGTTTGACCACAGTTGACCTCAGTTTGACTTTTTAACTGCATTGACTGCTTTTGACTTATCTGATCATCTGACTGAGCAAACTTTTGAGAAAAGTCTTGAAACTTGACATGGGGGTTCTTATACACATATAAGATGTTATGAAGCTCACTTGAAGTCTTGGAAGTCCATTTAGCCTGATTAAAGTCAAAACCCTAGTTTTGGATGCACTGCTTAGGAGGTGCATTGTCTGAGGGAATTGTCAACTCTTCTGACCAATTGTGAATTTTGTGAACCTTGTGAACCTTCTTGGAACACAAAGTCTTGTATTGTGAGGGCAAATTTTGGGGTGCAACAGCTGCCCCTGTTCAATTTTCTGAAACCTGAGGGGTTAGATTGGTATATTTGCCAGTCGTAACCTGGAAGGTTGAAGGGGATTGAACACAAAAGCCCAAAAATTTGCACTCACCAGTGCATGGAGTGATATTGATGGTTGGTTGAACATGATTGAGTGGGCTTAAAGATGCCACTAGGGGAAAGTTCTTCAGTAGTATAATGAGAACTGTCAGGAGTCTGGAGTAATACTGATGTAACAGCATGTCTTCATGAGGATAGAGCAATCAATAATGATAACCCTAAAGCAGTCTTGAAGTGATAAATCTGACCTCAGGAGGATAGAGCAATCAATAGCTCTAAAGCAGTCTTGAAGTAATAATGGCTTCAGGAGGATAGAGCAATCAATAGCTCTAAAGCAGTCTTGAAGTAATAGAATGGCTTCAGTAGGATAGAGCAATCAACAGCTCTAAAGCAGTCTTGAAATAATAATGTGATATGTCTTCAGGAGGATAGAGCAATCAATAGCTCTAAAGCAGTCTCGAAGTAATGATTTCAGGAGGATAGAGCAATGGATAGCTCTAAAGCAGTCTTGAAATAATAATGTAATTTCAGGAGGATAGAGCAATGGATAACTCTAAAGCAGTCTTGAAATAATTAGATGGCTTCAGGAGGATAGAGCAATGAATAGCTCTAAAGCAGTCTTGAAGTAGTAATATGACCTCATGAGGATAGAGCAATGAATAGCTCTAAAGCAGTCTTGAAGTAATAGGATGATTTCAGGAGGATAGAGCAATCAGTAGCTCTAAAGCAGTCTTGAAGTCATGAGAGGCTATCAGGAGGATAAAATAACCCTGAGGTTACAATAAAGCAGTCCCAAAGTAATAAGAAGCTCATCAGGAGGATAAAGTAACCCTGAGGTTACAATAAAGCAGTCCCAAAGATCATAAGCTTGTTTGTTGGATAATTAACCTGAAAACAAGGTAGCATTCTGTATAACAACATTAGTTTATGCTTTATGTATGCATGTATGACACGATGCACTTAGGTAATGTACTATAGACATATATGTTATGGTATGATGTAAATAATGTATGTATGCTATGACACTGCTGGAAGTGTCTGGATATCCTTGTATAACAACTGCTGGCCAAGGAAAATAAATCCCGATTCGTTGTTGAAGAATATATAACCCTCCGTCTGCTGGGAATAACAAGGTATAGATAACCTCCCGTTGTTGGGGATAACAAGGTATAGATAACCTCCCGTTGTTGGGGATAGTAGGGTATAGATAACCTTCGTTTTCGTTTGATAGTAGGATAAGTATAACATCCCGTCTTCGTTCATCGTGCCCTTATTGGAAAGTAATTTCCCGTATATCCGTATGAGGGTAAAAGAGATGGATATAAATTCCAGGGGAGATTAGACTTTGTGAAAATGGATTAGTCCTACTGTCTTGTAAAGATGAACCGGCGAAGCTTCGTTGAAATCCTTCCCTCGTTCGTCCTTAGTAAATACTATTACTGCATTTTCATGCATTTCTGGTAAACATCAATCATATTAAAAGCATTTCTGGTAAACATCAATCATATTCAAAGGCATACATACATTCAAACACAACCAATGGACGTTTCGCTTATGTAAATAGGGTAAAAGTAAATCTGGATTCAAAAGATGGAGTTTATTTATATCAAAAGTGACCCATACACGGGTAAGTTTGTACAAGGAGACATAAACCCTAGTAAGAGAATTCGGTCATGAAGTTTTACAAAAAGAATCAGCTATGTGGGAAATAATCCTATTGAGTTTCAATTCTACTATTGCCACTCAAGTATCTCATCTTCTTGCTGTTGAGACGGAAACGATTGGATTGAGCTTTATCTGTTTGAGCTTGAGTAAGTAGTACAACTGGTTGCAGTTTCATGAGTGATCCAAACGAGACATAGTCATACGCTTTAATCCCTAACTTTTGCCTGGATTGCCCTTTCAGGTTTTCAATCCACCGGGATACCCTTTTTTGCCCAAGCCGCCTTTTCAGGTTTTCGACTTGCCGGGTGTACATCTTTTTTATATATATATCCCTACTTTTTGCCCAAACCCTTTTGGTTTGCCGGGATGCCCTTATTTTTGCCTAGGCCTGTCAACCTAGCGGGTCTCTTTTTATGCGTAGTATTTTTTAACTATGTCTGCGTTTACAGGTTGTGGGAAGTCTTCACCATCCATTGTAGTCAGTATCATGGCACCTCCTGAGAACACTGTCTTGACTACAAATGGTCCCTCATATGTTGGAGTCCACTTGCCCCTAGGATCACCCTGTGGTAATATGATACACTTATACAGAATGCCATTACTCAGAAAGAACTTAGCAGAAAACCTTCTCAGGAACTTCCTATCTTTGACAGATGCCCCTTCAGGGAACTCCTGAGCTTCAAGATAGTTTTTTACTTCATAGAACCAAGGCTTCTCCTCTGCCCCTTCAGTGTCAATCTCATTGCAGTATGCAGGCTTCTCAAATCTATCAATGGTAATCTTGGGAGCTTCATCATCCCAGCTGATCTCAAACATAGATGCCATGGTGGCCAATGCGTCTGCCAACTGATTCTCTCTTCGTGGAATATGTCCAAAAGTAATCTCTTTGAAATGTGGGATCAAAGACAACACATGTTCTCTGTAAGGAATGAGATTATCATGCTTTGTATCCCAATCTCCTTTAATCTGACTTACTACTAGAGCTGAATCTCCATACATCTCAAGGAACTGAATCTTCATATCAATAGCAACTTGCATACCCATGATACATGCCTCATACTCAGCCATGTTATTGGTACAATAGAAACAAAGTCTGGCAGTAATCGGGGTATGACAACCTTCAGGGGAACTAATCACAACACCAACACCATTACCATGTGCATTGGAGGCACCATCAAAAACCATAGTCCATCGGGATCCTTGTTCAGGTCCGTCATATTGTCCAGGTTCTTTGGTAACAGACATAATGTCTTCATCAGGGAACTCAAAATTCATTGACTGGTAATCACCTACTGCTTGATGAGCCAAATGATCAGCAACAACACTCCCCTTAATGGCCTTCTGAGTAGTATACTGTATATCATATTCCGTCAAGATCATTTGCCATCTTGCAATTCTTCCGGAGAGAGCAGGTTTCTCAAATATGTACTTGATTGGATCCATCTTCGAAATCAACAAGGTAGTATGGGTCAACATATACTGTCTTAGTCGGCGAGCAGCCCATGCCAAAGCGCAGCAAGTTTTCTCGAGCAGTGAGTATCTTGTTTCACAGTCGGTAAACTTTTTGCTAAGGTAGTATATTGCCTGCTCTTTTCGACCAGACTCGTCATGTTGCCCCAATACACACCCCATTGAGTTGTCTAATACTGTTAAATACATAATCAAGGGTCTTCCATCAACTGGTGGCATTAAAATTGGAGGTTCTAGCAAATATATCTTGATTTCATCAAAGGCAGTCTGGCACTCATCATTCCATTCCATCACCTGATCTTTCTTCAACAACTTGAAGATTGGCTCACAGATGGTAGTTAATTGGGAAATAAATCTTGCAATGTAGTTCAATCGCCCCAAGAAACCTCTAACCTCCTTCTCAGTACGGGGAGCTGGCATCTCTTGTATAGCTTTCACTTTTGCAGGATCCACTTCAATACCTTTTCCACTGACAATGAAACCCAGGAGCTTTCCAGATCTAACTCCAAAAGTACACTTGTTTGGATTTAATCTCAACATGTATTTCTTCAACCTCTCAAACAACTTGTGCAGATGATCAAGATGTTGTTCTTCATTCTGAGACCTGGCTATCATATCATCCACATATACCTCTATCTCATGATGAATCATATCGTGAAACAAAGCCACCATAGCACGCTGATATGTTGCCCCTGCATTCTTCAAACCAAATGGCATTACCTTATAGCAAAAGGTGCCCCACTGTGTCACAAATGTAGTCTTCTCCATATCTTCAGGTGCCATCTTGATTTGATTGTAACCAGAGAAACCATCCATAAAAGAGAATACCTTATGCTGAGCAGTGTTGTCTACCAGAATATCAATATGAGGAAGTGGAAAGTCATCTTTAGGGCTAGCCTTGTTCAGATCTCTGTAGTCTACACACATACGTACCTTACCGTCTTTCTTAGGAACTGGTACCACATTCGCAACCCACTGAGGATAAGAAGTTACGGCCAAGAACCCTGCATTGAACTGTTTCATTACCTCTGCTTTGATCTTTTCTGACATTTCAGGACGCATACGACGAACCTTCTGCTTCTTTGGACGACAATCTTCTTTCACTGGCAAACGGTGAACCACAATGTCTGTATCCAACCCTGGCATATCTTCATAAGACCAAGCAAAGATCTCCACATAGTCACGTAGCATCTGAATCAACCTGCTCTTGACACTGTCCTCTAAATCAGCCCCTATTTTGACCTCTTTTCTGTTTTCTTCAGTTCCCAGATTCACAACTTCGACTGGCTCTTCATGTGGCTGTATAGCTTTCTCTTCTTGTTGTAACAACCTAGCAAGCTCTACAGGTATTTCACAATCGTCCTCGTTTCCGTCTTCAGTTTGATAGATCGGATTCTCGAAATTGTAATTGGCAATAGTAGAACTGTTATCAACTGGATCCAGAGTGGATGAGGATCTGCATTTTAGTGACGTGGGTGTGTGTAAGAACACATAGCTGATAAAGCAAAAATAAAAGAAAAAGAAAGACAAGGAACACAATATTTACGAAAACGAAACGTCCACTGATTTTATTGAATGAAGTATGCAAATGAAATGACAACCCGTAACAAGCACACCATTGTGCCCCGGGTAAGGCACATGGCTTGAAAGTTTTAATTGTTCCAGAAATTATAAATTTAAAAACATAACACAGTAATAGTATTTACTCCTGACTAAAGGAGATAGGGATAACATCTTCAGCTGTCCAATTATTGAGTCCAGCACCCACAGTAGGAAAAATCCATGCCTCCAAGTTGTAGTCTTCATCTTGATCTCCCACAGCATTGATAACCCCTTGATTGGTGATACGAACAGCACGGGCACGACGGACAGCCTTCTGGGACTCTGCAGTGAAACCCAAACCAAACTTGTCAGACTTGTATGGAATATCAGGAAGCTGACCCCAAATAGTACAACCACCTTCTTCCACCACAGCTTTTGCATCATTGAGGGAGGCCATTGCCATTGTTGGAGGGTTTCTGATGACCACATGAACCTTCTTCACAGCAGGAGGAGTCACACAATCCTTAACAGCCCAGGGAACCACTTCAAATGACTGACATGGAGTTTCAATGTATTCACCTTCTACTTCCAGATACTTGAAAGTGTTTACATGGCTGACAAAGTATTCTTCCTCTCCAAAGACAGTAACAACTTTTCCATTCACCGGATATCTCAACTTTTGATGTAATGTGGAGGTCACAGCACCTGCCCCATGGATCCAGGGACGACCAAGCAGACATGAGTACGAAGGACGAATATCCATCACATAGAATGTAGCAGTGAACACCTGAGAGCCAACCTTGATTGGAAGATCAATTTCCCCATGCACTACTCTTCTAGAACCATCAAAAGCCTTTACCACAATATTACTGGGCTTCAATACCGTATCTTCAGGACTCAGCTTGTTCAGGACTTCCTTAGGCAACACATTCAGAGAGGAACCATTGTCTATCAGCACATGAGACAGGGTAGTGCCCCTGCATTCAATTGAAATATGCAAGGCCCTGTTATGATCCTTCTTGGCAGGGGTCAAGTCAGCATCAGAAAATCCTAACCCGTTGTCATAGGTCAGGTGAGCAACACAATTCTCAAACTGGTCCACAGAAATTGCACTGGGTACATGAGCCATCTTTAGAAACTTGATCAATGACTTGGCATGAGCCTCAGAACATAATAACAGGGAGAGCATAGAAATCTTTGAGGGAGTATGCCCCAGCTGATCAACAATATCATAATCACTCTTGCGAATGATTTTCAATACTTCTTCCATCTGCTTAGAGAGGTCATCAGCAGCTGGCACATCAGTAGATACAGGCTCAATAACAGGACCCTTGCCCCGAGTATCAGTGGTGGAAGTAACAGCAGGAGTAACTGCACTCTTAGAAGCAACTGGAGGAGAGAAGACTCTTCCACTACGAGTGATCTTGCTAGATCCAGCAATATTATCAATGTCAACAGGCATATCAGGTAAAGGCTCCTGCTTGACACCATGGATGTAAACATCAGACCCATAGTGCCAAGGCACAGCTTTGTCAGATGTATAAGGAATAGGACCAGGAGTGGTAATGATCAGAGGAGCTACTCTGGCTTCAGCAACAACTTTCACAGGACCTTCAGCAGTAATCTTGATTGGGCCCTGATGAGTGATTTTAATGGGACCCTTTGAAGTGATTCTTAGTGGGACTTTGTCAACCATGTCAACCTCTTCAATCTTCTTACCCTGAGTCAGATGATCCACCATACTTTCTACAGATGCTGGTCTTCTTTCAAACACTATAGTATATTTATCCATGAGACGTTGAATCCCATCTCTCAAAATGAAGCAACTATCCGGCTTATAGGTACAATATAGACAATCTTCATGACAACCTGGAAAGATCCCAGCTTGTACTAACCTCTTTTTGATAACAGACAATGGTGTGCTCAACTCCATAACTGAATAGACATGCAGATCTTCATCAATATCTTCATCAATGGCGTTGACAGTCTTCTCGTGATTTGGCATTGGAGCTGTAATCACATTTGGAGTACCTGGTGGATCAAACTCAATT
This sequence comes from Lathyrus sativus, assembly GCA_963859935.3. Taxonomy (NCBI): domain Eukaryota; kingdom Viridiplantae; phylum Streptophyta; class Magnoliopsida; order Fabales; family Fabaceae; genus Lathyrus; species Lathyrus sativus. The sequence continues at coordinate 543,534,320 of OZ012736.1, forward strand.
TCTCCAGCATCAATCATATCCTGAATTTTGTTCTTCAAGACCCAGCAGTTATTAGTATCATGTCCTGGACAGTTTGAATGATATGCACATCGTGCATTGGGATTGTACTTGGGAGAGGTAACATTGGGATTCTGAGGGGCCTCCCTCAGGGTAATAAGTTCAGCTTTCAACAAGTGTTGCAATGCCTGAGCCATTGACATGTTGATCTTCGTGAACTGTCTTCTAGCCCTCTGTTGGTTGCCTTGAGGCTGCTCTGTTGTTGCAGGAGTTGGATTTGAGATATGAACTGCACTAACAGACTGATGCCTTCTGTTACGATCAGGCTGACCATACACAGCATTAGATTCTTTCTTCCCAGTGGGAGGCTTCTTTGCAGCACCTGATGAAGAAGTGCCCACTTGGATCTTACCACTCTTGATACCATTCTCTACTCGCTCTCCTGTCATGATCAACTCAGTGAAGCCAGATGATGAGCTTCCAATGAGATGACTGTAAAACGGACCATTCAGCGTACACATGAACATATCAACCAACTCCCTATCAGTCAAAGGGGGTTGAACTCTTCCAGCTAAGTCTCTCCACTTCTGAGCATACTCCTTAAAGCTTTCTTTGGCACCCATAGACATGCTTTGAAGCTGCATGCGAGTGGGGGCTAAGTCAGCATTGTATTGATACTGCTTGTAGAAAGCTTCAGCAAGGTCATTCCAATCTCTGATGTTGACACTCTCCAACTGATAATACCACTCTAGCTGAGCTCCAGATAAACTTTCTTGAAAGAAATGGATCCACAACTTTTTATCAGCAGTGTGGGGTTGAATTCTTCTGACATAAGACCTCAGATGCAATTTGGGACAAGAGACCCCATCATAGACAACAAATGTAGGAACTTTGAACCCAATGGGTATGACCACCCCAGATATCAAGCTCAAATCCTCAAAATCCAGCCCAGATGATTTCTGTAATTCCATAGCATCCATTCTATCCACCAGCATCTTGAATTTGTCTTCGTTAGGCTCATGGTAGTAGTTAGCCTCAGAATCAGAGTCCCCCATAGTGTTGTGGAGACTGCCTCTCTCCTGCTCAGATTCTTCAGATTCATAGTCTTCAACCTGTTCCTTGGTCTTGACAGGACCTTTGAACCTTCTTCCCATGTTGAGCAACCCAGCAGACCTTCTAGCCTTCTTAGTCTTCTTGGCCAGCAGTGTCTTCAATTCATCCTGCCCCTTGGATAGGTTCAGGATCAGCTCTTGGAACTGTGCATTCTGTGCCTGGAGATCCTTAACTGATTGTTCAAGAGCCATTGCTGAAATAAACAGCGAGAAGATGAGAAACCTGTACACAATTATAAACCTGTGATGCAATGATATGGGAATGCATATGCAATGTTTTCAAGGACCGCAGGATTTAAATTTGCTTAAACAAACAAGAAAGTAACTTTTTATTAGTAATAACTTGTTTTGCCTTTTAGGCTTACAAAAAATGAAAACGAAATAAGTACAAAAGATGGGGTTTTAAGTCTCCCATGGACGCTTCCTCTTTGTGTTGAGGTATGAGTTGAGGTTTCGTTCCTCATGAAGTAGCTTTGTTAGCTCTAGGATCCTTGCTTGGCTTGCTTTGTAATGAGCCTCGAAAGTATCCCTTTGCTCTTTCAGTTGGATCCATGATCTCTGCAAGTCTTCCATATCAGTAGGCATGTCTGGGTGAAGGATGGTATAAGTTGTGTCTCCTTCAGCAACAGGTTCCATGGTAACTGGTAGGACGGCAGGATATGGCATCATGAGTGTCTGAGCACGAGATCGTACCCATCTGAGATAAGCCTCCATAGGAATAGTGTACTTAGGCTCCAGTGTCTTGCTGTCAATCCTGTTTACCTTTCCCCAAGCTCGTATGAATCTCTGACGGTAACCCTGAAGATCGTTGTCGTAATCAAACACAATGCCCTGAATCAACATGTCATGTGGACTATCGCTCCAGGCGTAACCAAACTGTCGTAAAGCTAGAGATGGGTTGTAGGTGATGCCTCCTCTTATGCCTAGAAGTGGCACATTAGGAAACTCCCCACAACGGTCAATGATGGTGACATTCTCCATAGATCTGGAGCACCAATGGATGTCTGAGTGAGAAAGTGACATGATCCTCTTGGACCATCTGAACCCTTGCTCATTCTTCATTACTGAGCGAGGAAGGTGAGAAATAAACCACCTAGAAAGTAAAGGTATGCAGCACATCAAAGTTCCTCTTGCCCTTGTAGTACGGGTGTGAAGAGAATGTAGGATGTCCCCAAGTAAGGTAGGCACTGGATTGTGACTCAGGAATATGTTGATGGCATGAACGTCTATGAACTGATCAGGATTGGGGAACAACACTAAGCCATAAATCAATAAGGCTAAGATCTCCTCAAAAGCATCGTAGCTCATAGCCTTCAAGAACCTTTGAGCTTTATCCACTAATACCTTGGCAAGGATACCTTTAACTCCACTTCTCGTCTCTAGAACAATGTCAGACTTCTTCAGATGTAGAGCTGCAGCAATAACTTCTGGTTTAAGCTCCTTCTCTAAGCCTGTGAATGGCTTCTGATCAAGAACAGGTATACCCAGAAGTTTAGAGAACTCCTCCATGGTTGGAACCAGCTGATAATCAGGAAATGTAAAGCAATGGTGCTTAGGGTCAAAGAACTGAAACAGCACACTCATCATGTCTTCACTGAACCCTGAAGTAACTAGATCCAATAAGTGACCATGTCTCTTGTTGAACTGGGAATGATCAGGCACTAGGGAAACCAACTCTTTGAGCTTAGCAGGTATCCCTACAAAGTTGATCCTGATGGTGTTTCTACGAGCAGAAGCCATGACCTGCAACAAAGAACAAAGATAAATCCTTTGGTCCTTGAAATGGTTAGGGAAAATGATATGCTTATGATGCATGATGATGTCATGATGTCATGCTCAATCACAAACATGTGGCACACACAAACAAGTCACACCATAGCCCTAGGTTTAAAGGCTTGCATGAGGTTCAAAGGCAAGTACCCTCCCCTGAAGTTAGATGGTTCATCCTGTCCTACAAAAGTAACCAGGTTCTAAGGGATCTCAATATCATTGATCCTTCACAAGGGTGGTTGTTCAGAAGGCAACTTACTTGCCAACCAAAACCCTCCAAGTTTAAGATCTCAATGAGCGTAGTATCGAGTGTCAACCAACTTCAGTCTGCACCAAAGCCGGTTACCTCACTACTTTCTAAAGGCCAAGATGAGTTAACTAGGGTTCTAAAAGTCAGTTAGTGCATTGACAACATATGGCAGCCTCAATATTATCCTCAACTTGACTTAAGGAATATAAGCACCAACCAAGAAGTCGCACTAACTATGGCCACCAGATCAACCATATCGATATACGTCGTACAGTTTCCTTGGTCTATTGCCATTTACCTAAGGTACACTAGATCCGGGTTAGGACCTTTCACACATAAGAGCACCCCAACAATATAATAATAAAGCAAACAAGGCAAACAATTTAAAGTGATCTTAATTCCTAAGGGTACCCCTCTTAAATAGATCCCCAGCAGAGTCGCCAGTTCTGTAACCCGGTGAACTGACTTTAAACAATGTTGCGGATAGCAAGAGTCGCCACCGACTTTTATTTTATCCATAAGGAAAGGTTATAAAAGAACAGGAAAGACCTTAGAGAATATTTTGGGTCCGGGGGGTAGGTTATGAAAAGGGAAGGTATTAGCATCCTTTTCATCCATGGTTATCCATGGGCTCTTAGGTACTTAAGCTCACTTTTGAATTGTTTTGAAATTGTAGTGTGTGAATAGAAAATTTTCAGAATAGTTAATAAATAATCCATGTAAGGATGTGTTAAGAACTTGTTTGAAAACTTGTTGAAAATTTGTTTAAGTGCGAAACAGTTTTGAAGTGAGCAAGCACCTAGGAGTAACCTACCCTAATGTTTAGAGGTCTTTCTTATTCTTCATTCTTTCCTTTAGTAAGACTATCCCTACTATAATGGAGTAGGTAGTCCTTACTTTGGATGTTAAGGGATATGTGAGGGACAATTTGACTTTGAAGGCCATTGTGGGATGTAATAAGCACATATAAGGGACCATCATCATTTTTCGAAAGGGACTCGATTCGTAAAGGCAACCACAAGGGACTTTGATGATTTTTCTATTTGAGGGACTTGCTTTATACACCCCACTTAACCATTATTCGTAGGCAACTTGAGGGATATCCTTAGGAAGTGAGTCGGCGATTAAAATCGACTTACGTGTGTGACGTGTTTATTTTAAATATCTTTACTTAAAAGTGATCTAAATTTATTTTAATATTACATACATGTTGTTACACTCCCTAATTACTAACCATAATAATAATTAAATAATTAAACAACTTTACATCCAAGAAACAATTACAAAATAATAAACAAAATAATTAAATAGCAAAGATAAATAAAATATAAATAAGCAATAATAAATAATAAAGGGGGTTAATTCTAAGTTTACTCGGCAAGACATCGCATCTTGTGCCTACGTATCCTTACGGGAATGGAATCAGAGTAATCGTAGTTCCCCTCAAAAGGGAGGTTAGAGACTTCTTGACTGTGGTCAAGGTCTCAAGGGGAATAAACGCATCTTAAGGACACGCTTACGCTGAGTATAGAAACTCCAAATCTCTACGCTGAATTGTTAAGTTGTAATTAGGGTTAAATTAGGTTAGGGATTCCGCGGCGGGAAACCCTAAAATGAGCGCGGCGGCTCTTTGACCTAATGCTAGGGGTAAAGTTGTAATTTTGCCTGCGGCGAGGCATTTGTGAAAAGTAGGGTTTGTAAGGCTGTAAGGGTTTGAAGTTGAGGACTATTGACGCGGCGGTCATATGCTAGACCTAACCTTCGGATGCGTGTAGTGTGACAGAATAATTGTTGAATGTGTGAGATAACTGAATTGAAAACAGAGAATAATGAAAGAAATTAAAACCATACAAGCAGAATTAAAAGGCAGAAAGTAAACGCGATTGTTATGTTCGCGAGGTTACATGAGAGGAGCAGATACAATATGATAATGAAATTTGAATTGAACAATAATAAAATAAAATAAATAACGGTTCTAGTTATTATAAAAAAAAAGATTTTAGTTATTATTTTAAATTTATCTAAAAAAAAGTTTTTCTTAAAAATAATAGGTTTTCATATTAATTTGGAAAAGATGTTAATGTTATTTATTTTAAAAAACAGATTTTTATATTATAACAAGTTTTAATAAATTGATGATAACAATAATAATAATAATGGTAATAATAATGATAATAATGATAATAATAATAAATAATGATAATAATAATACTAATAATAATAATAATAATAATAATAATAATAATAATAATAATAATAAAGCAATAATGAATTTTAAATGTGCCAAATAACCCAACAATGTTGCTAACGCAGAAATGCGCTCATCGCAACCAGATCTAAATCGGACGAAACAAAATTTATCGCAAAGAAAAAGAAATTAAGCAAAAAATAGTATTATTGCTCACACAAAAATGCGATCATCGCAACCAGATCGAACTAACACAAATGTCACGCGTCATGCACACAAATATGCAAACATCGTATCGACATAATTCGATCAAAAATTAATCTTATATATATAAACTCTAACAATTTAAAAATTATATATATATAAACGTAACAGTAATGGATAAAGGAAAAGAAATAACGGTAATAGATGAAGAAAAAGAAACAACAGTAATAGATGAAGAAAAAGAAACAACAGTAATAGATGAAGGAAAAGAAATAACGGTAAACGATGAAGAAAAAGAAACAATAGTAATGGATGAAGAAGAAAACTAAATAACGGCAAACGGCACTCACTCCTCTTAGGTTTTTTTCATTCTCCCCCTTTTTTCCAACAAGGCAACACATGTATATATAGGGAACAAAGTAGGGTTAACACCAAATTGTCAATAATGTCCCTAAAGCCCATTTTAAAGCCCAAACTAAATAATTAAAAAATAAAATTTAAATAATTTAAAATAATTAAAATAAACTTAAAATAAAAACTAATAATCCTATTGATTCCTAAAATAAAAAATATTATAAAAAGAACAAAATTTTTTTCAATATTTTTTATTTTATGATTTTTTGGATATTTTTATGAATAATTTAGAAAAAAGTGAAAAAAATAATATTTTAAAAAATGATTTAATTAAAATACGAAAATAATAATTAAATAATAATAAAAAACTATTTTTATTATTTTTTTAATGAAAGATAGAAAAATTTAGAGTAAAAATAATAAAAAACAAAAAAAAGTGACAAAGGTGAGATTCGAACTCTCAACCTCTCACACTCATAACTCCTTACACATGTCCTCCTGCCAATTGTGCCATTTTTACTTTTTAGAAAAAAAATGCATGCCATATGATATTTACCTGCAAAAAGTCAAACGACTACACAAATTTGTTAGTAATTGATTAAATGCAATAAAAATGCAATGAAATGCGATGACAAATCTTAGGGCAAAATTTGGGGTATTACAATTATTATGATAATATTTCTCACCCAACCTCTCTTTGATGTCGGCAAAAAATCATGAAGTTTGACTTTGGTTTGACCACAGTTGACCTCAGTTTGACTTTTTAACTGCATTGACTGCTTTTGACTTATCTGATCATCTGACTGAGCAAACTTTTGAGAAAAGTCTTGAAACTTGACATGGGGGTTCTTATACACATATAAGATGTTATGAAGCTCACTTGAAGTCTTGGAAGTCCATTTAGCCTGATTAAAGTCAAAACCCTAGTTTTGGATGCACTGCTTAGGAGGTGCATTGTCTGAGGGAATTGTCAACTCTTCTGACCAATTGTGAATTTTGTGAACCTTGTGAACCTTCTTGGAACACAAAGTCTTGTATTGTGAGGGCAAATTTTGGGGTGCAACAGTCATGGAGCTGTGACGGTCGTCACAGCAGCAAAAACAGCCTTCTACACTTTTCATGATGTTTTCACTCTTTTTTCGTCCATATTTCATCTGAGATTTCTTCTTTTCTTCATATTGCCTTGTTTAGATGTGATCGTTAAATACCTGCAAAACATCAGACAAACAACACGGAAATAACCCGAAATCGGATCGAAAATAGTTAAACTTTAGTCGAATTATGCATCAAAATATGTATACGATTTCGTGTTATCAAACTCCCCTAAGCTTGAATCTTTGCTTGTCCTCAAGTAAAACATGAAAAAGTCGGCAAGCACGAGGCAGCTTCTTCGTTCGCAGAGTTGGGAAAAACCGGGATTCTTGGTAAGAACAAGACGAGTATCATGACGACACTGGACTACAAGTCTTCAGAGGTCTCCTTTTTATGCAAATTGGTCCCAGTCATGCTACTGTAGCTTGGTGTCAAGGTTCTCGCGGCAAGTTCACCCTGTTTGTTCTAGCGCAATCACATTAAGCCTGTTGTCCGTACACTTTCATGGCAAGTTGACCTGTTAGTGAATATGATCTCATTTCTGTTTTTGATCTTCTTCATTGATCATAAGCTTATGTCATTGATTTTTCAATGAGTTTTCGTGTCGTTGGGCTAAATGCTCGGGTGAGGAGCACCTAACTTAGAAGGAAACGTGTCTTATATTTTTGGGCTATTTAGCTCTCTTTTCATGATTTTTCATCTTTTTGGAGATCATACACTTATCTGCATCGGTCGCTTGCTTAGAAGTGTTTTAGGATGGTGCTGACTGCTAGTATAAACTACTTGGGGCTGAGTTTGCGTAGACACTTAAGACTTTGGTACACGTAGGTAGTGAAACCGACTCGCATAAACCGGAGATCTAAGGTGTCAGGACGGTACTGGTTTTGTTAGAACTGTCGTTTCCTCGGAGTTTCAAAACTTGTTTTGAACTCGGGTGCATTCCCGTGGTGCTTTTGCTTTTGAGGAACGAACGAAAATTTTTGTTTACGTTGAATAATGTGGGGATGTTTGCGTAACGGAAAAAGGATATATAAACGAGCTTTATTTGCTAAAAATAGAAAATGTTTAAATAGAAATTACGAAATTCAAAGTACAGTGGAATGGAAATAAAGGCTCCGCTCCCACACTATCTCAATCAGTGTCCCCACTGATTTTTGAAGCATGCGAGAGGGAGATACAACTGGAATGAAAGTACAAATAAACTGGAAATATAGTAAACAAATAAGGAAAGATGGATGACTAATCACGTCCGCTGCCTCGGTCACGTCCGCGCTGGCGTCCTCTGGCTCTGGCAAGGGTTACTCGGTCCTCATAACTCATAGCTCCTGTGTGGTAGACGGTGTCCCGGAGTCCTTCGACCTGCAAAGTCAGATTCTCCAGGTTCTCAGTAATGGTAGCTTGGCCGGTTTGAAGTTGTTGCATTTGAGTCTGGTGCCAAGCTTCGAACTGGTCTGCTCGCTGATTCTGCTGCTGCAGCATAGCGAGTATCTGGGCCTGCTGGTCGAGAGAGCGGCGGAGATCCTCTTCTGTGTCGTCGGGCACTGGATGATGGCGGCGGCGACGAGAGGATGTACCTTCGGAAGGAGGAGGCTGCGATGCCTCCGGTTGCTCGGACCTGTCCAACTCAGCTTGGATTTCATCGTCAGAACCTTGGGTGTGGTCCTGAGTAGGAACAGCGGCAGCAGGAGGGGCAGTGAGGTCAAATAACCAGTTGGTACGATCCTCTGGGTGTGTCCGGGTGCGTGATGGAAGGATGATGCTTCGGACGGTTTTGCCACGCACTACCGGATGGTACTTGCCGTCAGCTCTGGAGCGGATAAGGTGAGAGGCTCTGCAGTGGTCGGTGTCAAGGAACACCGAGGGGATGGAATGGAGGTGCTGGAGGCGGTCGCCAAGGTTCAGCCCAAGTGCAATGGCAGTGACAATCCCGCCAAAGTAAAATGGCTTCGAGCCACGGTTGCAGTTGGCCTGAATGTGAGCCAGCAGGAATGGAGCGGCGTTGACAGGCTCGTTGTTGAAGACGCAATGGAGGAAGAAGAGCTCTTTCGAGTTCACCTTATGGTTGTTGTCCCTGGCGAAGATTGTGTTGCTCAATGTTCTGTGAAAGTACCGGATGGTTGGGTTATGGATATGCGTGGCGTGCAGAGAGTCCCAATCATCGGCATTGATGCTGGTCAACTGGTACCACAGCGCGAAAGCTTCGTGCTGGAACTGATCGGTGAGGCGGCGGTGAGCATTGTCGCCTCGAGGTAGCTGTAAGATGGCGGCAATCTGGTTTTGGTTCACCTGATAGTTTGTGCCGAACATCTGGAAACATGCGGCACCGGAGTGTTGGTTGAGGTCGCCGCTGGATGTGACGTAGGTAAACGAACTCAAGAACTCGAGGGTGAGTTGTTCGTATGTTGGCAGTGGATTGGTGCAGAGATTCCAGATGCCTGCTCTTTGAAGCATCCAAGTGACGCCTTCAAGGAGTCCGAGCTCCGTAAGCGACGGAATGTATGGATAATGAGTCGGCTGGAGCGACCTTTGATGGAATGCGATGTAGTTTGCCCGCTGTCTTTCGCCTAAGTCACCTTCGCTGAAGGCAATGTTACTGATGTCCGGGGTTTCGGTATTTCTCGCCATTGTTGGAAGATTGCGATTGGAGTTGAAATATATGGTGCAATGTGGGGAAAACGAAAGATTAGAGTGGGGAGGAAGTTCTGATGATTGGAAGTTGAAAAGAGGGTAGTGGGAGAGAAAACGCAACTCCTGTTATATCAGATAGCAGTTTTGGGTTCGTGACGGTCGTCACGTATGTGTGACGGTCGTCACCCGCGTGACGCTCGTCAGGGTCCTGTGACGGTCGTCACAGCAGCAAAATCTGCAGAACGCAGAATTTTGCTCTGAGGGCGTTCTTGCAGTGACTTTTAGGCCTAATATTGATATGGCAATGTGTTATAGCAGCCAACAAACAAAGAATAATGTAAAAACAAAATAATTGAATAAAGACTATAATTGAAATAACATGAAATTGAAATGATTGTATGTAGTACATAAAAAAACTAACAATGCGAAAAATCCAAATGGTTAAACGAAACTAAACTAAACCAAACTAAACTGAATCTACTGCTAAAACTAGTATCTAGTCTTTTCGTGCCTTCAACTTATCGAATTTCCGTGCGTAGTAGTCGAGCTGGTCACAGACTAAGTCCATGAAGACTACCAGTTCGCTATGTATGCCTGCGATGTCATCTTTTACAGTAGTCAGAGTTGCATCAACATTGTCCAATCGGAGTAGAACAGTATCCATTTTGTCGGTGGTCTCCTCAGGGATAGGCTCAGGATAGGTGTTGTAGTGCGGAGGAGTCATAGGGTCTACTTCAGCTTCGGATACAACATCCTCATAGTACATATAGTCGTGTGCCTCAGAGATGTGGTCACTGTCATACATATAGTTCTGTGGTGTTGACTGTGGTGAAGGAGGTCCCAGAGGCTCGTCCAGTTCATAAAGCCAGTTGTCCTTGTTGTGGATACTTGTCGTCTGATGATCAGGCAGTGTGAATAGCTGTACTGGTTTTTCGTTAATGAGGTACTCATACGGTCCAGGTCCCATAGTTCCTAAAATGCGCCTGTTAAAGCAGAATTGTATATTCATGGGTCGGATGGTGCCAAAACGAGTGCTTGCATTTAAGTGGAATCTAAGGCCAAGCTCGTGGGCAATCATTGTCACGAGGCTTCCTATAAGAATAGGTGTCTGTGGTTCCTGCGTGAGGCGTTTGAAAGATCTCATCATGAAAGGCACTGCATTTACTGTACGTCCCTGAGAAGCACAGAACATGATGAATAACTCCTCTTTAGATACTGTAGTAATATTTTCTTCTTTCCCAAACAGGGTGTGAGCCAGTATCTTATGGAAGTATCTGAAAGCTGGGTTATGAATATCATCATTATACATTCTGTCTGGTTCAGGGTGATAGTCGCCTGTGATTCTACCCCAGAATTGGTCGAGTTCAAAATCAAGATCGTCATCGTCTGCACTGATGAACACATGTGGTCCATTAGGAAATCCTAGGAGGTTAGCTAGTGACATTCGGCTATGGGTTTGGTCCATTCCAAACATTCGAAAGGTAATCAGCTCTGTGTTGGATCCAAAACCATAGTTGGGTATGTATCTGAAAGAACTAAGGAATTCATAGGTAAGATCCTTATAGGTAGCAAAACGTGTTTTCAAAGCAGTGTTCTCCCAACCCAGTTGATTGAACAGGTATTGAATGTTATCCGTGATTCCTAGTTTATCCATGGTAGACTTATCATAATACAACGTTAAGGCGATTTCTCTTTCAGTTAGTGCTGCAAATCTTGCCTTTTGAGCTAGTCCTCGAAAATGAACCTTTGTGAAGTCGTACTCGGCCATACTCGCAGGTAATTCGGAGAAAACAGAAGGAATGTTTTGAAGACTTTAAAAATCCTGAAAAGTTTAAAACAGGAGTTTGAAGTCAGGATTTTTAAAAACAAAAAGCGGTAGAAACAAAAGACAAAAGAGAAAAATAAAATAAAAATAAAAATATGAAAACAAACGAAAGTAGAAAGTAATAGTAATTATAAGTTTAGAATTTTTGTTAAATTTTCAAAGTAAAATTTTAAATAAAGAATGAAATACAGTAACGAGGAAAAATGCGGGAAAAGTTGGGTTGCCTCCCAGTAAGCGCTGTTTTTAACGTCTAAAGCCTGACGATAGCTTGGTGATAAGCTATTCGGGTGTTTGAGCTGGAAGCTCAAGCAATGTTATATTGCAGACTTGAGGGCTGGTTTCATTCTTATTATAATGTTTTAGACGTTGCCCGTTTACGATAAACGGTGCATTCGTCTTATCGGTAATTTCAACAGCTCCACTCTGAAGTACTTTAGTCACTTCATAAGGTCCAGACCACCTAGATTTTAGTTTACCTGGGAAGAGTTTTAATCTTGAATTAAATAGCAATACGATGTCTCCCATACTGAATTGTTTCTTGACTGAACGTTTATCATGCCACTTTTTAGTTCGTTCTTTGTAGATACGGGCATTTTCGTAAGCGTCTAATCGAAGTTCTTCCAATTCGTGTAAGTTCAAGATTCGCTTTTCTCCTGCCTCGATGTAGTTGAAATTGAGTGTCTTAATGGCCCAGAAGGCCTTATGCTCTAATTCTACAGGGAGATGGCAGGATTTACCGTAAACTAATTTGTAGGGTGTAGTACCTATTGGTGTCTTAAAAGCGGTCCTATAAGCCCATAAAGCTTCTTGTAGCTTTGACGATCAATCTTTCCTTGAGGTAGCGACAGTCTTTTCCAATATCTGTTTTATTTCTCTATTCGAGACCTCTACTTGTCCGCTAGTTTGAGGATGATAAGGTGTAGCTACTCGGTGTCGGACTCCATATTTAGAGAGAAGTTTATCAAATATTCGTGATATGAAGTGAGATCCGCCGTCACTAATGACGAGTCTGGGTACACCGAATCTAGGAAAGATTGTGTTTTTGAAGAGTTTGATTACTACTCGTGCGTTGTTTGTTGGAGCAGCAATGGCTTCTATCCATTTAGACACGTAGTCTACAGCGACGAGTATGTAGTTATTACCAAAAGAAGGTGGGAATGGTCCCATGAAATCTATTCCCCATACGCCAAAGATTTCTACCTCTAAGATTCCTTTCTGGGGCATTTCATCGTGTCGTGAGATGTTGCCGGTTTGTTGGCATCGATCACATTTTAGCACAGCGATGTGAACGTCTTTCCAGAGGTTAGGCCAGAATAAGCCGGCTTGGAGAATCTTAGCGCACGTCTTGGATGTACTAGCATGACCACCATATGGTGCTGAATGGCATTGGGAAATGATATTTTCTATTTCTTCCTCTGGGACACAGCGACGGTATATGTTGTCGGCCCCTCTCTTGAAGAGTAGAGGTTCGTCCCAATAATAGTGTTTCAGATCGTGGAAGAATTTCTTCTTTTGCTGATAAGTGAGATCCGGTGGAAGCATGCCCGCAGCGAGGTAATTAACGATGTCAGCATACCAAGGTAATGTGACTTGGGCATAGACGACTTCTACGGCTTTTTCGAATTCTGGATCTTCCGAGATTGAGTTGGGTATGTCACTTTCTAATTTGGCTATCAGACGTTCGTACGGGAAATCGTCGTTTATCGATACTGGTTCGTGTATGATGCCTTCTATTCGGGATAAGTGATATGCAAAAACGTTCTCGGTTCCTTTCTTATCTTTGATTTCTAAGTCAAACTCTTGTAATAACAGGATCCATCTCAATAGTCTTGGTTTGGCATCCTTTTTGCTTATTAGGTACCTTATGGCAGCGTGGTCTGTGTATATGATAATTTTTGCTCCTACTAAGTAAGAACAGAATTTGTCAAGCGCGAATATAACTGCTAGAAGTTCCTTTTCTGTGGTAGCGTAGTTCATTTGGGCAGGATCTAAGGTTCTACTGGCATAGTAGATGGCATGGAGTTTCTTGTCCTTCCTTTATCCTAGAACTGCGCCTACGGCATAATCACTCGCATCACACATGATTTCGAACGGTAGTCGCCAATCGGGTGGTTGCATGATTGGTGCGGTGATAAGGGCTGATTTTAATGTTTCGAATGCTTTCAGACAGTCGTCGTTGAAGACGAACTCAACATCTTTCATCAACAGGCCGGTTAGAGGTTTTGTGATTTTTGAAAAATCTTTTATAAATCTTCTGTAGAAACCGACATGTCCCAGAAAACTCCGTATTTCTCGTACGGATTTTGGAGGTTGGAGATCTTTTATAATCTCTATTTTAGCTTTGTCGACCTCAATTCCTTTATCTGATATGACATGTCCTAGAACTATTCCTTGTCGGACCATAAAATGGCATTTTTCCCAATTTAGGACGAGGTTCACTTTTACGCAACGTTCTAATACCATTTCTAAGTTTTGTAGGCATCCTTCGAAACTTTGTCCACATACCGAGAAATCGTCCATAAATACTTCCATGATGTTGTCTATGAAATCTGCAAAGATTGCCATCATGCATCTTTGGAAGGTTGCTGGAGCATTACAGAGTCTGAACGGCATTCGGCGGTAAGCAAAAGTACCATAAGGACAGGTGAATGTAGTCTTTTCTTGGTCATCAAGATGAATGGGAATTTGGAAGAATCCTGAATAACCATCTAGATAGCAGAAATATGAATGTTTGGCTAATCTTTCCAACATTTGGTCTATGAAGGGTAACGGGAAATGATCTTTGCGTGTGGCTTTGTTAAGCTTCCTATAATCAATACACATCCTGCTGCCAGTCACGACTCTTTTTGTTATTGATTCGCCTTTTTCGTTTTTAACTACTGTGACTCCTCCTTTCTTCGGTACGACATGAACTGGGCTAACCCACTCACTATCGGAGATTGGATAGATGATTCATGCATCTAGCAATTTCTTTACTTCATCTCTGACTACAATGCTTAGGATGGGGTTCAGTCTTCTCTGATGCTCTCGACAGGTTTTAGAGTCTTCCTCTATTGCAATTCGATGCATACAGATCGAAGGGCTTATACCTTTTAGATCACTTATGTTATAGCCTAACGCGGTGGGGTACTTCTTTAAGACTTCTAATAGCTTTTCAGTTTCTGGTTGTCCTAAGTCGGCATTGACTATCACTGGTCTTTTTAGTTCATCGTCTAGAAATTCATATCTAAGGTTTTTGGGTAGTGTTTTAAGTTCTAAAGATGGGTTCTTCGGACCTGGCATGTGGTTTGGGGTCAGTGCTAAGCTTTCGCTTAGGCTGTCGTCTTTATACGGTTTACGCCAATCATCGTCTTCAGAAATATCGGGTATTTGAATCTTTATTATTTCTGAATACGTGGTCTCTTCATTTTCAAGTTCTCTTATGCATTCGTCAATTTCGTCTACTAAATAGCAGGTATCGTCTATGGCTGGTGCTTGTAAGAACTTGGTGAGAATGAACTCTATCTTTTCTTCTCCTACTTCGAATGTTAGCCTTCCTTTCTTCACGTCTATAATCTCTCCGGCTGTAGCTAGGAATGGTCTTCCTAGAATAATTGGGGTTACAGTGTCCTCCTTGATGTCCATGATTATGAAGTCGGTTGGAATGTAGAATTGTCCTATGCGTACTGGAACGTTTTCCAGTATTCCGACGGGGTATTTTACTGATCGGTCAGCTAATTGAACGAACATTTTGGTTGGTCTGAGGTCTCCCATATTCAGCTTTTTGCATATAGATAAAGGCATAACACTGATACTGGCTCCTAAATCGCATAGAGCTTTGTCTATTACGAACTTTCCTATGACGCAGGGTATGGAGAAACTACCTGGGTCTTTTAATTTAGGAGGCATGCGGTTTTGAATAATGGCGCTACACTCTGCAGTAAGTGTAATTGTTTCGTTATCCTCGATCTTTCTCTTATTCGACAGGATTTCTTTGAGAAATTTAGCGTATGACGGCATTTGAGTTATCGCTTCTGTAAAAGGAATGGTAATATTCAGCTGTTTAAGGAGCTCTACAAATTTCTTAAACTGTCCTGAAGTTTTGGAGTTTATTAGTCTTTGCGGATAAGGAATAGGTGGTTTATATGGCGTTGGAGGTGCTTGAGTTTTTTCACTTGCGGTACCCTCCTTCTCGTTGTCTTCCTTCTTCTCTAACTCGGATTCCTTTTCTACCTGTTCAGTTGGTTTTTGTTGCATGGCTGAGTTTTCGGTCCTCGGATCGATCGGTTCGTCCAATTCTTTTCCGCTTCTTAGTATTACAGCATTTGCTTGGCCCTTTGGATTCTGTTCGGTTTGTCCAGGAAATGTGCCAGCAGGTGCGGCAGCAGAGGCTTGTTGTTGAGCCACTTGTGATATCTGTGTTTCTAGCATTTTGTTGTGGGTGGCTAAAGCGTCTACTTTTCCGGTCAACTGTTTAATTTGCTCGATAGTGTGTATGTTTTGATTCAGGAATTCTTTGTTTGTTTGAGCTTGAGTAGCTATGAATTTTTCCATCATCAACTCGAGGTTTGATTTCCTAGGTGCAGTCTGAGCAGCAGCTGGTTTCTGATATCCTGGCGGAGCAGTAGGCATTTGCAATGCATTTTCGCTTTTGTAAGAAAAGTTTGGATGATTTCGCCAACCTGGGTTATAGGTATTTGCGTAAGGATTTCCTTGAGCATAATTTACCTGGTCTGGTGGGATTCCGGCTAGCAATGGGCATTCGGGTGCATTATGAGTGGTGCTTCCGCATAACTCGCAATTTGGAGTTACGGCAGCGACGGTTGCAGTGGGGTTAACGGTCAGACTATCAATCTTCTGTGCTAGAGCATCTACTTTAGCGTTGAACTTTTCAAGGCTGCTGATCTCGTACATCCCACCTTTCGCTGTGGTTTTCTCTGTTGGAGTGCGTTCACCTCCCCATTGGCAATGGTTTTGAGACATGTTTTCGATTAATTGATAGGCTTCGTCGTATGGCTTATCCATAAGTGCACCGCCCGCGGCGGCGTCTATTGTCAATCTAGTATTGTATAAAAGCCCATTATAGAAAGTATGGATTGTCACCCAGTCTTCTAGACCGTGGTGAGGACATGTTCTCATCATATCTTTGAATCGTTCCCATGCTTCGTAAAGAGATTCAGTATCTTTTTGTCGAAATCCGTTGATTTGAGCTCTAAGCATAGCAGTTTTGCTTGGCGGAAAATATCTCGCTAAGAAGACGTTTTTCAATTGTTCCCACGTTGTAACGGAGTTGGATGGTAAAGATTGTAACCATGTCCACGCTCTGTCTCTAAGAGAGAATGGGAAAAGACAAAGTCTTATCGCGTCTGGAGTTACTCCATTTGCTTTTACCGTGTCTGCATATTGTACAAACTTCGTTAAATGTTCGTTCGGATCCTCAGTTGCGTTTCCTGAGAATTGGTTTTGTTGTACAGCTGACAACAATGAAGGTTTCAGCTCAAAATCATTTCGGGTAATGGCTGGGGCAGCAATGCTACTTCTAGGCTCCATCTGAGAGGGCGTAGCGTATGCCTTCAGCGGTTTGTTTGGAGGTCCTTCAGCCATGTTTGATTCTTCTTCGGATTTGGGAATGGGAGTGAGAGGATCGGGAATGTTATGTTTGAGTTGGTACTCAATGATTCGGCTTCTTAGATGTAAGAAGCGTTCTAATTCTGCGACTGAAGGTTTCAAGATATCGCCTTGTGAGCGATTACTTGGCATACAATCGACAGCACTAGTAAAGGAAAAATGAAAATTGTTAACCTAGTCTATACGGCGTAACAGAAGGTTACACTATTGACTAAACGGGTCCCCGGCAACGACGCCAAAAACTTGATCGCGACTTTCTATGTCTAATACAACCTAACTGCAAGTGCATAGTCTATCGCGTAGTAATAATAGATATCGATCCCACAGGGACTCGTAATCAAACTAGTGTTCTCGGGAGTTACTATGTTTAGCTAGGTAGAATATGTTTAAGGGAATAAGATTGTCACTAAAAGGGAAACTAAGACGGTTACTTAGATTATAATTGATTGAATCGATATGCAGTAATTGTGTTCTTCAGGGATTTGACAAGTTACCGGTGTATGAAATAATTTTCAAAGTTTATTTAAGCAGAAAATGGTGATTTGAAGACTCTCGCCTCACGACGGTTATTGACGCTAATCATAATTCTAAGGGTCAAACGTACACTTTCGTATCCCATTCGGGGTTAAAATTATTTTTTGGAAATCTCTAAGTTCTAATTCATTTTAAAGTGCTTTCGCTGTTATTAAAATGAATGACTCGTGTTTACTATCTGATCTTACCGCAGCTTTCGCTTGTTGGTTCGTATCTTAATTAATTTCCCACTTTCGTGGCAAAACTACTTTTAAATAAGTTCTCGCTTTCGCGACGAAGTTTATTCAGTAAATTAATTTTAAACACTCAGACCATAAATTACTTTTGAAAAGACAATTTTCCACCAGTTGTTATCAAATTCCATTCGAATTATTACCACATATCGATTACTTAAATTTAGCTAGACATGGATTTGGGAAAGATGCAACATATATAAAAACAATAAATAATAATATGCATTATAATAAAACTGGAATTACGATTGAAATGAGAAACCTGTAAATATTCCAATTGGCCTTTGGGCAGATCCTCTACAGATGTTGGCAGGATTCTGGTCTTTATGCCAATTTGATCGTACAATAGAAGTAGAAATTACAGAAGAATGAAAGGAATGCATAAAAAGTAAAGAGAAATAAATAAGAATATTAAACTGGAAAGGTTGCTCTGGAAATAAATTTGGCAGCACTTCGTTGTATGAATGCGGCTCCCTTCTGAGGTCCCCTTCTTCCCCTTTTATAGAAATGGAATTCTAACGGTTATAATTGGAGAGAGTGGACTTTGAGGCAGAAAAATCAGGGAGTAGTGGTCCACTATTTGGGACTTGGAACTGCTTCTTTAACGTGCAATTGAAGTGGGGCATTTTTGCCTGCATGACGGTCGTCACCCGTGTGACGGTCGTCATGGAGCTGTGACGGTCATCACAGCAGCAAAAACAGCCTTCTGCGTTTTTCATGATGTTTTCACTCTTTTTTCGTCCATATTTCATCTGAGATTGCTTCTTTTCTTCATATTGCCTTGTTTAGACGTGATCGTTAAATACCTGCAAAATATCAGACAAACAACACGGAAATAACCCGAAATCGGATCGAAAACAGTTAAACTTTAGTCTAATTATGCATCAAAATATATATACGATTTCGTGTTATCAGTCTAGCATCTTTTGAGTTCTTGGATAATCACTATTGGGGCGTACGCCTTAGGTAGTACATTATTCGACTTTTCGCTTCAAAATACGCCCTTTAATTATTTAAATAAGGAAATGTCATTGGGGTCTAGCATTCCACGTGATACTTTTGTTGTTTATTCAGACATATTTCATAAATTAAATCAAAATCATTCTTCTACTTATTAAGTAATTTATTTAATAAGACAATTTCAAAATAGATTTTATTTTGAAGAGAAAAACTTTGAAGCAATAATATTTCTTAAGCCGGTTTAATCAAATCTTTTTTTTAGTTAAAATTACGAAAAATTAAACTCTTGAAGTCTAGCACTTCTTGAGTTTTCGAATGGATATTATTGAGGTGTACACCTTAAATAATGTTTTGTTCAACTTTTCGCTCTTTAAACGTACTCCATTTTGAACAAAGAAATATCATAAGAATCTAGCATTCCGTGTGATATTTCCATTGTTCATCCAAGTCAAAATCGAATGAAAAATGTATCGTTGAGATCGAGCATCTCGATAATACCCCGATTAATTGGTTGTGGGACCGACGTCTCATTTACTAAATAATTGTCATTTCTCCTATACTTTTCAAATTCAATCTCGTGTTCTCACCTCTCGTACCGCAAACTCTTCTCATACTCTCGATTCAATCCAATTTATTTCAATTTTTTTTCCAATCAGACTTCGAAAGAAAGAGGTTCTTGTAATCTAGCATTCCTTGGATCTTCGAGTGAATAATTCTCGAGGCACGCTCTTGAGTTGTTATTCACTCAACCTTTTGACTTTTTCAAACTCAAACATTTTCCAATGTTCTCCTAAGTCGAATGCTCGTACGCATTCGCAATCATCGACATTTCGCACACATTTCACAATTCCTCGTGGTTTCGATATTAGGGGCACCCTCAGGGACTAATATCGTTTCTCACAATCTTAACCCTTGACACATCGTCAAGTCGGTTTCATTTTCAAACAAATCCTCGACACGTCGTCGAGCCGTTTCCAAACCAACTTCCTTTGGCCTCGCATGCCATTTTTTGATTCGATCTTTTCACAGCGTTTTCTTAAAACTTACGAAAGAGGGATATTCTCAGAATCTAGCATTCTTTGAATATTCGAATGAATAAATCTCGAGGCGCGCCCTTGATTTGTTATTTAGTTCATTCTTTCGATTTCAAAGCATCCAACTCTTTATCTTCAACTTATTCAGTCAATTCCCGAAAGAACTGAGTTCTTGGAATCTCGCATTCCTGGAATTCTTGGGTGACAAGCTCTTGAGGAACGCTCTTGGGTTGCTTGTCAGTCATTCTTTCGTCTCTTTATCAAACTTCCTCTCATTTCCCCTCCTTTTCGTGGTTGTTACCACGAACTACGGACGCTCTGATTCTTTATTCATTCTTGAATATAAGATACGTAGGCACAAGATTGCGATGATCTTGACGAGCACACTTCTATCCATCTTCCGTTTTCCCAACCTTTCCCGTAGTCGAACTACGACGCTCTGATTTCTCATTCTCGTCCGAATGAGCATACGTAGGCACAAGGGCCCCAATCCTTGGCGAGCACCCTATCCTCTAACCACCCATCTCTACTTTGCGTCTTTAAACCTTTTACTCTACCAATTCTACCTTTAACAACGTGAAGAAAACAAGTAAACCTAAACAATACTCCCCACATTTACCTTAAGAGGTTCCCGTCGAGTACGACGGACGTGAGGGGTGCTAATACCTTCCCCTCACGTAACCGACTCCCAAACCCGGAACTTGGTTGCGACAGCCCTGTTCCTATCCTTTCGCTTTAAGAGGTTTTCTCGATATTTTCCTCTCCCGTTTATTCGGGAAAAATAAAGTTCGGTGGCGACTCTGCCGAACCGCATTTCCGCGCCTTTCGCGCGAGGGTCACGTTCTCCGAAATGTCTCCGTGATTTTTCGAGGTGCGACAGGTGGCGACTCTACTGGGGACATTTTGCTCCATGCAAAGAGAGAGTCGAGCCTATCTTTTGGTTTGTGAGGAGTGTTTGTTTTTTATTTGTTTCTTTTTCGTTTATGTATTTGTTCTCTCGTGGACTTGTGGATTTTATTTGCGCTTGTTATCTTGGTTGCCTGTTGGTTCTTGGGATAACATCATGAGTAAAGCTCTACGCCCGAGCTTTTGTAAAAGCAGAGAGAACATTTAGTTTAGAATTGGTAGTCGAGTAGTGTTAGTCACCAAGGATTCGCTCCTTGTGTGCCTAGCATGAAAGCTCCTCCAGAGGAGACCTATTTGTGGATATCGTTGTAACACAGCTAGCTTGTTGCACGACTTAATTAATGAAGGGTCCGTGATTCTGGGAACCTTTTGTTAGCACCAGTTCCGATATTGGTGGTCGTGTAGTGTTAGTCTCCAAGGACTCGCTCCTTGTGCGCCTAGCATGAGGACCCCGCTCAGGAGAGACCTTATCGTCGTAATACAACCAGCCTGTTGCGTGACGCTAATACGACTAGTGTCTGTGATCCTGGGAACTAAACCTAGAAACCATCCCGTAAGTGGGTTTATGGGTAGGATGTTTAGATCTTCCCGTATAGGTTGTACCTGTCAGTTTTTTGGGAATTATGATTACTTATCTATTACAGTTACCAGCTTCAGGAGCTGTTTGAACTATGATCCTGTGATCCTGGATCTTGTATCTTGCATTGCATCTTGCATATCATTTGCATTGCATTTCATATGATGTGCATTTTGCATTTCCAGTCCTTCAACAGAATCTTATGTCTTCGTTCATTCCTCTCCAGTAAATCAAGCTGATTCCTCGACACCAGTACGCAACTAGAGCCAATACAAGACGAATGATGGAGCAGATACAACAGGAGCAAGCTGCCTTCAGGGAAGAGTTGGATTCTATGAAAGGAAAGATTGACCAGATCCTCGAAGCCATCCTCGCGGCCAAAAGAGAGGAAGAACAGCGTGAAGCCGCCACTGTCGTCAACAACAATGGTCAAGGACAGGGGTCTACTGCTATCCCTTTGGTTCCAATTCCAAATCCTCATGGAATGACGTTGAACTTCAATAACGCAGCCGAAGGAAACACTTCTCAGCCAATCCCAGCGCCTGGGGTTACCGTTGGAGCTATCCCGCAGGCTCAGCCTACTATTGTGCAGATCCCAGCTCCCCATATCGAAGATACTCTGATGGATCAGTATGACGACGTTCAGAACTATCATGCTGCTATCCCCATTGCCACTCCTGTTGCTGCTCAGGATTCTGAAGCCATGAAAATGTGCCGAGATCTAGCCGAGAAACTCCGAGCCATGGAAGGGCATAACTCAAACTCTTTCAATGCTTTGGAATTGTGCTTGGTGCCTGATGTTGTCATTCCTCCCAAGTTCAAGGTGCCCGAATTTTCAAAGTACAAGGGTCTCAGTTGCCCAAACATTCATCTGAAGATGTACTATTGCAAGATGGCTGCCTATGCCAGAGACGAGAAGCTCATGATCCATTGCTTCCAAGACATCTTGTCAGGGGCATCACTCGAATGGTATATGCAGCTAGAACGTAACAGTGTGCGCACTTGGGCCGAGCTAGCCGATGCATTTGTCAAGCAGTATAAGTACAACACCGATCTCGCTCCAAACCGTACTCAGCTTCAGAGTATGACTCAGAAGGACAGCGAATCCTTCAAGGAGTACACGCAACGATGGAGAGAGCTAGCCGCAAGGGTGCATCCACCTCTTATTGACCATGAACTGATTGACATCTTCATGGGTACTTTACAAGGCCAATACTACGAAAAGCTGATCGGTAGTGTCTCCGCTGGATTCTCTGACTTGGTGATCATCGGTGAGAGAATTGAAGAAGGGATGAAGAGTGGAAAGATCCCAGGAGGTCCTAACAGCCAGGCCAATACCAAGAAGCCTTTCAACTGATACAAGAAGAAAGAGGGCGAGACAAATGCTATCTCTTTGCAGAAAGGGCAAGCTTCTCAACAAGCTCCCGCTCCTATGCCTTATCAAGTTCCTTACTACCAGTATCCGTATGTTGCTGCTGCGCAATATGCTCCAATGCCTTATCAGCCAGATGTTCAAGCAGTACAAGCTCAGATGCCACAGCAACGGGCTCCTCAGCAACAAGCCTACAATCAGCAAGGATACCAATATCCTCCTCAGCAACAGCAAATGCAAGCTACTCAGCAACAACAAGGTATTCGCCCACAGCGTCAGCAGAGAACATGGAGGCCAGATAGAGTTTTTGATCGCCTGCCAATGAAATATGCTAGTATCTTTGCTCAGTTGATGGAGAAAAAAGTTGTTGTTCCGAGAGATTTGGCTCCCCCAACTGTCATTCCTGCCGACTATGATGCAAATGCTCATTGTGAGTTTCATAAGGGCGCTCCAGGTCACACCATTGAGGACTGCAGAGCTTTCAAGCACATAATTCAAGACATGATCGACAGGGATGCTATCAACTTCAATCGAAAGTCTCCGAATATCATCAACGATCCGATGCCATCAGCCAGCTAGTGCCAACATCAAATCCAGTCAAGTCAAGTTCATCCCAAAGAAGGCAATCATGATGCCATTTCATATTTCATTTTCTTATGTTTTGTCTTTGTTTGTTTAAGTATTGTATGCTTTGAACAATTTCCATTCGTATTTGTTTTTCATTAATGTATCGTTTATGCATGTTTTGAATTAGTTATGTCGTATTCACTCATTTTTCACTCATCACCGACACATTTATCCACTTCACTCTATCCACTGTTGTTTAGCATGATTTGAGGGAGGATGATGAAAACAAGATACCCATAATTGCGAACTCATATGCTTTCAGACCGAATCTCGTCAATGATGTACATGCATTGCTTCAATTCCCCAAACACTGGAGATATAAGGAGTTAATCCCTAGTAAACCACTTCGAGCCTAGAAGTAGCAGTTTCCTTCGGATATTCAAACCTTACACTTAACCTGGGGCAGGATAGTGTTCAGCTAATTCAACCCCACACTTGAATCAACAAAGCAAAATCCAGAAGACGGTTGTTCATCAATGACCCACGACATGGCAGTCACAACAAAATTCAAAAAAATCAAAAGCCTTCTAAGTCAGACACCTCAGAGGGGACTTAAGCAAAATCAAGGCAATCCCGATGGATCTGACAAGCAAAATCAATCCATGCAAAAGTTAGGGATCAAAAAACAAAAGCAAAAGAGGACCCCGAAACCCTCAACAAAAACAAAAAAGGACTCAGTGGCCACCCAGATCAAAGGGGCACTGGCACCCATCAAAATAAGGTGACTGCCACGTCGAGCAAACCTTGAACCTTCAAGCTTACACTGTCCAGACAAGTGTAGAATTAACTGAGCGTAGGACTGGAGATCATTAAGAAGAAGGGGTGGGTGCAAATCATACTTTGAGCCTAATAACCTTTTGTTTCATAACCGTGAACCAGACCATGTTACAACCCTCGAAAGACCTAATTGAGGCGGGGTTTATTCTGAAAGCATAACATCGCAAGGTTGCGTAACCTGACTCCTCACGTGATTTCTAATCATCAATATTGGCGTCATTTTTCGCTTGCTATATCTTTCACACCAATCAAATTAGCACAACGTCTGGGCTAGCAGTCCATTCGTCTCACTGTCACGGCACATCAATGAACGACACTTTTTCAAATTTTGCATCAAACTTTGCATTAGTATTACCATCTATGAATGTACAATTTTATTTGCAAATCAGTGTTAGGTATTCAAAGACATCTCAACGAAGGACAATCAAGGAAGAACTTGACTTCAAGTGGCTGACACGAAGCAAGACTACCTCAGAATCCACAGGCTGGGGAAAATCACTCAAATACTTGAGTAGGGGCCAGTCATCCGAGTTCAACTTCCATATGCCAGAACTGGTTAATCTGGGACAGACCATTGCCATGATCAAACTGGGGCAAGACCAGGTCGTCCTGACCATTAATCAGAGTTGCAACTCTCTCTGAAGCAAATTCACAATCACCAAATATCCCAGACTTGGGGCATCAAGGACATCTTCTGCTCCAATCATGGCGTCTTCAACAAACTGCGTGTCGAGGAAGTCAATCCCTCCCACCACCCTAAGTCCAATCCGCATTGGCAATTACCCAAAGTCCACCACGTTGGCGTCTTCACCTGCATTTCCAAATTACCCGTTTGCATCATCTGCATCATACCCATTGCATTTGACCTCATAAGCATCTTACATCATATGCATACTAATCATATCATACTTCCCTAGCTCTTGCATCTCCGCGCGTCAGCATTTGCATTTGCATTTCCATTCGTTATGGAACATCATTATCATCCAACATTCATATATGCAAGTCAAGGTCCAAGATCAACCTCGAAGACTTCCAAAACTATCATCGGCTCAGTCAGGGGCATCTTCCGCAAGATTGTGGGTTTGTCCCACGATTTTCAAGAGCTTCAAAGCAATCATCAGCCCAGTCAAGGGCAATCTTCTGCAATTGTGGGTTTCTCCCACAAAATTTCAAAGTATTCAAAGCAAGATTCGGCCTAGTCAGGGGCATTCTTTTCAAGACCATGGGTATTTCCCATGACGTGTTTCAACCTCGTGGTTGATCAGATCTTCAAGTTAATATACATACCAGCCAGGGGCATACCATTCAAGACCGTGGGCGTTCCCCACGAAGTTGTTCAAACCTTTTGTTGGGCAAATCCAAAGACCTTAAGTGCAAAATCCAACCCGAGCAGGGGCATCTTCAACAAAACCGTGAGCGTACCTCATGAAGTTGTTCATCCTTTTGTTGAGCAAGATAAGACATCAAGACAAACTCAGCCCAGTCAGGGGCATCTTCTTCAGAATTCATGGGCGTAACCATGAAATCATTTCAGCAAAACTATGATCTCCAAACAAGACGGTGGGCGTACCCCGTTGGCTCATTTCAATCCAATCTTCCTCTCGGGGGTTCCCCAATGAGTTATACCCAGCAAGCGTGACCGTTGTCAATTGCCTTACTATCATCCTTTTGGTGATAGTCGAACTTCGTCAGTTCAACCTAGCCTGCATCCTTTTGGTGTTGGTAAGCTTCGAATCTGTGTTTTCCCTATCATCCTTTTGGTGGTAGTGGTTGGTGTGAGTTTCGCTCCGTCATCCTTTTGGGTGGGGGGTCTATCATAGTCATTAATGATAGATTGTGCGATATCATTTTTATGTTTGAGTTTCGCTCCGTCATCCTTTTGGTGGTGGGTATGGCATTTCGTCGATGTCAGATTGTGCGATTGTGTTTGCCCTATCATCCTTTTGGTGGTAGTGGCTGGTGTGAGTTTCGCTCTGTCATCCTTTTGGTGGTGGGTCTGGCATTTCGTTGATGTCAGATTGTGCGATTGTGTTTGCCCTATCATCCTTTTGGTGGTAGTGGTTGGTGTGAGTTTTGCTCCGTCATCCTTTTGGTGGGGGGTCTATCATAATCATTTATGATAGATTGTGCGATAGTTTGTTCAGGTTTTGCTCCGTCATCCTTTTGGTGGGGGGTCTATCATAGTCATTAATGATAGATTGTGCGATAGTTTGTTTGTTTCGCTCCGTCATCCTTTTGGTGGGGGGTCTATCATAGTCATTAATGATAGATTGTGCGATATCATTTTTATGTTTGAGTTTCGCTCCGTCATCCTTTTGGTGGGGGGTCTATCATAGTCATTAATGATAGATTGTGCGATATCTTTTTTTTTATGTTTGAGTTTCGCTCCGTCATCCTTTTGGTGGTGGGTCTGGCATTTCGTCGATGTCAGATTGTGCGATTGTGTTTGCCCTATCATCCTTTTGGTGGTAGTGGCTGGTGTGAGTTTCGCTCTGTCATCCTTTTGGTGGTGGGTCTGGCATTTCATCGATGTCAGATTGTGCGATTGTGTTTGCCCTATCATCCTTTTGGTGGTAGTGGCTGGTGTGAGTTTCGCTCCGTCATCCTTTCGGTGGTGGGTCTGGCATTTCGTCGATGTCAGATTGTGCGATTGTGTTTGCCCTATCATCCTTTTGGTGGTAGTGGCTGGTGTGAGTTTTGCTCCGTCATCCTTTTGGTGGTGGGTCTGGCATTTCGTCGATGTCAGATTGTGCGATTGTGTTTGCCCTATCATCCTTTTGGTGGTAGTGGTCGGTGTTGTGTTTCGCTCCGTCATCCTTTTGGTGGTGGGTTTGGCATTTCGTCGATGTCAGATTGTGCGATTGTGTTTGCCCTATCATCCTTTTGGTGGTAGTGGCTGGTGTGAGTTTCGCTCTATCATCCTTTTGGTGGTGGGTATGGAATTTCGTCGATGTCAGATTGTGCGATTGTGTTTTCCCTATCATCCTTTTGGTGGTAGTGGTTGGTGTGAGTTTTGCTCCGTCATCCTTTTGGTGGAGGGTCTATCATAATCATTTATGATAGATTGTGCGATAGTTTGTTCGGGTTTCGCTCCGTCATCCTTTTGGTGGGGGGTCTGTCACTTGGATTGGTGATAGATTGTGCGATATTTGTTTGTCTGTGTGTGTTCCTTCCATCATCCTTTTGGTGATGACAACCTTTTGCCTATTATTTACAGTTTACTCAGAGGTTTACCTCATCCAACTTTTTCAACTCTCGGGCATCTCTCTTTCTTTCGGACAAATTCAGGGTCTTCTTTATATCTAATTGACTTCTACTTCAGGAAAGCGAACGCTGTAGCAGTTTTATTTTTAATATTTGTATATTTAAATAGTTATTAATTTAGTTTAATTTAGTTATTATATTTGTTAATGGTTGTTAATAATAATTGAAAAGAAAAAAAAGAAAACAAGATTTGAGGAAGGCCCATTTCAGCGGCCCGTTAGGGTTTGGCTGTGGCTTGTTTTTTAAGGAAGGGAGGAACCGATTGAAGGGAGGAGAAGAACACTGTTCATCGCTCTCCTGAAAACCCTAATCGGCGCCGCCCTCTTTCCCCAGTTCACCCCAAAAACCTCCAAACCCTCTGTCTCTCACCTTTTCAAACTCATTCAAACTCCAAAATCACTTTCCTCCATCCACTTTCGTCAAAATAAACCCAGAAGCCCCGTTCTTCCACGAACCGCCGCGAATCACCACTCTTGGATATCGATTCTTCAGAAATGATGGAAAACTCCGATTGAGAATCCTTGATCTTCATGATGACTCCACAAGCTCCCACCGGTTTCACTCTTGGAGTACTCTAATTGGGTTGCTAATCCGGAGTTCCTTTCTATTTCGCAATAAAGACGCTCCCTCAGCTGCGGTAACGAGAGTGTACTTCCACATGTTGCAGTTTCAATTGTGACAAATCACGGCGTAAACGGTAAATCTGAGGTTATCTCATTGGTATCAATTGAAGTTTCTAAGTTGTTCTTTGCATCAGTACTATCGATTTCAGCATAACATGTGCTTTAAGTTAGTATTTGGTCCAACCTGTTAAGAATCTTCCATTGAGATGTTTGTTTAGAGGTTGTATGGAACTCACATTCATGCTGTTGAAATCATATTTATCTTTTTTCTTGTGTTTTCGTTTCATTTTCCATTTATTGTAACTTGTGTTTGACACCATGAATAAGGTTTGTGTTGTTTCTCTGCTGATTGGTAAGTTTTTGTTTGTTAGGAATTCATGTTATACCTATCGATATTCCTAACTATTGTCACACTCGCAAAAGATGTTTTGAGTTGGTGTGTTGCTTTAGTGTACATATTATGCAGGTTTCAAGTTTTGATTGGCGGATGCGGAAAGATGATGTTTAGCTTTGTAGGGATGAGCAAAAAGGGGTTGATGAGTGAAGACATTTCAGCAGCAACGATAACTCAAAAGGCAATGGTGACAAGCAAGGTCCAAAGTCTGACAACTCAATTCGTATGAGACCTAAACTCGAAGTTGGGGTTGTTTGGGTATACACCATGAATAGCGAAGGATATGGTTGAATATGGTTACTTTGATTTCGTATTTCTTCCACTGAGAGAATCACTGTGAGCAGTATACTCCGCATCTGGGGTAAACAAAGTTGTTTATGATATTCCATATTGTTTGTGAACTCAGTTTTATTATTCTGGTATAATTGTGAGTGTTTGTTTTAGTAGTTCTGTTGTTAGATGCAAGGAAACATATTGCCTTTTTGTGGTTCAATCATGTTCATCACTAATCAACTTTCTTTTAGTCTGCAGTCTTACCGTATGTGGAACTTTGAAGCATATATACTACTCGGCCTGTGAGCGACTTTTTTGTTGAAACTTGGCCCTGTTAATTATAGTGTGTTTGGTACTGGTTTAGGATATTGCTGATTGTTGTTGCTCTTAAATCAGTTTGGAATTCAACTATTACGCTTATGTTTCTTCAGCTATTTGCAATTTATGCTAAGAGCTTAATATGATATCGTATGTATGTTGTTCTGTTGATGCGTTTTGATTATCGTGTTCATATTTTTAGTTGCAACTGGGAGGTTGTGTTTTTGTTGAAAAATTGGTTGCATCTTCGACTCAGATCTGTTCGCGTGGATTTTGTTTTCAATGACTCTGCTTGCTTTTTCTATTTGGCCGGCTGTTGATTTTGTGCAGGTGACGGCGTTGCCGAATCATTGGTTGTACGAAACGATCTTGAAGCATCGTTTGGTTTTAGAAATATCAACAACAACATTGCCACAACTGCAGCAATATGATAACAACGGAAGCTACAACGCTAGGATGCGACATCCCCGGCTAGTAGTGGCGAATTTCAAGTCTGAATGCTGCAGGAGCAACTGAAAAATCGAACCAACCCCAAATGTATCTCGTTGGATGTCGAACATTTGCGGCTGAAAACATAAACAGGTTTGGTTGCAATCAAATGCAATAGGATTGACAACAATGTTCACGGCAACTTCAGAGCACGACGCTACTACAACAACAACCAGCTCGTATTCCATTTTGAGTTTGCAAGATTGTGTCATTATCCGTGTTTGGTTCTGTATGCAGGAAAACCATTGTTATCGACGTTGAATGCAAGCAAGCAGCAATATGCGGCGACAACGGTATCTGAACAAAGTTGCAGCATCCCTGTGTTAATGTTTCCAAGAGTTTCAATGTGTAGCTTCAATGTGTACACAGATTTTCATCAGTAATAGCCTCACATTTGGTAATATTCAGAACTGGTTTGGTTACAGATTTGAGTGGGTTCAACAATTTGTTTTGTTTGCTGCATAATATTAACTATGTTAAGATGGTAGCTTTATGAACTATGAATTGTTGATTATTTATGTTGATTAACTCTTTAGCTGTGTTGTTTTATTTTTTCAAACCTATATTTGAGTCTATATTGTTTTTTTATTTGAATCTGAATTTAGAGTGGATTTTTATTTTTATTTTGCACAAACTGTGAGTGAGCTTCGTTTGTTTGCTTTCATTAAAGCATCAGTTTTGCAGAAGGGGGTGTGGTTTGTTGATTATTTGAGCTAAAGCAGGTTATTTGCATTTTTGGAGAAAATGGACAGGATATTTTGGTGAGTTATGCTAACATCGAGATATGATGTTTGTAGTTAAGTGAGGTGCAGTAGAGACATTGGTTGATTTTCTTTTTTTATGTTGGTTTTTTTTAAGTAATTATTATGTTCACAAAATGAACTATTTGAAAATTAAAAGAACCACTTTATGCAAAGTATTTTGGTTAGTCATTGATTTTGAAAATTAATTTAGTAAGCATTTTTCTTTTTTAAATTGGAAGATTTTATTCCATGGAGTATTTAATTTAAAGATATTTTCTAAACAAAATCTTGGATTATTTTAAATTGTATTTTCAAAATATGATTAATTATACACTAATTTCTTAATCCAATTTATTCTCAACACACAACATTTTCTCAATCAATAACGAAAAAGAACTCTTAAGGTCTAGCATCTTTTGAGTTCTTGAATAATCACTATTGGGGCGTACGCCTTAGGTAGTACATTATTCGACTTTTCGCTTCAAAATACGCCCTTTAATTATTTAAACAAGGAAATGTCATTGGGGTCTAGCATTCCACGTGATACTTTTGTTGTTTATTCAGACATATTTCATAAATTAAATCAAAATCATTCTTCTATTTATTAAGTAATTTATTTAATAAGACAATTTCAAAATAGATTTTATTTTGAAGAGAAAAACTTTAAAGCAATAATATTTCTTAAGCCGGTTTAATCAAATCTTTTTTTAGTTAAAATTACGAAAAATTAAACTCTTGAAGTCTAGCACTTCTTGAGTTTTCGAATGGATATTATTGAGGTGTACACCTTAAATAATGTTTTGTTCAACTTTTCGCTCTTTAAACGTACTCCATTTTGAACAAAGAAATATCATAAGAATCTAGCATTCCGTGTGATATTTCCATTGTTCATCCAAGTCAAAATCGAATGAAAAATGTATCGTCGAGATCGAGCATCTCGATAATACCCCGATTAATTGGTTGTGGGACCGACGTCTCATTTACTAAATAATTGTCATTTCTCCTATACTTTTCAAATTCAATCTCGTGTTCTCACCTCTCGTACCGCAAACTCTTCTCATACTCTCGATTCAATCCAATTTATTTCAATTTTTTTTTTCAATCAGACTTCGAAAGAAAGAGTTTCTTGGAATCTAGCATTCCTTGGATCTTCGAGTGAATAATTCTCGAGGCACGCTCTTGAGTTGTTATTCACTCAACCTTTCGACTTTTTCAAACTCAAACATTTTCCAACGTTCTCCTAAGTTGAATGCTCGTACGCATTCGCAATCATCGACATTTCGCATACATTTCACAATTCCTCATGGTTTCGATATTAGGGGCACCCTCAGGGACTAATATCGTTTCTCACAATCTTAACCCTTGACACGTCGTCAAGTCGGTTTCATTTTCAAACAAATCCTCGACACGTCGTCGAGCCGTTTCCAAACCAACTTCCTTTGGCCTCGCATGCCATTTTTCGATTCGATCTTTTCACAACGTTTTCTTAAAACTTACGAAAGAGGGATATTCTCAGAATCTAGCATTCTTTGAATATTCGAATGAGTAACTCTCGAGGCGCGCCCTTGATTTGTTATTTAGTTCATTCTTTCGATTTCAAAGCATCCAACTCTTTATCTTCAACTTATTCAGTCAATTCCCGAAAGAACTGAGTTCTTGGAATCTCGCATTCCTGGAATTCTTGGGTGACAAGCTCTTGAGGCACGCTCTTGGGTTGCTTGTCAGTCATTCTTTCGTCTCTTTATCAAACTTCCTCTCATTTCCCCTCCTTTTCGTGGTTGTTACCACGAACTACGGACGCTCTGATTCCTTATTCATTCTTGAATATAAGATACGTAGGCACAAGATTGCGATGATCTTGGCGAGCACACTTCTATCCATCTTCCGTTTTCCCAACCTTTCCCGTAGTCGAACTATGACGCTCTGATTTCTCATTCTCGTCCGAATGAGCATACGTAGGCACAAGGGCCCCAATCCTTGGCGAGCACCCTATCCTCTAACCACCCATCTCTCCTTTGCGTCTTTAAACCTTTTACCCTACCAATTCTACCTTTAACAATGAGAAGAAAACAAGTAAACCTAAACAACACTCCCCACATTTACCTTAAGAGGTTCCCGTCGAGTACGACGGACGTGAGGGGTGCTAATACCTTCCCCTCACGTAACCGACTCCCGAACCCGGAACTTGGTTGCGACAGCCCTGTTCCTATCCTTTCGCTTTAAGAGGTTTTCTTGATATTTTCCTCTCCCGTTTATTCGGGAAAAATAAAGTTCAGTGGCGACTCTGCCGAACCGCATTTCCGCACCTTTCACGCGAGGGTCGCGTTCTCCGAAATGTCTCCGTGATTTTTCGAGGTGCGACACATAGTAAATGCTTTTACAGGTGTGGATAAAATGATGGAGGTAGTGATCACAACAATGGTTGGGTTTTGTATTTAATCTCCCACCAATCCTCTTGGAATACTTATCTTGATCCATCTAAACACTTAAACTTAAGGCAACACAAAAACTTGACACCATATTGAAACCATGGCCCAAACCGTGCTATTTTCCACTTTGCAATTCTTGACTTGAAGTAAGCTTGAAGTAGACTTGAATGATTTGAGTTCACTTATGAGATTAAACTTGAGATGCTCTTGCAACCATGTCATGAGAAAGAGAATTGAATTTAGTCTTTAATTCCAAGGCGCAATTAATCTTGTGTGGTGATCTTAGGGAGCGGATGGACAGTGGATCTTTGAGCTCTTGACGAATCTTTCTATCAATGATTAACCTTAAAGTGTGAACTTTCAACTTGTAACTTTGAACTCATGGATGGAAGCATTAGGATCATCTCTTATCAAACCCAGATTTTCCAGATCTTAGCCTTTTAACTCCTGGTTCTTAGGACCACTTTGAGTTTTAATCAACTGGTCATGCCCGGAAATGTCTGTTATAAGAATTGCTTTTGAAATTCATGTACCTGCACAAATGGTTAGCCATAATAAACACACAAAAGAAAATAAAGATAAAAACAATACGAAAAACAAGGAGGTGAGATCTTAAGGTCAAAAATTAGGGTGTGACACACAGCAGAAGACTTATCATATGTCCTGTCTTGCAGGATAGTCACTCGTTGCACAACAGTTATAACTCACCCTGTTAGCCATCTGTTAGTCACCACTACCGATGTTATACTTTGCTGAGTAACACACTGGGTTACTCCCCCTCAACTGATGCATCTCAACAGCTGAACACTTAACCTGCACACCCTGCAGTCACACACAAAACATCCAACCTGTTCTGCATGTCATGACTTTCAGAATACCATCCTGAAGTTACACACTCCTGTGCTACTCCCCCTGAAGAGATGCACTCCACTCACATTCTGCTACTATCCTGCAAACATACACATATACTTCTAAGCACTTATAGGATCACACAGGGTTAGCAACATACACAATCAACCATTCAGTTCTAACATACATTCCTATACACCATAAGAATTCACACACATATAGCATCACCATATTACTAACAACACTAGGCAGCTGTTATCACACATATTCTCAGCAGCACCTGTGGTCACACCTGCAAGCATGCTTATATACCATGTGCACATAATAGCACATATGCTAGCAAGTCTTCAAACTAACCACTTGTTCTTTCACCTGCTGTCATGATCTAACACTCTCTCCCCCTTTTTAGCCACAAATTAAGATCCAACTAAGAACTTAGCATAGATCAAAATAAGTAACATTACAGTGGTTAGGGAATTACAAAAAAATTGCTCATGAAGAGCATCACAAGTGCTGTCACAAAAACAAAAACAAAAACTCAATCAGCAAAGTTCAAAACAGCAACACACTTTATCACCTCAGCAGCAGACTAAGTCACACAGCAGCCTATCAAGATATCATTCTTCCTCATCAGAGGAACTAGAGTCACTACCATCCAGATCAGATAATGAAAGATCTTGGTTTCTGTCACATGAGTCTTCCTCTGGCATATCCGAATCATGAGGTGGATCCCTACGAGCCAAGGGAACGGTGATACCCCGAAATGGTAGTCCTCTTTTAAGTATATCATCGACAATTTTTCCAATGGATTTTTCCATGTATGTCGAGCCTTCCCTGTTGCTGATTCTCCTAAGTTCTTCATCAGTGGGTGGAGGATACCTGCGTTTGGGTTCTTCATCAGTGGGAGGGTCACTTTTTGAGGATTTGGTAGGGGTCTTGGATAAATATGTGTCACGATGGAATGACATCTTGTTGTTACATGCTGACGGAGAATTCTGTAGAGTGGAGGATGTAGAGAAAATTGATTGTGTGAAATGGAGAGCTTTTGTGGTCAAGGCCTTGGACTGCATTGAAGTTTTAAAACTCTCACGTGCCAGTAATTGCTATGCGTCCTAATACATGCACATACCCAATTTTCCTCTCAAATTCTCAAATTGAGCAGCATCTAGAGCCTTTGTAAAAATGTCAGCCAGCTGGAATTCTGTGGACACATGTTCCAAGGCGATCACTTTATCTTCCACAAGGTCTCTTATGAAGTGATGTCTTATATCAATGTGCTTAGTTCTGCTATGCTGAATTGGGTTCTTGGAGATATTGATAGCATTAAGATTGTCACAATACAATGTTATAACATCCTGCGAGACATTGTACTCTGTCAGCATTTGCTTCATCCAGACCAGCTGAGAACAGCTACTGCCAGCTGCTATGTATTCAGCTTCCGCAGTGGACAATGAGACACAATTTTTCTTTTTGCTAAACCATGATATGAGATTATTTCCCAAGAAGAAACATCCACCAGAGGTGCTCTTTCTATCATCAGCACTGCCAGCCCAGTCAGTGTTAGAAAGTATTTGCGATAGTGTTTTATCGTATCCACAAAGATTGAAGTGAATATATGCGTGTCATTCAATGATTTAGTAACTTAAGAATGGGGGGGTTTAGAATGGTATCAATTTTGTGACAAAGGTTTGCAATAATAAAATCAGAACAAAAGTCAGTTTTTAAGTTTGATAAAAGTATGTCGAGATTAGGTTTTGTTAGTCCGTCCTAAATGTATCTATTAACCCAAATATGTGAACAAAGTTCGAACCAACATAACCGCGTATCCTCACAAAAACGTTTATCTCTAAATCAATTTCGTGAAAAATATGGTTTCGACCGTTAAATGATCTATCTACCTAACACTCGAAACCATAAGCATTAAGATTGATACAAAGCGGATATCAACTTCCAAATCTATCTCTAGCATTTGTCATAGTTGATAGATGAAGATATTAGGTCAAGACTTGATAAGTTTATCTCTAACACAAACCAAATCATAAATGTAAAAATGGTAGCAAATAACTTCATCTATATTGAATAACAACTTGTTCACATACATTAGATTAAGAAGAATACATAAATTCTGAACCAACTACTTCTAACCTTGACAAAACAGGTATTTAGCTACTCATTTCCATGGTTTCTTGAACAACAAGTTTTGGAAGAAGGTTGATGAACATCCGAGTCGAAGAATCGAGCTTGGATGAGAATCCACCTTCTTTTTGTAAAATATTGCTAAGAGATGAAGAAATGAGAGATTTTGGGTTTTTAGGGCACAAAAATCTCTTCTTTCTCAAAACTAGTGAAGAAAATATGATATCAAGATAAGTGGTGAAGTTATGATCCCTATAAAGCAATATATAAAGTACAAAAGAAGCTCTGTTTGCGCCCATTCGCCAAGAGAACAGAGACCTTCTCCAGGCGAACATCAGAAACAAGGTACTTCAAAGTGTCTTCAGCAAGCAAACCGCCCTCTGAGATATCGCGCCTTCGCCAGGCGAACCTTCGCTGGCTTCACTCGCCGGGCGAATTTCATGCAGGTTTGCTAATGGAATAGCCAAGAGGTCTTCGCCAGCTCCTTCGCCAGACGAATGGCAGCGAAGCTTCGCTGGAACCATTGCCTAGCGAACTTCATGCCCTTTTGGTCTGGGAGTTTAATTTGGAATTACTCGCTTTGGCTCGCCAGTGTAACCCGGTGAACTGACTTTAAACAATGTTGCGGATAGCAAGAGTCGCCACCGACTTTTATTTTATCCATAAGGAAAGGTTATAAAAGAACAGGAAAGACCTTAGAGAATATTTTGGGTCCGGGGGGTAGGTTATGAAAAGGGAAGGTATTAGCATCCTTTTCATCCATGGTTATCCATGGGCTCTTAGGTACTTAAGCTCACTTTTGAATTGTTTTGAAAGTGTAGTGTATGAATAGAAAATTTTCAGAATAGTTAGTAAATAATCCATGTAAGGATGTGTTAAGAACTTGTTTGAAAACTTGTTGAAAATTTGTTTAAGTGCGAAACAGTTTTGAAGTGAGCAAGCACCTAGGAGTAACCTACCCTAATGTTTAAAGGTCTTTCTTATTCTTCATTCTTTCCTTTAGTAAGACTATCCCTACTATAATGGAGTAGGTAGTCCTAACTTTGGATGTTAAGGGATATGTGAGGGACAATTTGACTTTGAAGGCCATTGTGGGATGTAATAAGCACATATAAGGGACCATCATCATTTTTCGAAAGGGACTTGATTCGTAAAGGCAACCATAAGGGACTTTGATGATTTTTTTATTTGAGGGACTTGCTTTATACACCCCACTTAACCATTATTCGTAGGCAACTTGAGGGATATCCTTAGGAAGTGAGACGGCGATTAAAATCGACTTACGTGTGTGACGTGTTTATTTTAATTATCTTTATTTAAAAGTGATCTAAATTTATTTTAATATTACATACATGTTGTTACACTCCCTAATTACTAACCATAATAATAATTAAATAATTAAACAACTTTACATCCAAGAAACAATTACAAAATAATAAGCAAAATAATTAAATAGCAAAGATAAATAAAATATAAATAAGCAATAATAAATAATAAAGGGGGTTAATTCTAAGTTTACTCGGCAAGACATCGCATCTTGTGCCTACGTATCCTTACGGGAGTGGAATCAGAGTAATCGTAGTTCCCCTCAATAGGGAGGTTAGAAACTTCTTGACTGTGGTCAAGGTCTCAAGGGGAATAAACGCATCTTAAGGACACGCTTACGTGGAGTTGTTGCACCCCAAAATTTGCCCTCACAATACAAGACTTTGTGTTCCAAGAAGGTTCACAAGGTTCACAAAATTCACAATTGGTCAGAAGAGTTGACAATTCCCTCAGACAATGCACCTCCTAAGCAGTGCATCCAAAACTAGGGTTTTGACTTTAATCAGGCTAAATGGACTTCCAAGACTTCAAGTGAGCTTCATAACATCTTATATGTGTATAAGAACCCCCATGTCAAGTTTCAAGACTTTTCTCAAAAGTTTGCTCAGTCAGATGATCAGATAAGTCAAAAGCAGTCAATGTAGTTAAAAAGTCAAACTGAGGTCAACTGTGGTCAAACCAAAGTCAAACTTCATGATTTTTTGCCGACATCAAAGAGAGGTTGGGTGAGAAATATTATCATAATAATTGTAATACCCCAAATTTTGCCCTAAGATTTGTCGTCGCATTTCATTGCATTTTTATTGCATTTAATCAATTACTAACAAATTTGTGTAGTCGTTTGACTTTTTGCAGGTAAATATCATATGGCATGCATTTTTTTTCTAAAAAGTAAAAATGGCACAATTGGCAGGAGGACATGTGTAAGGAGTTATGAGTGTGAGAGGTTAAGAGTTTGAATCTCACCTTTGTCACTTTTTTTGTTTTTTATTATTTTTACTCTAAATTTTTCTATCTTTCATTAAAAAAAATAACAAAAATAGTTTTTTTATTATTATTTAATTATTATTTTCGTATTTTAATTAAATCATTTTTTAAAATATTATTTTTTTCACTTTTTTCTAAATTATTCATAAAAATATCCAAAAAATCATAAAATAAAAAATATTGAAAAAAATTTTGTTCTTTTTATAATATTTTTTATTTTAGGAATCAATAGGATTATTAGTTTTTACTTTAAGTTTATTTTAATTATTTTAAATTATTTAAATTTTATTTTTTCTTAACTAATTATTTAGTTTGGGCTTTAAAATGGGCTTTAGGGACATTATTGACAATTTGGTGTTAACCCTAATTTGTTCCCTATATATACGTGTGTTGCCTTGTTGGAAAAAAAGGGGGGAGAAGAAAAAAAATCTAAGAGGAGTGAGTGTCGTTTGCCGTTATTTAGTTTTCTTCTTCATCCATTACCGTTATTTCTTTTTCTTCATCGTTTACCGTTATTTCTTTTCCTTCATCTATTACTGTTATTTCTTTTTCTTCATCTTTTACCGTTATTTCTTTTTCTTCATCTATTATCGTTATTTCTTTTTCTTTATCTATTACTGTTACGTTTATATATATATAATTTTTAAATTGTTAGAGTTTATATATATAAGATTTTTGATCGAATTATGTCGATACGATGTTTGCACATTTGTGTGCATGACGCGTGACATTTGTGTTAGTTCGATCTGGTTGCGATGATCGCATTTTTGTGTGAGCAATAATACTATTTTTTGCTTAATTTCTTTTTCTTTGCGATAAATTTTGTTTCGTCCGATTTAGATCTGGTTGCGATGAGCGCATTTCTGCGTTAGCAACATTGTTGGGTTATTTGGCACATTTAAAATTCATTATTGCTTTATTATTATTATTATTATTATTATTATTATTATTATTATTATTATTATTATCATTATTTATTATTATTATCATTATTATCATTATTATTACCATTATTATTATTATTGTTATCATTAATTTATTAAAATTTGTTATAATATAAAAATCTGTTTTTTAAAATAAATAACATTAACATCTTTTCCAAATTAATATGAAAACCTATTATTTTTAAGAAAAACTTTTTTTTAGATAAATTTAAAATAATAACTAAAATCTTTTTTTTTTAAAATAATAACTAGAACCGTTATTTATTTTATTTTATTATTGTTCAATTCAAATCTCATTATCATATTGTATCTGCTCCTCTCATGTAACCTCGCGAACTTAACAATCGCTCTTTAAATTCTGCCTTTAAATTTCTGCTTGCATGGTTTAAATTATGACATTATCTCTCTGTTTGCATGATTCAATTATCTCACGCGTTTATTATTATTTCTGTCACATTGCACACATCCGAAGGTTAGGTCTAACTGTTTGGCCGCCGCGCCAATAGTCCGTAAAACTTCACACATTCAATTTCAAATCCTCAAAACTACAAACTACAAACCCTAATTTTCACAAATGCCTCGCCGCAGGCAAAATTACAATTTTACCCTTAGCATTAGGTCAAAGAGCCGCCGCGCTCATTTTAGGGTTTCCCGCCGTGGAATCCCTAATTTAACCCTAATTATAACTTAACATTTCAACGTAGAGATTTGGAGTTTCTACACTCCACGTAAGCGTGTCCTTAAGATGCGTTTATTCCCCTTGAGACCTTGACCACAGTCAAGAAGTTTCTAACCTCCCTATTGAGGGGAACTACGATTACTCTGATTCCACTCCCGTAAGGATACGTAGGCACAAGATGCGATGTCTTGCCGAGTAAACTTAGAATTAACCCCCTTTATTATTTATTGCTTATTTATATTTTATTTATCTTTGCTATTTAATTATTTTGCTTATTATTTTGTAATTGTTTCTTAAGTTGTTTAATTATTTAATTATTATTATGGTTAGTAATTAGGGAGTGTAACAACCTGTATGTAATATTAAAATAAATTTAGATCACTTTTAAATAAAGATAATTAAAATAAACACGTCACACACGTAAGTCGATTTTAATCGCCGTCTCACTTCCTAAGGATATCCCCCAAGTTGCCTACGAATAATGGTTAAGTGGGGTGTATAAAGCAAGTCCCTCAAATGGAAAAATCATCAAAGTCCCTTATGGTTGCCTTTACGAATCGAGTCCCTTTCGAAAAATGATGATGGTCCCTTATATGTGCTTATTACATCCCACAATGGCCTTCAAAGTCAAATTGTCCCTCACATGTCCCTTAACATCCAAAGTAAGGACTACCTACTCCATTATAGTAGGGATAGTCTTACTAAGGAAAGGATAAAGAATAAGAAAGACCTTAAAACATTAGGGTAGACTACTCCTAGATACTTGCTCATTTCAAAACTGTTTCACACTTAAACAAATTTTCAACAAGATTTCAAACAAGTTCTTAACACATCCTTACATGGATTATTTATTAACTATTCTGAAAATTTTCTATTCACACACTACAATTTCAAAACAATTCAAAAGTGAGCTTAAGTACCTAAGAGCCCATGGATAACCATGGATGAAAAGGGTGCTAACACCTTCCCTTTTCATAACCTACCCCCCGGACCCAAAATATTCTCTAAGGTCTTTCCTGTTCTTTTATAACCTTTCCTTATGGATAAAATAAAAGTCGGTGGCGACTCTTGCTATCCGCAACATTGTTTAAAGTCAGTTCTCCCACCGTGTTACAGAACTGGCGACTCTGCTGGGGACCTATTTAAGAGGGGTACCCTTAGGAATTAAGATCACTTTAAATTGTTTGCCTTGTTTGCTTTATTATTATATTGTTGGGGTGCTCTTATGTGTGAAAGGTCCTAACCCGGATCTAGTGTACCTTAGGTAAATGGCAATAGACCAAGGAAACTGTACGACGTATATCGATACGGTTGATCTGGTGGCCATAGTTAGTGCGACTTCTTGGTTGGTGCTTATATTCCTTAAGTCAAGTTGAGGATAATATTGAGGCTGCCATATGTTGTCAATGCACTAACTGACTTTTAGAACCCTAGTTAACTCATCTTGGCCTTTAGAAAGTAGTGAGGTAACCGGCTTTGGTGCAGACTGAAGTTGGTTGACACTCGGTACTACGCTCATTGAGATCTTAAACTTGGAGGGTTTTGGTTGGCAAGTAAGTTGCCTTCTGAACAACCACCCTTGTGAAGGATCAATGATATTGAGATCCCTTAGAACCCGGTTACTTTTGTAGGACAGGATGAACCATCTAACTTCAGGGGAGGGTACTTACCTTTAAACCTCACGCAAGCCTTTAAACCTAGGGCAATTGTGTGACTTGTTTGTGTGTGCCACATGTTTGTGATTGAACATAACATCATGACATCATCATGCATCATGAGCATATCATTTTCCCTAACCATTTCAAGGACCAAGGGATTTATTTTTGTTCTTTGTTGCAGGTCATGGCTTCTGCTCGTAGAAACACCATCAGGATCAACTTTGTAGGGATACCTCCCAAGCTCAAAGAGTTGGTTTCCCAAGTGTCTGATCATTCCCAGTTCGTCAAGAGACATGGTCACTTATTGGATCTAGTTACTTCAGGGTTCAGTGAAGACATGATGAGTGTGCTGTTTCAGTTCTTTGACCCTAAGCACCATTGCTTTACATTTCCTGATTATCAGCTGGTTCCAACCATGGAGGAGTTCTCTAAACTTCTGGGTATACCTGTTCTTGATCAGAAGCCATTCACAGGCTTAGAGAAGGAGCTTAAACCAGAAGTTATTGCTGCAGCTCTACATCTGAAGAAGTCTGACATTGTTCTAGAGACGAGAAGTGGAGTTAAAGGTATTCTTGCCAAGGTATTAGTGGATAAAGCTCAAATGTTCTTGAAGGCTATGAGCTACGATGCTTTTGAGGAGATCTTAGCCTTATTGATTTATGGCTTAGTGTTGTTCCCCAATCCTGATCAGTTCATAGACGTTCATGCCATCAACATATTCCTGAGTCACAATCCAGTGCCTACCTTACTTGGAGACATCCTACATTCTCTTCACACCCGTACTACAAGGGCAAGAGGAACTTTGATGTGCTGCATACCTTTACTTTCTAGGTGGTTTATTTCTCACCTTCCTCGCTCAGTAATGAAGAATGAGCAAGGGTTCAGATGGTCCAAGAGGATCATGTCACTTTCTCACTCAGACATCCATTGGTGCTCCAGATCTATGGAGAATGTCACCATCATTGACCGTTGTGGGGAGTTTCCTAATGTGCCACTTCTAGGCATAAGAGGAGGCATCACCTACAACCCATCTCTAGCTTTACGACAGTTTGGTTACGCCCGGAGCGATGGTCCACATGACATGTTGATTCAGGGCATTGTGTTTGACTACGACAACGATCTTCAGGGTTACCGTCAGAGATTCATACGAGCTTGGGGAAAGGTAAACAGGATTGACAGCAAGACACTGGAGCCTAAGTACACCATTCCTATGGAGGCTTATCTCAGATGGGTACGATTTCGTGCTCAGACACTCATGATGCCATATCCTGCCGTCCTACCAGTTACCATGGAACCTGTTGCTGAAGGAGACACAGCTTATACCATCCTTCACCCAGACATGCCTACTGATATGGAAGACTTGCAGAGATCATGGATCCAACTGAAAGAGCAAAGGGATACTTTCGAGGCTCATTACAAAGCAAGCCAAGCAAGGATCCTAGAGCTAACAAAGCTACTTCATGAGGAACGAAACCTCAACTCATACCTCAACACAAAGAGGAAACGTCCATGGGAGACTTAAAACCCCATCTTTTGTACTTATTTCGTTTTCATTTTTTTTGTAAGCCTAAAAGGCAAAACAAGTTATTACTAATAAAAAGTTACTTTCTTGTTTGTTTAAGCAAATTTAAATCCTGCGGTCCTTGAAAACATTGCATATGCATTCCCATATCATTGCATCACAGGTTTATAATTGTGCACAGGTTTCTCATCTTCTCGCTGTTTATTTCAGCAATGGCTCTTGAACAATCAGTTAAGGATCTCCAGGCACAGAATGCACAGTTCCAAGAGCTGATCTTGAACCTATCCAAGGGGCAAGATGATTTGAAGGCACTGCTGGCCAAGAAGACAAAGAAGACTAGAAGGTCTGCTGGGTTGCTCAACATGGGAAGAAGGTTCAAAGGTCCTGTCAAGACCAAGGAAAAGGTTGAAGACTATGAATCTGAAGAATCTGAGCAGGAGAGAGGCAGTCTCCACAACACTATGGGGGACTCTGATTCTGAGGCTAACTACTACCATGAGCCTAACGAAGACAAATTCAAGATGCTGGTGGATAGAATGGATGCTATGGAATTACAGAAATCATCTGGGCTGGATTTTGAGGATTTGAGCTTGATATCTGGGGTGGTCATACCCATTGGGTTCAAAGTTCCTACATTTGTTGTCTATGATGGGGTCTCTTGTCCCAAATTGCATCTGAGGTCTTATGTCAGAAGAATGCAACCCCACACTGCTGATAAAAAGTTGTGGATCCATTTCTTTCAAGAGAGTTTATCTGGAGCTCAGCTAGAGTGGTATTATCAGTTGGAGAGCGTCAA
This sequence comes from Lathyrus sativus, assembly GCA_963859935.3. Lineage (NCBI taxonomy): Eukaryota > Viridiplantae > Streptophyta > Magnoliopsida > Fabales > Fabaceae > Lathyrus > Lathyrus sativus. Next base: position 543,577,797 of record OZ012736.1, read on the forward strand.
CATCAGAGATTGGAACGACCTTGCTGAAGCTTTCCACAAGTAGTATCAATACAATGCTGACTTAGCCCCCACTCGCATGCAGCTTCAAAGCATGTCTATGGGTGCCAAAGAAAGCTTTAAGGAGTATGCTCAGAAGTGGAGAGACTTAGCTGGAAGAGTTCAACCCCCTTTGACTGATAGGGAGTTGGTTGATATGTTCATGTGTACGCTGAATGGTCCGTTTTACAGTCATCTCATTGGAAGCTCATCATCTGGCTTCACTGAGTTGATCATGACAGGAGAGCGAGTAGAGAATGGTATCAAGAGTGGTAAGATCCAAGTGGGCACTTCTTCATCAGGTGCTGCAAAGAAGCCTCCCCTTGGGAAGAAAGAATATAATGCTGTGTATGGTCAGCCTGATCGTAACAGAAGGCATCAGTCTGTTAGTGCAGTTCATATTTCAAATCCAACTCCTGCAACAACAGAGCAGCCTCAAGGCAACCAACAGAGGGCTAGAAGACAGTTCACGAAGATCAACATGTCGATGGCTCAGGCATTGCGACACTTGTTGAAGGCTGAACTTATTACCCTGAGGGAGGCTCCTCAGAATCCCAATGTCACCTCTCCCAAGTACAATCCCAATGCACGATGTGCATATCATTCAAACTGTCCAGGACATGATATTAATAACTGCTGGGTCTTGAAGAACAAAATTCAGGATATGATTGATGCTGGAAAAATTGAGTTTGATCCACCAGGTACTCCAAATGTGATTACAGCTCCAATGCCAAATCACGAGAAGACTGTCAACGCCATTGATGAAGATATTGATGAAGATCTGCATGTCTATTCAGTTATGGAGTTGAGCACACCATTGTCTGTTATCAAAAAGAGGTTAGTACAAGCTGGGATCTTTCCAGGTTGTCATGAAGATTGTCTATATTGTACCTATAAGTCGGATAGTTGCTTCATTTTGAGAGATGGGATTCAACGTCTCATGGATAAATATACTATAGTGTTTGAAAGAAGACCAGCATCTGTAGAAAGTATGGTGGATCATCTGACTCAGGGTAAGAAGATTGAAGAGGTTGACATGGTTGACAAAGTACCACTAAGAATCACTTCAAAGGGTCCCATTAAAATCACTCATCAAGGCCCAATCAAGATTACTACTGAAGGTCCTGTGAAAGTTGTCGCTGAAGCCAGAGTAGCTCCTCTGATCATTACCACTCCTGGTCCTATTTCTTATACATCTGACAAAGCTGTGCCTTGGCACTATGGGTCTGATGTTTACATCCATGGTGTCAAGCAGGAGCCTTTACCTGATATGCCTGTTGACATTGATAATATTGCTGGATCTAGCAAGATCACTCGTAGTGGAAGAGTCTTCTCTCCTCCAGTTGCTTCTAAGAGTGCAGTTACTCCTGCTGTTACTTCCACCACTGATGCTTGGGGCAAGGGTCCTGTTATTGAGCCTGTATCTACTGATGTGCCAGCTGCTGATGACCTCTCTAAGCAGATGGAAGAAGTATTGAAAATCATTCGCAAGAGTGATTATGATATTGTTGATCAGCTGGGGCATACTCCCTCAAAGATTTCTATGCTCTCCCTGTTATTATGTTCTGAGGCTCATGCCAAGTCATTGATCAAGTTTCTAAAGATGGCTCATGTACCCAGTGCAATTTCTGTGGACCAGTTTGAGAATTGTGTTGCTCACCTGACCTATGACAACGGGTTAGGATTTTCTGATGCTGACTTGACCCCTGCCAAGAGGGATCATAACAGGGCCTTGCATATTTCAATTGAATGCAGGGGCACTACCCTGTCTCATGTGCTGATAGACAATGGTTCCTCTCTAAATGTGTTGCCTAAGGAAGTCCTGAACAAGCTGAGTCCTGAAGATACGGTATTGAAGCCCAGTAATATTGTGGTAAAGGCTTTTGATGGTTCTAGAAGAGTAGTGCATGGGGAAATTGATCTTCTAATCAAGGTTGGCTCTCAGGTGTTTACTGCTACATTCTATGTGATGGATATTCGTCCTTCGTACTCATGTCTGCTTGGTCGTCCCTGGATCCATGGGGCAGGTGCTGTGACCTCCACATTACATCAAAAGTTGAGATATCCGGTGAATGGAAAAGTTGTTACTGTCTTTGGAGAGGAAGAATACTTTGTCAGCCATGTAAACACTTTCAAGTATCTGGAAGTAGAAGGTGAATACATTGAAACTCCATGTCAGTCATTTGAAGTGGTCCCCTGGGCTGTTAAAGATTGTGTGACTCCTCCTGCTGTGAAGAAGGTTCCTGTGGTCATCAGAAACCCTCCAACAATGGCAATGGCCTCCCTCAATGATGCAAAAGCTGTGGTGGAAGAAGGTGGTTGTACTATTTGGGGTCAGCTTCCTGATATTCCATACAAGTCTGACAAGTTTGGTTTGGGTTTCACTGCAGAGTCCCAGAAGGCTGTCCGTCACGCCCGTCAGCTTTATTATTACATTGTTGGGGTGCTTTTATGTGTGAAAGGTCCTAACCCGGATCTAGTGTACCTTAGGTAAATGGCAATAGACCAAGGAAACTGTACGACGTATATCGATACGGTTGATCTGGTGGCCATAGTTAGTGCGACTTCTTGGTTGGTGCTTATATTCCTTAAGTCAAGTTGAGGATAATATTGAGGCTGCCATATGTTGTCAATGCACTAACTGACTTTTAGAACCCTAGTTAACTCATCTTGGCCTTTAGAAAGTAGTGAGGTAACCGGCTTTGGTGCAGACTGAAGTCGGTTGACACTCGATACTACGCTCATTGAGATCTTAAACTTGGAGGGTTTTGGTTGGCAAGTAAGTTGCCTTCTGAACAACCACCCTTGCGAAGGATCAATGATATTGAGATCCCTTAGAACCTGGTTACTTTTGTAGGACAGGATGAACCATCTAACTTCAGGGGAGGGTACTTGCCTTTGAACCTCATGCAAGCCTTTAAACCTAGGGCTATGGTGTGACTTGTTTGTGTGTGCCACATGTTTGTGATTGAGCATGACATCATGACATCATCATGCATCATAAGCATATCATTTTCCCTAACCATTTCAAGGACCAAAGGATTTATCTTTGTTCTTTGTTGCAAGTCATGGCTTCTGCTCGTAGAAACACCATCAGGATCAACTTTGTAGGGATACCTGCTAAGCTCAAGGAGTTGGTTTCCCTAGTGCCTGATCATTCCCAGTTCAACAAGAGACATGGTCACTTATTGGATCTAGTTACTTCAGGGTTCAGTGAAGACATGATGAGTGTGCTGGACAGCCTTCTGGGACTCTGCAGTGAAACCCAAACCAAACTTGTCAGACTTGTATGGAATATCAGGAAGCTGACCCCAAATAGTACAACCACCTTCTTCTACCACAGCTTTTGCATCATTGAGGGAGGCCATTGCCATTGTTGGAGGGTTTCTGATGACCACAGGAACCTTCTTCACAGCAGGAGGAGTCACACAATCCTTAACAGCCCAGGGAACCACTTCAAATGACTGACATGGAGTTTCAATGTATTCACCTTCTACTTCCAGATACTTGAAAGTGTTTACATGGCTGACAAAGTATTCTTCCTCTCCAAAGACAGTAACAACTTTTCCATTCACCGGATATCTCAACTTTTGATGTAATGTGGAGGTCACAGCACCTGCCCCATGGATCCAGGGACGACCAAGCAGACATGAGTACGAAGGACGAATATCCATCACATAGAATGTAGCAGTGAACACCTGAGAGCCAACCTTGATTAGAAGATCAATTTCCCCATGCACTACTCTTCTAGAACCATCAAAAGCCTTTACCACAATATTACTGGGCTTCAGATAAACTCTCTTGAAAGAAATGGATCCACAACTTTTTATCAGCAGTGTGGGGTTGAATTCTTCTGACATAAGACCTCAGATGCAATTTGGGACAAGAGACCCCATCATAGACAACGAATGTAGGAACTTTGAACCCAACGGGTATGACCACCCCAGATATCAAGCTCAAATCCTCAAAATCCAGCCCAGATGATTTCTGTAATTCCATAGCATCCATTCTATCCACCAGCATCTTGAATTTGTCTTCGTTAGGCTCATGGTAGTAGTTAGCCTCAGAATCAGAGTCCCCCATAGTGTTGTGGAGACTGCCTCTCTCCTGCTCAGATTCTTCAGATTCATAGTCTTCAACCTGTTCCTTGGTCTTGGCAGGACCTTTGAACCTTCTTCCCATGTTGAGCAACCCAGCAGCCCTTCTAGCCTTCTTAGTCTTCTTGGCCAGCAGTGTCTTCAATTCATCCTGTCCCTTGGATAGGTTCAGGATCAGCTCTTGGAACTGTGCATTCTGTGCCTGGAGATCCTTAACTGATTGTTCAAGAGCCATTGCTGAAATAAACAGCGAGGAGATGAGAAACCTGTGCACAATTATAAACCTGTGATGCAATGATATGGGAATGCATATGCAATGTTTTCAAGGACCGCAGGATTTAAATTTGCTTAAACAAACAAGAAAGTAACTTTTTATTAGTAATAACTTGTTTTGCCTTTTAGGCTTACAAAAATGAAAACGAAATAAGTACAAAAGATGGGGTTTTAAGTCTCCCATGGACGTTTCCTCTTGGTGTTGAGGTATGAGTTAAGGTTTCGTTCCTCATGAAGTAGCTTTGTTAGCTCTAGGATCCTTGCTTGGCTTGCTTTGTAATGAGCCTCGAAAGTATCCCTTTGCTCTTTCAGTTGGATCCATGATCTCTGCAAGTCTTCCATATCAGTAGGCATGTCTGGGTGAAGGATGGTATAAGCTGTGTCTCCTTCAGCAACAGGTTCCATGGTAACTGGTAGGACGGCAAGATATGGCATCATGAGTGTCTGAGCACGAGATCGTACCCATCTGAGATAAGCCTCCATAGGAATAGTGTACTTAGGCTCCAGTGTCTTGCTGTCAATCCTGTTTACCTTTCCCCAAGCTCGTATGAATCTCTGGTGGTAACCCTGAAGATCGTTGTCGTAGTCAAACACAATGCCCTGAATCAACATGTCATGTGGACCATCGCTCCGGGCGTAACCAAACTGTCGTAAAGCTAGAGGTGGGTTATAGGTGATGCCTCTTCTTATGCCTAGAAGTGGCACATTAGGAAACTCCCCACAACGGTCAATGATGGTGACATTCTCCATAGATCTGGAGCACCAATGGATGTCTGAGTGAGAAAGTGACATGATCCTCTTGGACCATCTGAACCCTTGCTCATTCTTCATTACTGAGCGAGGAAGGTGAGAAATAAACCACCTAGAAAGTAAAGGTATGCAGCACATCAAAGTTCCTCTTGCCCTTGTAGTACGGGTGTGAAGAGAATGTAGGATGTCTCCAAGTAAGGTAGGCACTGGATTGTGACTCAGGAATATGTTGATGGCATGAACGTCTATGAACTGATCAGGATTGGGGAACAACACTAAGCCATAAATCAATAAGGCTAAGATCTCCTCAACAGCATCGTAGCTCATAGCCTTCAAGAACATTTGAGCTTTATCCACTAATACCTTGGCAAGAATACCTTTAACTCCACTTCTCGTCTCTAGAACAACGTCAGACTTCTTCAGATGTAGAGCTGCAGCAATAACTTCTGGTTTAAGCTCCTTCTCTAAGCCTGTGAATGGCTTCTGATCAAGAACAGGTATACCCAGAAGTTTAGAGAACTCCTCCATGGTTGGAACCAGCTGATAATCAGGGAATGTAAAGCAATGGTGCTTAGGGTCAAAGAACTGAAACAGCACACTCATCATGTCTTCACTGAACCCTGAAGTAACTATATCCAATAAGTGACCATGTCTCTTGTTGAACTGGGAATGATCAGGCACTAGGGAAACCAACTCCTTGAGCTTAGCAGGTATCCCTACAAAGTTGATCCTGATGGTGTTTCTACGAGCAGAAGCCATGACCTGCAACAAAGAACAAAGATAAATCCTTTGGTCCTTGAAATGGTTAGGGAAAATGATATGCTTATGATGCATGATGATGTCATGATGTCATGCTCAATCACAAACATGTGGCACACACAAACAAGTCACACCATAGCCCTAGGTTTAAAGGCTTGCATGAGGTTCAAAGGCAAGTACCCTCCCCTGAAGTTAGATGGTTCATCCTGTCCTACAAAAGTAACCAGGTTCTAAGGGATCTCAATATCATTGATCCTTCGCAAGGGTGGTTGTTCAGAAGGCAACTTACTTGCCAACCAAAACCCTCCAAGTTTAAGATCTCAATGAGCGTAGTATCGAGTGTCAACCGACTTCAGTCTGCACCAAAGCCGGTTACCTCACTACTTTCTAAAGGCCAAGATGAGTTAACTAGGGTTCTAAAAGTCAGTTAGTGCATTGACAACATATGGCAGCCTCAATATTATCCTCAACTTGACTTAAGGAATATAAGCACCAACCAAGAAGTCGCACTAACTATGGCCACCAGATCAACCGTATCGATATACGTCGTACAGTTTCCTTGGTCTATTGCCATTTACCTAAGGTACACTAGATCCGGGTTAGGACCTTTCACACATAAAAGCACCCCAACAATGTAATAATAAAGCAAACAAGGCAAACAATTTAAAGTGATCTTAATTCCTAAGGGTACCCCTCTTAAATAAATCCCCAGCAGAGTCGCCAGTTCTGTAACCCGGTGAACTGACTTTAAACAATGTTGCGGATAGCAAGAGTCGCCACCGACTTTTATTTTATCCATAAGGAAAGGTTATAAAAGAACAGGAAAGACCTTAGAGAATATTTTGGGTCCGGGGGGTAGGTTATGAAAAGGGAAGGTATTAGCATCCTTTTCATCCATGGTTATCCATGGGCTCTTAGGTACTTAAGCTCACTTTTGAATTGTTTTGAAAGTGTAGTGTATGAATAGAAAATTTTCAGAATAGTTAGTAAATAATCCATGTAAGGATGTGTTAAGAACTTGTTTGAAAACTTGTTGAAAATTTGTTTAAGTGCGAAACAGTTTTGAAGTGAGCAAGCACCTAGGAGTAACCTACCCTAATGTTTAAAGGTCTTTCTTATTCTTCATTCTTTCCTTTAGTAAGACTATCCCTACTATAATGGAGTAGGTAGTCCTTACTTTGGATGTTAAGGGATATGTGAGGGACAATTTGACTTTGAAGGCCATTGTGGGATGTAATAAGCACATATAAGGGACCATCATCATTTTTCGAAAGGGACTTGATTCGTAAAGGCAACCATAAGGGACTTTGATGATTTTTTTATTTGAGGGACTTGCTTTATACACCCCACTTAACCATTATTCGTAGGCAACTTGAGGGATATCCTTAGGAAGTGAGACGGCGATTAAAATCGACTTACGTGTGTGACGTGTTTATTTTAATTATCTTTATTTAAAAGTGATCTAAATTTATTTTAATATTACATACATGTTGTTACACTCCCTAATTACTAACCATAATAATAATTAAATAATTAAACAACTTTACATCCAAGAAACAATTACAAAATAATAAGCAAAATAATTAAATAGCAAAGATAAATAAAATATAAATAAGCAATAATAAATAATAAAGGGGGTTAATTCTAAGTTTACTCGGCAAGACATCGCATCTTGTGCCTACGTATCCTTATGGGAGTGGAATCAGAGTAATCGTAGTTCCCCTCAATAGGGAGGTTAGAAACTTCTTGACTGTGGTCAAGGTCTCAAGGGGAATAAACGCATCTTAAGGACACGCTTACGTGGAGTTGTTGCACCCCAAAATTTGCCCTCACAATACAAGACTTTGTGTTCCAAGAAGGTTCACAAGGTTCACAAAATTCACAATTGGTCAGAAGAGTTGACAATTCCCTCAGACAATGCACCTCCTAAGCAGTGCATCCAAAACTAGGGTTTTGACTTTAATCAGGCTAAATGGACTTCCAAGACTTCAAGTGAGCTTCATAACATCTTATATGTGTATAAGAACCCCCATGTCAAGTTTCAAGACTTTTCTCAAAAGTTTGCTCAGTCAGATGATCAGATAAGTCAAAAGCAGTCAATGTAGTTAAAAAGTCAAACTGAGGTCAACTGTGGTCAAACCAAAGTCAAACTTCATGATTTTTTGCCGACATCAAAGAGAGGTTGGGTGAGAAATATTATCATAATAATTGTAATACCCCAAATTTTGCCCTAAGATTTGTCGTCGCATTTCATTGCATTTTTATTGCATTTAATCAATTACTAACAAATTTGTGTAGTCGTTTGACTTTTTGCAGGTAAATATCATATGGCATGCATTTTTTTTCTAAAAAGTAAAAATGGCACAATTGGTAGGAGGACATGTGTAAGGAGTTATGAGTGTGAGAGGTTGAGAGTTCGAATCTCACCTTTGTCACTTTTTTTGTTTTTTATTATTTTTACTCTAAATTTTTCTATCTTTCATTAAAAAAAATAACAAAAATAGTTTTTTATTATTATTTAATTATTATTTTCGTATTTTAATTAAATCATTTTTTAAAATATTATTTTTTTCACTTTTTTCTAAATTATTCATAAAAATATCCAAAAAATCATAAAATAAAAAATATTGAAAAAATTTTTGTTCTTTTTATAATATTTTTTATTTTAGGAATCAATAGGATTATTAGTTTTTACTTTAAGTTTATTTTAATTATTTTAAATTATTTAAATTTTATTTTTTCTTAACTAATTATTTAGTTTGGGCTTTAAAATGGGCTTTAGGGACATTATTGACAATTTGGTGTTAACCCTAATTTGTTCCCTATATATACGTGTGTTGCCTTGTTGGAAAAAAAGGGGGGAGAAGAAAAAAAATCTAAGAGGAGTGAGTGTCGTTTGCCGTTATTTAGTTTTCTTCTTCATCCATTACCGTTATTTCTTTTTCTTCATCGTTTACCGTTATTTCTTTTCCTTCATCTATTACTGTTGTTTCTTTTTCTTCATCTTTTACCGTTATTTCTTTTTCTTCATCTATTATCGTTATTTCTTTTTCTTTATCTATTACTGTTACGTTTATATATATATATATAATTTTTAAATTGTTAGAGTTTATATATATAAGATTTTTGATCGAATTATGTCGATACGATGTTTGCACATTTGTGTGCATGACGCGTGACATTTGTGTTAGTTCGATCTGGTTGCGATGATCGCATTTTTGTGTGAGCAATAATACTATTTTTTGCTTAATTTCTTTTTCTTTGCGATAAATTTTGTTTCGTCCGATTTAGATCTGGTTGCGATGAGCGCATTTCTGCGTTAGCAACATTGTTGGGTTATTTGGCACATTTAAAATTCATTATTGCTTTATTATTATTATTATTATTATTATTATTATTATTATTATTATTATTATTATTATTATTATTATCATTATTTATTATTATTATCATTATTATCATTATTATTACCATTATTATTATTATTGTTATCATTAATTTATTAAAATTTGTTATAATATAAAAATCTGTTTTTTAAAATAAATAACATTAACATCTTTTCCAAATTAATATGAAAACCTATTATTTTTAAGAAAAACTTTTTTTTAGATAAATTTAAAATAATAACTAAAATCTTTTTTTTTTAAAATAATAACTAGAACCGTTATTTATTTTATTTTATTATTGTTCAATTCAAATCTCATTATCATATTGTATCTGCTCCTCTCATGTAACCTCGCGAACTTAACAATCGCTCTTTAAATTCTGCCTTTAAATTTCTGCTTGCATGGTTTAAATTATGACATTATCTCTCTGTTTGCATGATTCAATTATCTCACGCGTTTATTATTATTTCTGTCACATTGCACACATCCGAAGGTTAGGTCTAACTGTTTGGCCGCCGCGCCAATAGTCCGTAAAACTTCACACATTCAATTTCAAATCCTCAAAACTACAAACTACAAACCCTAATTTTCACAAATGCCTCGCCGCAGGCAAAATTACAATTTTACCCTTAGCATTAGGTCAAAGAGCCGCCGCGCTCATTTTAGGGTTTCCCGCCGTGGAATCCCTAATTTAACCCTAATTATAACTTAACATTTCAACGTAGAGATTTGGAGTTTCTACACTCCACGTAAGCGTGTCCTTAAGATGCGTTTATTCCCCTTGAGACCTTGACCACAGTCAAGAAGTTTCTAACCTCCCTATTGAGGGGAACTACGATTACTCTGATTCCACTCCCGTAAGGATACGTAGGCACAAGATGCGATGTCTTGCCGAGTAAACTTAGAATTAACCCCCTTTATTATTTATTGCTTATTTATATTTTATTTATCTTTGCTATTTAATTATTTTGCTTATTATTTTGTAATTGTTTCTTAAGTTGTTTAATTATTTAATTATTATTATGGTTAGTAATTAGGGAGTGTAACAACCTGTATGTAATATTAAAATAAATTTAGATCACTTTTAAATAAAGATAATTAAAATAAACACGTCACACACGTAAGTCGATTTTAATCGCCGTCTCACTTCCTAAGGATATCCCCCAAGTTGCCTACGAATAATGGTTAAGTGGGGTGTATAAAGCAAGTCCCTCAAATGGAAAAATCATCAAAGTCCCTTATGGTTGCCTTTACGAATCGAGTCCCTTTCGAAAAATGATGATGGTCCCTTATATGTGCTTATTACATCCCACAATGGCCTTCAAAGTCAAATTGTCCCTCACATGTCCCTTAACATCCAAAGTAAGGACTACCTACTCCATTATAGTAGGGATAGTCTTACTAAGGAAAGGATAAAGAATAAGAAAGACCTTAAAACATTAGGGTAGACTACTCCTAGATACTTGCTCATTTCAAAACTGTTTCACACTTAAACAAATTTTCAACAAGTTTTCAAACAAGTTCTTAACACATCCTTACATGGATTATTTATTAACTATTCTGAAAATTTTCTATTCACACACTACAATTTCAAAACAATTCAAAAGTGAGCTTAAGTACCTAAGAGCCCATGGATAACCATGGATGAAAAGGGTGCTAACACCTTCCCTTTTCATAACCTACCCCCCGGACCCAAAATATTCTCTAAGGTCTTTCCTGTTCTTTTATAACCTTTCCTTATGGATAAAATAAAAGTCGGTGGCGACTCTTGCTATCCGCAACATTGTTTAAAGTCAGTTCTCCCACCGTGTTACAGAACTGGCGACTCTGCTGGGGACCTATTTAAGAGGGGTACCCTTAGGAATTAAGATCACTTTAAATTGTTTGCCTTGTTTGCTTTATTATTATATTGTTGGGGTGCTCTTATGTGTGAAAGGTCCTAACCCGGATCTAGTGTACCTTAGGTAAATGGCAATAGACCAAGGAAACTGTACGACGTATATCGATACGGTTGATCTGGTGGCCATAGTTAGTGCGACTTCTTGGTTGGTGCTTATATTCCTTAAGTCAAGTTGAGGATAATATTGAGGCTGCCATATGTTGTCAATGCACTAACTGACTTTTAGAACCCTAGTTAACTCATCTTGGCCTTTAGAAAGTAGTGAGGTAACCGGCTTTGGTGCAGACTGAAGTTGGTTGACACTCGGTACTACGCTCATTGAGATCTTAAACTTGGAGGGTTTTGGTTGGCAAGTAAGTTGCCTTCTGAACAACCACCCTTGTGAAGGATCAATGATATTGAGATCCCTTAGAACCCGGTTACTTTTGTAGGACAGGATGAACCATCTAACTTCAGGGGAGGGTACTTACCTTTAAACCTCACGCAAGCCTTTAAACCTAGGGCAATTGTGTGACTTGTTTGTGTGTGCCACATGTTTGTGATTGAACATAACATCATGACATCATCATGCATCATGAGCATATCATTTTCCCTAACCATTTCAAGGACCAAGGGATTTATTTTTGTTCTTTGTTGCAGGTCATGGCTTCTGCTCGTAGAAACACCATCAGGATCAACTTTGTAGGGATACCTCCCAAGCTCAAAGAGTTGGTTTCCCAAGTGTCTGATCATTCCCAGTTCGTCAAGAGACATGGTCACTTATTGGATCTAGTTACTTCAGGGTTCAGTGAAGACATGATGAGTGTGCTGTTTCAGTTCTTTGACCCTAAGCACCATTGCTTTACATTTCCTGATTATCAGCTGGTTCCAACCATGGAGGAGTTCTCTAAACTTCTGGGTATACCTGTTCTTGATCAGAAGCCATTCACAGGCTTAGAGAAGGAGCTTAAACCAGAAGTTATTGCTGCAGCTCTACATCTGAAGAAGTCTGACATTGTTCTAGAGACGAGAAGTGGAGTTAAAGGTATTCTTGCCAAGGTATTAGTGGATAAAGCTCAAATGTTCTTGAAGGCTATGAGCTACGATGCTTTTGAGGAGATCTTAGCCTTATTGATTTATGGCTTAGTGTTGTTCCCCAATCCTGATCAGTTCATAGACGTTCATGCCATCAACATATTCCTGAGTCACAATCCAGTGCCTACCTTACTTGGAGACATCCTACATTCTCTTCACACCCGTACTACAAGGGCAAGAGGAACTTTGATGTGCTGCATACCTTTACTTTCTAGGTGGTTTATTTCTCACCTTCCTCGCTCAGTAATGAAGAATGAGCAAGGGTTCAGATGGTCCAAGAGGATCATGTCACTTTCTCACTCAGACATCCATTGGTGCTCCAGATCTATGGAGAATGTCACCATCATTGACCGTTGTGGGGAGTTTCCTAATGTGCCACTTCTAGGCATAAGAGGAGGCATCACCTACAACCCATCTCTAGCTTTACGACAGTTTGGTTACGCCCGGAGCGATGGTCCACATGACATGTTGATTCAGGGCATTGTGTTTGACTACGACAACGATCTTCAGGGTTACCGTCAGAGATTCATACGAGCTTGGGGAAAGGTAAACAGGATTGACAGCAAGACACTGGAGCCTAAGTACACCATTCCTATGGAGGCTTATCTCAGATGGGTACGATTTCGTGCTCAGACACTCATGATGCCATATCCTGCCGTCCTACCAGTTACCATGGAACCTGTTGCTGAAGGAGACACAGCTTATACCATCCTTCACCCAGACATGCCTACTGATATGGAAGACTTGCAGAGATCATGGATCCAACTGAAAGAGCAAAGGGATACTTTCGAGGCTCATTACAAAGCAAGCCAAGCAAGGATCCTAGAGCTAACAAAGCTACTTCATGAGGAACGAAACCTCAACTCATACCTCAACACAAAGAGGAAACGTCCATGGGAGACTTAAAACCCCATCTTTTGTACTTATTTCGTTTTCATTTTTTTTGTAAGCCTAAAAGGCAAAACAAGTTATTACTAATAAAAAGTTACTTTCTTGTTTGTTTAAGCAAATTTAAATCCTGCGGTCCTTGAAAACATTGCATATGCATTCCCATATCATTGCATCACAGGTTTATAATTGTGCACAGGTTTCTCATCTTCTCGCTGTTTATTTCAGCAATGGCTCTTGAACAATCAGTTAAGGATCTCCAGGCACAGAATGCACAGTTCCAAGAGCTGATCTTGAACCTATCCAAGGGGCAAGATGATTTGAAGGCACTGCTGGCCAAGAAGACAAAGAAGACTAGAAGGTCTGCTGGGTTGCTCAACATGGGAAGAAGGTTCAAAGGTCCTGTCAAGACCAAGGAAAAGGTTGAAGACTATGAATCTGAAGAATCTGAGCAGGAGAGAGGCAGTCTCCACAACACTATGGGGGACTCTGATTCTGAGGCTAACTACTACCATGAGCCTAACGAAGACAAATTCAAGATGCTGGTGGATAGAATGGATGCTATGGAATTACAGAAATCATCTGGGCTGGATTTTGAGGATTTGAGCTTGATATCTGGGGTGGTCATACCCATTGGGTTCAAAGTTCCTACATTTGTTGTCTATGATGGGGTCTCTTGTCCCAAATTGCATCTGAGGTCTTATGTCAGAAGAATGCAACCCCACACTGCTGATAAAAAGTTGTGGATCCATTTCTTTCAAGAGAGTTTATCTGGAGCTCAGCTAGAGTGGTATTATCAGTTGGAGAGCGTCAACATCAGAGATTGGAACGACCTTGCTGAAGCTTTCCACAAGTAGTATCAATACAATGCTGACTTAGCCCCCACTCGCATGCAGCTTCAAAGCATGTCTATGGGTGCCAAAGAAAGCTTTAAGGAGTATGCTCAGAAGTGGAGAGACTTAGCTGGAAGAGTTCAACCCCCTTTGACTGATAGGGAGTTGGTTGATATGTTCATGTGTACGCTGAATGGTCCGTTTTACAGTCATCTCATTGGAAGCTCATCATCTGGCTTCACTGAGTTGATCATGACAGGAGAGCGAGTAGAGAATGGTATCAAGAGTGGTAAGATCCAAGTGGGCACTTCTTCATCAGGTGCTGCAAAGAAGCCTCCCCTTGGGAAGAAAGAATCTAATGCTGTGTATGGTCAGCCTGATCGTAACAGAAGGCATCAGTCTGTTAGTGCAGTTCATATTTCAAATCCAACTCCTGCAACAACAGAGCAGCCTCAAGGCAACCAATAGAGGGCTAGAAGACAGTTCACGAAGATCAACATGTCGATGGCTCAGGCATTGCGACACTTGTTGAAGGCTGAACTTATTACCCTGAGGGAGGCTCCTCAGAATCCCAATGTCACCTCTCCCAAGTACAATCCCAATGCACGATGTGCATATCATTCAAACTGTCCAGGACATGATATTAATAACTGCTGGGTCTTGAAGAACAAAATTCAGGATATGATTGATGCTGGAAAAATTGAGTTTGATCCACCAGGTACTCCAAATGTGATTACAGCTCCAATGCCAAATCACGAGAAGACTGTCAACGCCATTGATGAAGATATTGATGAAGATCTGCATGTCTATTCAGTTATGGAGTTGAGCACACCATTGTCTGTTATCAAAAAGAGGTTAGTACAAGCTGGGATCTTTCCAGGTTGTCATGAAGATTGTCTATATTGTACCTATAAGTCGGATAGTTGCTTCATTTTGAGAGATGGGATTCAACGTCTCATGGATAAATATACTATAGTGTTTGAAAGAAGACCAGCATCTGTAGAAAGTATGGTGGATCATCTGACTCAGGGTAAGAAGATTGAAGAGGTTGACATGGTTGACAAAGTACCACTAAGAATCACTTCAAAGGGTCCCATTAAAATCACTCATCAGGGCCCAATCAAGATTACTACTGAAGGTCCTGTGAAAGTTGTCGCTGAAGCCAGAGTAGCTCCTCTGATCATTACCACTCCTGGTCCTATTTCTTATACATCTGACAAAGCTGTGCCTTGGCACTATGGGTCTGATGTTTACATCCATGGTGTCAAGCAGGAGCCTTTACCTGATATGCCTGTTGACATTGATAATATTGCTGGATCTAGCAAGATCACTCGTAGTGGAAGAGTCTTCTCTCCTCCAGTTGCTTCTAAGAGTGCAGTTACTCCTGCTGTTACTTCCACCACTGATGCTTGGGGCAAGGGTCCTGTTATTGAGCCTGTATCTACTGATGTGCCAGCTGCTGATGACCTCTCTAAGCAGATGGAAGAAGTATTGAAAATCATTCGCAAGAGTGATTATGATATTGTTGATCAGCTGGGGCATACTCCCTCAAAGATTTCTATGCTCTCCCTGTTATTATGTTCTGAGGCTCATGCCAAGTCATTGATCAAGTTTCTAAAGATGGCTCATGTACCCAGTGCAATTTCTGTGGACCAGTTTGAGAATTGTGTTGCTCACCTGACCTATGACAACGGGTTAGGATTTTCTGATGCTGACTTGACCCCTGCCAAGAGGGATCATAACAGGGCCTTGCATATTTCAATTGAATGCAGGGGCACTACCCTGTCTCATGTGCTGATAGACAATGGTTCCTCTCTGAATGTGTTGCCTAAGGAAGTCCTGAACAAGCTGAGTCCTGAAGATACGGTATTGAAGCCCAGTAATATTGTGGTAAAGGCTTTTGATGGTTCTAGAAGAGTAGTGCATGGGGAAATTGATCTTCTAATCAAGGTTGGCTCTCAGGTGTTTACTGCTACATTCTATGTGATGGATATTCGTCCTTCGTACTCATGTCTGCTTGGTCGTCCCTGGATCCATGGGGCAGGTGCTGTGACCTCCACATTACATCAAAAGTTGAGATATCCGGTGAATGGAAAAGTTGTTACTGTCTTTGGAGAGGAAGAATACTTTGTCAGCCATGTAAACACTTTCAAGTATCTGGAAGTAGAAGGTGAATACATTGAAACTCCATGTCAGTCATTTGAAGTGGTCCCCTGGGCTGTTAAAGATTGTGTGACTCCTCCTGCTGTGAAGAAGGTTCCTGTGGTCATCAGAAACCCTCCAACAATGGCAATGGCCTCCCTCAATGATGCAAAATCTGTGGTGGAAGAAGGTGGTTGTACTATTTGGGGTCAGCTTCCTGATATTCCATACAAGTCTGACAAGTTTGGTTTGGGTTTCACTGCAGAGTCCTAGAAGGCTGTCCGTCACGCCCGTGCTGTTCGTATCACCAATCAAGGGGTTATCAATGCTGTGGGAGATCAAGATGAAGACTGCAACTTGGAGGCATGGATTTTTCCTACTGTGGGTGCTGGACTCAATAATTGGAAAGCTGAAGATGTTATCCCTATCTCCTTTAGTCAGGAGTAAATACTATTACTGTGTTATGTTTTTAAATTTGTAATTTCTGGAACAATTAAAACTTTCAAGCCATGTGCCTTACCCGGGGCACAATGGTGTGCTTGTTACGGGTTGTCATTTCATTTGCATACTGCATTCAATAAAATCAGTGGACGTTTCGTTTTCGTAAATATTGTGTTCCTTGTCTTTCTTTTTCTTTTATTTTTGCTTTATCAGCTATGTGTTCTTACACACACCCACGTCACTAAAATGCAGATCCTCATCCACTCTGGATCCAGTTGATAACAGTTCTACTATTGCCAATTACAATTTCGAGAATCCGATCTATCAAACTGAAGACGGAAACGAGGACGATTGTGAAATACCTGTAGAGCTTGCTAGGTTGTTACAACAAGAAGAGAAAGCTATACAGCCACATGAAGAGCCAATCTTCAAGTTGTTGAAGAAAGATCAGGTGATGGAATGGAATGATGAGTGCCAGACTGCCTTTGATGAAATCAAGAGATATTTGCTAGAACCTCCAATTTTAATGCCACCAGTTGATGGAAGACCCTTGATTATGTATTTAACAGTATTAGACAACTCAATGGGGTGTGTATTGGGGCAACATGACGAGTCTGGTCGAAAAGAGCAGGCAATATACTACCTTAGCAAAAAGTTTACCGACTGTGAAACAAGATACTCACTGCTCGAGAAAACTTGCTGCGCTTTGGCATGGGC
Source organism: Lathyrus sativus (assembly GCA_963859935.3). Classification (NCBI taxonomy): domain Eukaryota; kingdom Viridiplantae; phylum Streptophyta; class Magnoliopsida; order Fabales; family Fabaceae; genus Lathyrus; species Lathyrus sativus. Next base: position 543,595,093 of record OZ012736.1, read on the forward strand.
TGCTCGCCGACTAAGACAGTATATGTTGACCCATACTACCTTGTTGATTTCGAAGATGGATCCAATCAAGTACATATTTGAGAAACCTGCTCTCTCCGGAAGAATTGCAAGATGGCAAATGATCTTGACGGAATATGATATACAGTATACTACTCAGAAGGACATTAAGAAGATTGTACAGAAGATGACTATTACTTACAAGGATTGGCACGAGATGTTACCATTTGCTCTGCATGGCTATCGTACTACAATACGTACTTCAACAGGGGCAACCCCATTCTCCTTAGTCTATGGTATGGAAGCAGTTCTGCCTATTGAAGTTCAGATCCCCTCCTTGAGAATTATGAAGGATGCAGGCTTGGATGAAGATGAGTGGATTCAGACTCGACTTGACCAGATAAATTTGATTGATGAGAAAAGGTTAGCAGCAGTTTGTCATGGCCAGATGTACCAGAAACGGATGATCAAAGCTTTTAACAAGAAGGTTAAGCCAAAGGTATATCAGGCTGGTGACTTGGTAATCAAGCGTATCATATTACCACAGGGTGATCCTAGGGGCAAGTGGACTCCAACATATGAGGGACCATTTGTAGTCAAGACAGTGTTCTCAGGAGGTGCCATGATACTGACTACAATGGATGGTGAAGACTTCCCACAACCTGTAAACGCAGACATAGTTAAAAAATACTACGCATAAAAAGAGACCCGCTAGGTTGACAGGCCTAGGAAAAAATAAGGGCATCCCGGCAAACCAAAAGGGTTTGGGCAAAAATTAGGGATATATATATAAAAGGATGTACACCCGGCAAGTCGAAAACCTGAAAAGGCGGCTTGGGCAAAAAAGGGTATCCCGGTGGATTGAAAACCTGAAAGGGCAATCCAGGCAAAAGTTAGGGATTAAAGCGTATGACTATGTCTCGTTTGGATCACTCATGAAACTGCAACCAGCTGTACTACTTACTCAAGCTCAAACAGATGAAGCTCAATCCAATCGTTTCCGTCTCAACAGCAAGAAGATGAGATACTTGAGTGGCAATAGTAGAATTGAAACTCAATAGGATTATTTCCCACATAGCTGATTCTTTTTGTAAAACTTCATGACAAAATTCTCTTACTAGGGTTTATGTCTCCTTGTACAAACTTACCCGTGTATGGGTCACTTTTGATATAAATAAATTCCATCTTTTGAATCCAGATTTACTTTTACCCTATTTACATAAGCGAAACGTCCATTGGTTGTGTTTGAATGTATGTATGCCTTTGAATATGATTGATGTTTACCAGAAATGCATGTATGCTTTTAATATGATTGATGTTTACCAGAAATGCATGAAAATGCAGTAATAGTATTTACTAAGGACGAACGAGGGAAGGATTTCAACGAAGCTTCGCCGGTTCATCTTTACAAGGCAGTTACAAACCATCAGTAGGACTAATCCATTTTCACAAAGTCTAATCTCCCCTGGAATTTATATCCATCTCTTTTATCCTCATACGGATATACGGGAAATTACTTTCCAATAAGGGCACGATGAACGAAGACGGGATGTTATACTTATCCTACTATCAAACGAAAACGAAGGTTATCTATACCCTATTATCCCCAACAACGGGAGGTTATCTATACCTTGTTATCCCCAACAACGGGAGGTTATCTATACCTTGTTATCCCCAGCAGACGGAGGGTTATATATTCTTCAACAACGAATCGGGATTTATTTTCCTTGGCCAGCAGTTGTTATACAAGGATATCCAGACACTTCCAGCAGTGTCATAGCATACATACATCATTTACATCATACCATAACATATATGTCTATAGTACATTACCTAAGTGCATCATGTCATACATGCATACATAAAGCATAAACTAATGTTGTTATACAGAATGCTACCTTGTTTTCAGGTTAATTATCCAACAAACAATCTTATGATCTTTGGGACTGCTTTATTGTAACCTCAGGGTTACTTTATCCTCCTGATGAGCTTCTTATTACTTTGGGACTGCTTTATTGTAACCTCAGGGTTATTTTATCCTCCTGATAGCCTCTCATGACTTCAAGACTGCTTTAGAGCTACTGATTGCTCTATCCTCCTGAAATCATCCTATTACTTCAAGACTGCTTTAGAGCTATTCATTGCTCTATCCTCATGAGGTCATATTACTACTTCAAGACTGCTTTAGAGCTATTCATTGCTCTATCCTCCTGAAGCCATCTAATTATTTCAAGACTGCTTTAGAGTTATCCATTGCTCTATCCTCCTGAAATTACATTATTATTTCAAGACTGCTTTAGAGCTATCCATTGCTCTATCCTCCTGAAATCATCCTATTACTTCAAGACTGCTTTAGAGCTATTCATTGCTCTATCCTCATGAGGTCATATTACTACTTCAAGACTGCTTTAGAGCTATTCATTGCTCTATCCTCCTGAAGCCATCTAATTATTTCAAGACTGCTTTAGAGTTATCCATTGCTCTATCCTCCTGAAATTACATTATTACTTCAAGACTGCTTTAGAGCTATTCATTGCTCTATCCTCATGAGGTCATATTACTACTTCAAGACTGCTTTAGAGCTATTCATTGCTCTATCCTCCTGAAGCCATCTAATTATTTCAAGACTGCTTTAGAGTTATCCATTGCTCTATCCTCCTGAAACTACATTATTATTTCAAGACTGCTTTAGAGCTATCCATTGCTCTATCCTCCTGAAATCATTACTTCAAGACTGCTTTAGAGCTATTGATTGCTCTATCCTCCTGAAGACATATCACATTATTATTTCAAGACTGCTTTAGAGCTGTTGATTGCTCTATCCTACTGAAGCCATTCTATTACTTCAAGACTGCTTTAGAGCTATTGATTGCTCTATCATCCTGAAGCCATTATTACTTCAAGACTGCTTTAGAGCTATTGATTGCTCTATCCTCCTGAGGTCAGATTTATCACTTCAAGACTGCTTTAGGGTTATCATTATTGATTGCTCTATCCTCATGAAGACATGCTGTTACATCAGTATTACTCCAGACTCCTGACAGTTCTCATTATACTACTGAAGAACTTTCCCCTAGTGGCATCTTTAAGCCCACTCAATCATGTTCAACCAACCATCAATATCACTCCATGCACTGGTGAGTGCAAATTTTTGGGCTTTTGTGTTCAATCCCCTTCAACCTTCCAGGTTACGACTGGCAAATATACCAATCTAACCCCTCAGGTTTCAGAAAATTGAACAGGGGCAGCTGTTGCACCCCAAAATTTGCCCTCACAATACAAGACTTTGTGTTCCAAGAAGGTTCACAAGGTTCACAAAATTCACAATTGGTCAGAAGAGTTGACAATTCCCTCAGACAATGCACCTCCTAAGCAGTGCATCCAAAACTAGGGTTTTGACTTTAATCAGGCTAAATGGACTTCCAAGACTTCAAGTGAGCTTCATAACATCTTATATGTGTATAAGAACCCCCATGTCAAGTTTCAAGACTTTTCTCAAAAGTTTGCTCAGTCAGATGATCAGATAAGTCAAAAGCAGTCAATGCAGTTAAAAAGTCAAACTGAGGTCAACTGTGGTCAAACCAAAGTCAAACTTCATGATTTTTTGCCGACATCAAAGAGAGGTTGGGTGAGAAATATTATCATAATAATTGTAATACCCCAAATTTTGCCCTAAGATTTGTCGTCGCATTTCATTGCATTTTTATTGCATTTAATCAATTACTAACAAATTTGTGTAGTCGTTTGACTTTTTGCAGGTAAATATCATATGGCATGCATTTTTTTCTAAAAAGTAAAAATGGCACAATTGGCAGGAGGACATGTGTAAGGAGTTATGAGTGTGAGAGGTTGAGAGTTCGAATCTCACCTTTGTCACTTTTTTTGTTTTTTATTATTTTTACTCTAAATTTTTCTATCTTTCATTAAAAAAAATAACAAAAATAGTTTTTTATTATTATTTAATTATTATTTTCGTATTTTAATTAAATCATTTTTTAAAATATTATTTTTTTCACTTTTTTCTAAATTATTCATAAAAATATCCAAAAAATCATAAAATAAAAAATATTGAAAAAAATTTTGTTCTTTTTATAATATTTTTTATTTTAGGAATCAATAGGATTATTAGTTTTTACTTTAAGTTTATTTTAATTATTTTAAATTATTTAAATTTTATTTTTTCTTAACTAATTATTTAGTTTGGGCTTTAAAATGGGCTTTAGGGACATTATTGACAATTTGGTGTTAACCCTAATTTGTTCCCTATATATAAGTGTGTTGCCTTGTTGGAAAAAAAGGGGGGAGAAGAAAAAAAATCTAAGAGGAGTGAGTGCCGTTTGCCGTTATTTAGTTTTCTTCTTCATCCATTACCGTTATTTCTTTTTCTTCATCGTTTACCGTTATTTCTTTTCCTTCATCTATTACTGTTGTTTCTTTTTCTTCATCTTTTACCGTTATTTCTTTTTCTTCATCTATTATCGTTATTTCTTTTTCTTTATCTATTACTGTTACGTTTATATATATATAATTTTTAAATTGTTAGAGTTTATATATATAAGATTTTTGATCGAATTATGTCGATACGATGTTTGCACATTTGTGTGCATGACGCGTGACATTTGTGTTAGTTCGATCTGGTTGCGATGATCGCATTTTTGTGTGAGCAATAATACTATTTTTTGCTTAATTTCTTTTTCTTTGCGATAAATTTTGTTTCGTCCGATTTAGATCTTGTTGCGATGAGCGCATTTCTGCGTTAGCAACATTGTTGGGTTATTTGGCACATTTAAAATTCATTATTGCTTTATTATTATTATTATTATTATTATTATTATTATTATTATTATTATTATTATTATCATTATTTATTATTATTATCATTATTATCATTATTATTACCATTATTATTATTATTGTTATCATTAATTTATTAAAATTTGTTATAATATAAAAATCTGTTTTTTAAAATAAATAACATTAACATCTTTTCCAAATTAATATGAAAACCTATTATTTTTAAGAAAAACTTTTTTTTAGATAAATTTAAAATAATAACTAAAATCTTTTTTTTTAAAATAATAACTAGAACCGTTATTTATTTTATTTTATTATTGTTCAATTCAAATCTCATTATCATATTGTATCTGCTCCTCTCATGTAACCTCGCGAACTTAACAATCGCTCTTTAAATTCTGCCTTTAAATTTCTGCTTGCATGGTTTAAATTATGACATTATCTCTCTGTTTGCATGATTCAATTATCTCACGCGTTTATTATTATTTCTGTCACATTGCACACATCCGAAGGTTAGGTCTAACTGTTTGGCCGCCGCGCCAATAGTCCGTAAAACTTCACACATTCAATTTCAAATCCTCAAAACTACAAACTACAAACCCTAATTTTCACAAATGCCTCGCCGCAGGCAAAATTACAATTTTACCCTTAGCATTAGGTCAAAGAGCCGCCGCGCTCATTTTAGGGTTTCCCGCCGTGGAATCCCTAATTTAACCCTAATTATAACTTAACATTTCAACGTAGAGATTTGGAGTTTCTACACTCCAAGTAAGCGTGTCCTTAAGATGCGTTTATTCCCCTTGAGACCTTGACCACAGTCAAGAAGTTTCTAACCTCCCTATTGAGGGGAACTACGATTACTCTGATTCCACTCCCGTAAGGATACGTAGGCACAAGATGCGATGTCTTGCCGAGTAAACTTAGAATTAACCCCCTTTATTATTTATTGCTTATTTATATTTTATTTATCTTTGCTATTTAATTATTTTGCTTATTATTTTGTAATTGTTTCTTAAGTTGTTTAATTATTTAATTATTATTATGGTTAGTAATTAGGGAGTGTAACAACCTGTATGTAATATTAAAATAAATTTAGATCACTTTTAAATAAAGATAATTAAAATAAACACGTCACACACGTAAGTCGATTTTAATCGCCGTCTCACTTCCTAAGGATATCCCCCAAGTTGCCTACGAATAATGGTTAAGTGGGGTGTATAAAGCAAGTCCCTCAAATGGAAAAATCATCAAAGTCCCTTATGGTTGCCTTTACGAATCGAGTCCCTTTCGAAAAATGATGATGGTCCCTTATATGTGCTTATTACATCCCACAATGGCCTTCAAAGTCAAATTGTCCCTCACATGTCCCTTAACATCCAAAGTAAGGACTACCTACTCCATTATAGTAGGGATAGTCTTACTAAGGAAAGGATAAAGAATAAGAAAGACCTTAAAACATTAGGGTAGACTACTCCTAGATACTTGCTCATTTCAAAACTGTTTCACACTTAAACAAATTTTCAACAAGTTTTCAAACAAGTTCTTAACACATCCTTACATGGATTATTTATTAACTATTCTGAAAATTTTCTATTCACACACTACAATTTCAAAACAATTCAAAAGTGAGCTTAAGTACCTAAGAGCCCATGGATAACCATGGATGAAAAGGGTGCTAACACCTTCCCTTTTCATAACCTACCCCCCGGACCCAAAATATTCTCTAAGGTCTTTCCTGTTCTTTTATAACCTTTCCTTATGGATAAAATAAAAGTCGGTGGCGACTCTTGCTATCCGCAACATTGTTTAAAGTCAGTTCTCCCACCGTGTTACAGGAGTGTAGAAACTCCAAATCTCTACGTTGAAATGTTAAGTTGTAATTAGGGTTAAATTAGGGATTCCACGGCGGGAAACCCTAAAATGAGCGCGGCGGCTCTTTGACCTAATGCTAAGGGTAAAATTGTAATTTTGCCTGCGGCGAGGCATTTGTGAAAATTAGGGTTTGTAGTTTGTAGTTTTGAGGATTTGAAATTGAATGTGTGAAGTTTTACGGACTATTGGCGCGGCGGCCAAACAGTTAGACCTAACCTTCGGATGTGTGCAATGTGACAGAAATAATAGTAAACGCGTGAGATAATTGAATCATGCAAACAGAGAGATAATGTCATAATTTAAACCATGCAAGCAGAAATTTAAAGGCAGAATTTAAAGAGCGATTGTTAAGTTCGCGAGGTTACATGAGAGGAGCAGATACAATATGATAATGAAATTTGAATTGAACAATAATAAAATAAAATAAATAACGGTTCTAGTTATTATTTTAAAAAAAAGATTTTAGTTATTATTTTAAATTTATCTAAAAAAAAGTTTTTCTTAAAAATAATAGGTTTTCATATTAATTTGGAAAAGATGTTAATGTTATTTATTTTAAAAAACAGATTTTTATATTATAACAAATTTTAATAAATTAATGATAACAATAATAATAATAATGGTAATAATAATGATAATAATGATAATAATAATAAATAATGATAATAATAATAATAATAATAATAATAATAATAATAATAATAATAATAATAATAATAATAAAGCAATAATGAATTTTAAATGTGCCAAATAACCCAACAATGTTGCTAACGCAGAAATGCGCTCATCGCAGCCAGATCTAAATCGGACGAAACAAAATTTATCGCAAAGAAAAAGAAATTAAGCAAAAAATAGTATTATTGCTCACACAAAAATGCGATCATCGCAACCAGATCGAACTAACACAAATGTCACGCGTCATGCACACAAATGTGCAAACATCGTATCGACATAATTCGATCAAAAATCTTATATATATAAACTCTAACAATTTAAAAATTATATATATATAAACGTAACAGTAATAGATAAAGAAAAAAGAAATAACGGTAATAGATGAAGAAAAAGAAATAACGGTAAAAGATGAAGAAAAAGAAACAACAGTAATAGATGAAGAAAAAGAAACAACAGTAATAGATGAAGGAAAAGAAATAACGGTAAACGATGAAGAAAAAGAAACAATAGTAATGGATGAAGAAGAAAACTAAATAACGGCAAACGGCACTCACTCCTCTTAGGTTTTTTTCCTTCTCCCCTTTTTTCCAACAAGGCAACACATGTATATATAGGGAACAAATTAGGGTTAACACCAAATTGTCAATAATGTCCCTAAAGCCCATTTTAAAGCCCAAACTAAATAATTAGTTAAGAAAAAATAAAATTTAAATAATTTAAAATAATTAAAATAAACTTAAAATAAAAACTAATAATCCTATTGATTCCTAAAATAAAAAATATTATAAAAAGAACAAAATTTTTTTCAATATTTTTTTATTTTATGATTTTTTGGATATTTTTATGAATAATTTAGAAAAAAGTGAAAAAAATAATATTTTGAAAAATGATTTAATTAAAATACGAAAATAATAATTAAATAATAATAAAAAACTATTTTTGTTATTTTTTTAATGAAAGATAGAAAAATTTAGAGTAAAAATAATAAAAAACAAAAAAAATGACAAAGGTGAGATTCGAACTCTCAACCTCTCACACTCATAACTCCTTACACATGTCCTCCTGCCAATTGTGCCATTTTTACTTTTTAGAAAAAAAATGCATGCCATATGATATTTACCTGCAAAAAGTCAAACGACTACACAAATTTGTTAGTAATTGATTAAATGCAATGAAATGCGACGACAAATCTTAGGGCAAAATTTGGGGTATTACAGTTATTATGATAATATTTCTCACCCAACCTCTCTTTGATGTTGGCAAAAAAAAAATCATGAAGTTTGACTTTGGTTTGACCACAGTTGACCTCAGTTTGACCTTTTAACTGCGTTGACTGCTTTTGACTTATCTGATCATCTGACTGAGCAAACTTTTGAGAAAAGTCTTGAAACTTGACATGGGGGTTCTTATACACATATAAGATGTTATGAAGCTCACTTGAAGTCTTGGAAGTCCGTTTAGCCTGATTAAAGTCAAAACCCTAGTTTTGGATGCACTGCTTAGGAGGTGCATTGTCTGAGGGAATTGTCAACTCTTCTGACCAATTGTGAATTTTGTGAACCTTGTGAACCTTCTTGGAACACAAAGTCTTGTATTGTGAGGGCAAATTTTGGGGTGCAACAGCCAGCACTCGCCAGGCGAACACTCGCTGACACTCACTGAGCTTCGCCAGGCGAATGCTCTGATTTCCAACTTCTTCTGGCAGTTATGCCTCATCTCTTCCAAGGTGCTCTTACTAGTGTCAATCCTGCACACTAACAGCAACATTACAAGCACCATTCACTTGGACCAAAACAAAAATGAAACTAAGCAAATCCAACTACTAATTCATGCACTACTAGATAAAAAACAAGTAAAAATACTACTAATAAGAGACCAAATAAATACTATAATTAGGATCTAACAACTCTCCCCAACTAACTTATTTGCATGTCCTCAAGCAAAGTATGCCTCTCAAAACAAAAAGGAGGATTTGCTCATGAACCAATTCAATCCAAGTGAAAATATTCGGCTCAAACACACAACAAGTGCAACAAGGCAAAAAGTTACACAATCCCACAATAGACAATGTACAAGAACTTGATTCTAAAAACAATTCAAAACTATGCTTCCAAGAACAACTAAATCTCATGACATGTCATTCTAACACTCCACTTCGAAAAAGGATTGAAGCAAACTCACATGCAAGCACGGGATAAAAATTCACTCAAATGACAAACAATGCAATACTACACAATTCATACAATATCTAAATGCTCACAACAAAATTATGGAAGTTAAAGATCACATAGGACTTAAAGGGTTGTAGCTTGGTCGGGTTACAACAAAGGGTCATTTATAAGGCCATTGAAACGAAATCACCGATACTTAAGAACACTCACTATACAAGTATTTACAACATCACCACTTCATTCACCAAATTCTTTCAAATGCAAACCTTCACAAGCTCCCTTGCACAATTATTTTTCTTTTTCTTTCCTTCAAGCAAGCATACTACTTTGTTTTTCTTTATCTCTTTTTTTTTATAGATAATTTCTCTTTTAATCCAACCTTTGTTCACACCTCTTATACACAAACTTGCTTGAAGGATTTACACAATTTATCTTTCGACTTTTTGCGTTCTCCCCAACTAAATTCCAACTCAACCCAAAGTGAATGTTCCAAGCTTTTACGGCAGGAAAAGCAGTTTAAGCATAACTCAAGTTTCAAGAAGAAAACAAACATTAGAAACTCACAAAATGAGCTTTAAACAAGAAGGCTCAAAAGGGGCTAACAAAAGTCACACTCCTTACGGGACGTGTATGGGAATGGTTGTGCTCAATACAAACAAGTGCCTTGATCCTCTCTAAAACTTCCACAAAATTATAAAGAACAAGAGATAAAACATGAATTATAAGTATACACAAAGTTCATCATCAATCTATAACATGTGTACAAGTAAAGGGAGGATTCTCACATTTGTGACATAGGACCTAAATGACATATCAATCCACAAAGTTGCAACAAGAAGCAAAGTTAAGGAAAATGTACAAAGAATAATAAGTTCTAAAACATTCTAAATTCTAGAACAAGGTAACTAAGTACCTTGTCAACAAATTTGTGAGAACGATAATATCATCGCCATCCCACTTGAAATAAATTCTTGCATATCTACAAAAGAACACTTGCGTTGACAGCAGGGTGTTAACATATTTACAGCCACCCTTGAATAAAACTTAAATAATAAATAAATAAATGACTCAAAATACTAAAAATAATGCTGAGTAACTAAAATGGTGTATAACACCAACAATGTCACAAAGTACCTTAAAAGGTACAAGTACAAACATGAAATACACTAACCAAAGTACATAACAAAACAAATAAACGGAAATACAAGAAAAACTTCACTTTGTAGCATAAAGGAAACAACAAAACATAACAGAAATCACTCCTCCTCCTCGGACATGTCATAGTCATCCTCATCATCACCGCCATCCTCACCATCACCATCATCAGCATCTACATCATCACCAGCAGGGTCATCATCCTCTGCATCCTCCCTCTTACCAAAACTGGGCCTTTCCACAGGCCATCCAGCATGCTCAAGGAACTGCTCCCTTGTCATCATCGAGTGGTCACCAGTAGGCTCAGGTATCTGCAGCTGTAAAACCTGTAGAGAGTCATGCAAATCACACATGGCTCGCTGTTGAGCGGCCATCCAGTCCCAATTATACGTGCAAATATCCTGTTGGAATGGGTAGTAAGCAGGAGGAACCTGACCAGATCCAGAAGGGCCGCTGGCACGTCCGCCGACATCAACATCGGCACCAGAAGTCTCACCAACAGAAGGCTTAGCTCTACAAAACTTATCAACATACCTATCATCAATCGCAGCAGGAATGGTCACCTGTCGCCGCTGTGGAATGTCCACACCACTATAAGCACAAAGAGACATGATAAGGCACGGGAAAATCAGCGGGGCATTCTTGCGAGCTGCCAACCCTCCACGTCCACTTAGGACAACAACACGCATCTCATCCGCAATGATGCGGGCAATGTCAATCTGGACATTCTGCAGGATTGAGTGAATCAAATGGGCAATCAGCAAAGGCACCAAACTGTGGTGGGACCTTAGCATAACATTCGTCAGAATAAACAACAGAATCAGTTGCACTAAAGGCTTCATATCAGTGTGAAGATGCCGAATAGCCACCCCTGAAGAATTACGCACCACAGTGCATCCATCTAAGCACAAATCTCTGGTCATTGCATCCAAATTGCGATGCTTGTTCAGGTCACGGTGGTACTCATCTATCTGGCTACCTGTAAGAGACAGAGGGTTACCCAAAACATTACTTATAGCTCACCGATCAAACCTTACCACGACACCACAGACCATCGAGGTCCAACTGAACACTTCACCATCATCCGAGAGGGCATTTGCATAGAATTCCCGAACTATCTCAGCATTGTAACCATCCAGAGGGGTCATCAGACGATCCCACTTTTTCGCCACAAAAAGTGCGTCAATAGTACGGTATTGTCCAGTTTCACTCAATTGGAACCTCTTTTCTGCCACGATATTCCTCTTTTCGAGAGCTTCGTAGCGGGCGGCATGAGTAGCACCATGAAACATGTGTAGATCGAATCGGATCGGTACAGTACGAGAAGTTGAAGCCTTCCTCTTGTGTGGGTTAATCATCTTAGGTCCCATCTAAAAAAAAAGATACAAATAAACGATAATAGAACAAACACGTTAGAAAAACAGACAAAATAAATCAGTAAAGAAAGAAAAATACTACTGCATTCGCCTTGGTTCGCTAGGCGAATCCTGGCGAATGCTCGCTACCACTCGCCTGGTGAATGCCAGTAACGGTGCGAAAATGCAGAAAAATATGGCTTCTGCAATTGTGCAATAGTTCACTCAAAATGTGTTCAATCCCTCTTTCACAAAATCAGAATCAATTGAAACATGCTAACACTCAATTGAGCAGAAACAGAGAAAGGGGATTTCTAAACCTAACACAATTTCAGAAGCAATGTTTAGTAATTCCAAACCAAGAATGTACAAAGGAAAACAATAGCAAGAGAAAACAACATAAACAATGTACAAATTGAAAGGAAAAATCAGAAAACATACCTTGAGATTGAAGTGCAGGAAATCAAAAAGGAAGGAAAGGGCAAGTGAGAAAGTAGGCAATGTGGAAATGTGAAAGTGAGGCAAGGGAAATAAGAGGTTAGGGTTTCTGAAAGAAACAATAACGGTTCATGGGCCCAAGTGGTCCATCCTAAAATCCTCCCAAATTAACTGATGTGGCAGTCCAGGGTTCGTTGTTTCGCCACATTCGCCATGCGAAAGCCAGCGAAGCTTCGCTTAGGCTCGCCAGGCGAACACTCGCTTCCATTCGCCAAGCGAATGTTAGCGAACATGACAGCAGAAACAGGGCCTGCTGCAAGCTCCTATCACACCAATACACAACCAACTTCTCACAAAATGCAGAAAATAACATAAAACAGGTAAATACTTAAAATGTTGAGGTGCCTCTCAATAAGCGTTTTTTTAACGTCGGATAAGCTCGACGGTCCGCTGCGATCACTAATCACCGAAATGCACGGAGGTGGTGTCCCGCTCGAAATCACCACCTAGATAAACCTTCAACCTCTGGCCATTCACTGTCCAAGTTTCTTTAGTCTTAACATTTCCAATAACAATTGCCCTGAAACTCAAAATCTCCCGAATCCGAAACGGACCCGACCACTTGGATTTTAATTTTCCTGGAAATAGTCTCAACCTTGAATTGAACAATAACACCATATGCCCCACTTCAAATGTTTTGGCCACAAGCTTCTTATCATGATACATCTTCACACGGTCTTTGTAAACTTTGTTTGAATCATAGGCTTGAAGGCGGAGTTCGTCCAACTCGTGGAGTTGGCTTTTTCTTTTTTCTCCACTCAATTTTTGATCAAAATTCAACAACTTCAAAGCCCAAAAGGCCTTGTGTTCCAACTCTATCGGAAGATGACAATTCTTTCCATAAACCATTTTGAATGGTGTGAGACAAATCGGAGCTTTGAAAGTGGTCTGATATGCCCACAACGCATCGTCAAGCTTACTTGACCAATCCTTCAGCGAGACAGAAATGGTTTTTTTCAAAATTTTCTTAATTTCTCGATTCGACACCTCCGCTTGTCCGTTAGCCTGTGGATGATATGGTGTAGTGACTCTGTGTCTCACACCATATTTCTCTAGACCTTGGCTAACTGAGTATTATAGAAGTGTGAACCACCATCACTTAGTAACACTCTTGGGGTACCGAACCGAGAAAAAATGTTTTTCTTTAAAAAAATTATTACGGTTTTCCCATCTGCTTTAGAGCTAGCAATTGCTTCTACCCACTTGGAGACGTAGTCCACTGCAACCAAAATGTATTCGTTACCAAAAGACGGTGGAAATGGACCCACAAAATCAATGCCCCAACAATCAAAAACTTCAACCTCAATCATGTTTTGAAGTGGCATTTCATTTTTTGTGTTATTCCACCAACTCTTTGGCACTTGTCATAACTTTCAGTGTGCGCGTACGCATCTTTGAACAAGGATGGCCAATAAAATCCCGATTGAAGGACTTTAGTAGTTGTTCTTGTATTATTAAAATGACCTCCATACGGAGAGTTGTGGCAGTGCCAAAGAATGTCCTTGGCTTCCTCTTCCGAAACACATCTCCTCAAAATGTTATCGACGCCAAGTTTAAAAAGATGTGGTTCATCCCAAACAAAGTACTTGGCATCGGATAAATTTTTTTTCTTTTGGTGACCCGTTAGATCCTCCGGTGGCTTTGTGGTTAGCCATGTCGGCGAACCAAGGTCTAACTGTCACCATGTACAATTTTTCGTCGGGGAATTTGTCCCTCACCTCTTTTTCATGCTTTGTGACCTTATTATTTACAAGCCGAGATAAGTGATCTGCGACCAAATTTTCGGACCCCTTTTTATCACGGATTTCAAGTTCAAATTCTTGAAGTAAAAGAATCCAACGAATTAATTGTTGCTTGGAGTTCGGTTTAGTGAGCAAATACTTAATCGCCGCATGATCAGTGTAAACCACAACTTTCGATCCAATCAAATAAGACCTAAACTTTTCCAATGCATACACTATAGCAAGCAATTCGTTTTCTGTTGTCGTATAATTAATTTGAGCTTCATTAAGAACTTTGCTTGCGTAATGTATCGCATGGAAATTTTTTGTCTTTCTTTGGCCTAAAACCGCGCTAACCGCATAATCGCTCGCGTCACACATAAGTTCAAAATCATTTTTCCAATCTGGTGCGACGATTATGGGTGCAGTTATTAAGCTTTGTTTCAAAGAATCGAAAGCTGTCATGCAAGAATCATCAAAAATAAAAGACTTATCTTTGTTGAGCAAGTTGCTCAATGGCTTTGCTATCTTTGTGAAGTCCTTGATGAATCTTCGATAAAATCCCGCATGACCAAGAAAGCTTCGAATTCCCTTTATGTTCAGAGGTGGCGGTAGCTTCTCAATCACTTCCACCTTGGCTCTATCAACTTCAAGTCCTTTTGACGAAACCTTGTGCCCGAGCACAATTCCTTCGGTGACCATAAAATTGCACTTCTCCCAATTGAGCACTAGATTAGTATCCACACACCTCTCTAAAACAACAACCAGATTTTTTAAACAACGATCAAATGACGATCCAAAAACCGAGAAATCATCCATGAAAACTTCGATCATCTTCTCAATCAAGTCCGAGAAGATCGCTTGCATACACCGTCGAAAAGTTGCCGGCGCATTACATAACCCAAACGGCATCCTCCGGTAAGCAAAAATTCCAAAGGGACAAGTAAAAGCTGTTTTTTCGTGTACTTCCGGATTGACAATGATTTGATTATAGCCGGAATAACCATCCAAAAAATAATAATACTCTTGACCGGAGAGCCTCTCAAGCATTTGATCCATAAACGGAAGAGGAAAATGATCTTTTCTCGTAGCTTGATTTAGCCTACGGTAGTCAATGTACATTCTCCATCCTGTCACGGTCTTCGTTGGAATTAACTCATTTTTTTCATTTCGGATGACTGCCATTCCACCCTTCTTCGGTACCACTTGAACGAGACTCACCCATGGACTATCAGATATCGGATAAATCATGTCGGCATCCAACATCTTCACATCTTCTTTCCTAACTACTTCTTTCATAGTAGGATTTAATCGTCTTTGCGGTTGGGCTAACGACTTGAAGTCTTCTTCCATGAAAATGCGATGCATACAATAGGAAGGACTTATCCCTTTCAAATCGGAAAGAGTCCATCCTATCGCTTCTTGATTTTTCTTCAACACTTCAAGTAATTTTCGTTCTTCCTCCATAGCTAACTCCACGCTTATGATTATCGACTTATTTTTTTCTTTGTCAAGGAACACATACTTCAAATGAGATGGCAACAACTTCAACTCAAGCTTTCCTTCCTCGTTGTTCTTTTTTTCAACTCTTCCACCTTTTCTTTCGAAAGTGTAATTTCTTATAGTTCTTCTAGTTCCTTCAAACATTTTTCAATTTCTCGTTCTTCTTCTTCATTGATCTTGGAAAGAGCGTTAGTTAGGACTTGTTGTAATGGTGTGGGCACTTGTAATAATTCTTTGACTTCTTCAATTGCCACTTCTGTTGCATCAATCCTAAAACAATCGGTTTTGTCTTTAGAGAGCTTCATAGCTTCAAAAAGATTGAAGCTAATCTCCTCATCGAGAACTCTCACTTTCATGAGACCATCGTCCATATCAATTTCCATACGAGTCGTCTTCATGAAAGGTCAGCCAAGAATCAATGGAGAATCTTCATCTTCCTCCATATCAATGACGACGAAGTCGATTGGGAACAAAAATTTATCCACTTTCACCAACACATCTTCGGCTACACCATGAGGGCGAGTCATAGACTTGTCGGCTAGTTGCAATGTCATTTGAGTAGCTTTCATTTCCATATAATCCAATCGCTTCACAATCGATAGAGGTATCAAATTTATGCTAGAGCCCAAATCAATCAATCCCTTGCCAACATAGGTATTTCCAATGGTAACGGGTAAGGTTACTCGTCCCGGATCACTTTCTTTCCGTGGGAGAGTATGTTGAATAATAGCGCTACAACTAGCGTCCACCATAATTGTCTCTTGATCCGTATACCACTTTTTCTTTGTGAGAATATCTTTCATGAACTTTGCATACTTTGGCATTTGCTCCAATGCTTCAGAAAATGGGATATTAATTTGTAATTGTTTGAAAATATCCATAAACCGAGCATAATGTCTAGCGTTGTCTTTCCTTGTTGGAGCATGCGGGTAAGGTAAATTTTGAATTGGTATCGGACTGACTTGCTCTTTTCCTTTTTTCGATCTCTTCACTTTTTCGCCTCTCTTACTTGTTTCTCCTTCCTCATTTTCTTTTACTTTCTCATTTTCAACTAATCCTCCCTCAACATTGTTTTCTACTTCTTCCTCAACATTCTCACTCTCTTTTTCAATTACAACTTCCTCCCTCAACTCTTCCTTACCTACTCCTATGTCAATTTCTCTTTCGTTCCTTGTAAGAATAACCTTGCAATGCTCCTTCGGATTTGGAGTAGCGGTAGCCGTGAAAGGCCCTTTTTGTTGGTCGGCCAATTGTTTTGATAATTGACCAACTTGTGTTTCCAAATTTTTGATGGCCGCATCGATATTCTTTTGGTTGGACATTGACATTTGCATGAATTGGGTAAAAGTCTCCTCCCTTTTGGATGGGGCATTTTGAGTTTGAGGAGGAGGTTGTGTGTAGTTCTGATAAGGTTGTCGATTTGAAGGTCCGGCTTCTTGTGGTCTCCAAGGTTGTTAGTAACCTTGATTAGGTCTTTGATAACCTTGGTTTTGTTGTTGATAAGGCGGCCTTTGTTGATATCCTTGATTTTGGTTTCCGGCATAATTGACCTCTTCCAAGACGGGAGGACAATATCCGGTAGGATGATCACCTTTGCACAACTCACAACTTGCCACTTGAAGTTGAGTAGGAACTTCTTGCATTTATTTAATTTGTTGTGGAAGCTTTGACATTTGTTGAGTCAAGAGTTCCACTTGTTGCGTAAGAAGTTTGTTTTGGGCCAGAATAGCGTCATTTGTACCTAACTCGAGCATACCTGGTTTTCTTTGAGCTATCCCACGGTTATGATTCCCTTGATGATCATTAAGTGCCATCTTATCAATAATTGCAATTGCATCATCGCCATTTTTTGACATCAAAGAACCTCCCTCCGTAGCATCCAATAAGATCTTGTGAACTGGAAGGAGACCATTGCGGAAAATATGAACTTGAGTGAGCTCATCGAAACCGTGTCCCTTGCACTTTCTTAACATAGATTTGAATCGCTCCCAAGCTTCATTGAGTGATTCACTAGCTCCTTGAGAAAATACCGCAATCGTAGTTTTAGCTTCCATGAACCGGTTATGTGGAAAGAACCGTTCAAGGAACTTCTCTTCTAAAAGATTCCAATCCGTCATGATTGTTGTCGATTGATCAAGATACCACTCCTTCGCTTTCCCAATCAAGGAATGAGGAAATAGTCTCCTAAACAATGACTCTTCGAAAGCTTCGATTACTCCCGTTGCGCCCGCAATCTCATAAAATTTTGTAAGATGAGTGAACGGATCCTCATGGTATAATCCCATGAAAGGATTTTGATAGACTAGTGCTAGGATTCCCGTTTTCATCTCAGCTTGTCTTCCATTTTGAAGATTCCGTGCGAACTGAGCTGTATGTCTTGGACTGTTCGTGCATGGAGTGGAAACTGGAGGTGAAGGTGGAGGTGTTGCCATAATTGGTGAGTTAGGTGGAGTGGATGAAGAAGATTCTCCAAGCTCTTGTCTTTCGCGAGCTTGTTGCCGTCTTCGCCTAGTGCGACTATTGGTACGCCGTGCGGTTCTCTCAATTTTTGGATCGAAAAGAAGGTTTTCCGGCCGAACCTGTCCACGCATAAACGAATTCTGCACACAAACTAAACAAATTAAAAAGCCCAAAGAATTACAAAGATAAGAGATTCACAATACAAAAATCTTAATATCACTAAACTATTGCAATGCTTGCAATATTCAACTAACAATCCCCGACAACAACGCCATTTTGTTAGAAAGTATTTGCGGTAGTGTTTTATCGTATCCACAGATATTGAAGTGAATATATGCGTGCCGTTCAACGGTTTAGTAACTTAAGAATATGGGAGTTTTTAGAACGGTATCAATTTTGTGACAAAGGTTTGTAATAATAAAATCGGAACAAAAGTCGGTTTTTAAGTTTGATAAAAGTATGTCAAGATTAGGTTTTGTTAGTCCGTCCTAAATGTATCTATTAACCCAAATATGTGAACGAAGTTCGAACCAACATAACCGCGTATCCTCGCAAAAGCGTTTATCTCTAAATCAATTTCGTGAAAAATATGGTTTCGACCGTTAAATGATCTCTCTACCTAACACTCGAAACCATAAACATTAAGATTGATACAAAGCGGATATCAACTTCAAATCTATCTCTAGCATTTGTCATAGTTGATAGATGAAGATATTAGGTCAAGACTTGATAAGTTTATCACTAACACAAACCAAATCATAAATGTAAAAATGGTAGCAAATAACTTCATCTATATTGAACAACAACTTGTTCACATACATTAGATTAAGAAGAATACATAAATTCTGAACCAACTACTTCTAACCTTGACAAAACAGGTATTTAGCTACTCATTTCCATGGTTTCTTGAACAACAAGTTTTGGAAGAAGGTTGATGAACATCCGAGTCGAAGAATCGAGCTTGGATGAGAATCCACCTTCTTTTTGTAAAATATTGCTAAGAGATGAAGAAATGAGAGATTTTGGGTTTTTAGGGCACAAAAATCTCTTCTTTCTCAAAACTAGTGAAGAAAATATGATATCAAGATAAGTGGTAAAGTTATGATCCCTATAAAGCAATATATAAAGTACAAAAGAAGCTCTGTTTGCGCCCATTCGCCAGGCGAACAGAGACCTTCGCCAAGTGATCAGTGCATATTTATGCACATTCTCCTATATTTTTACTTAGGCATTTCTTTACTTTATTTTGATTATTTTTATGTTTTATTATGTTTTTACATTTTATTTTATTTTTTGTTTAATTTTATTTTCGCACATTATTTTTCAGCTTTAGCAGTCTGCACGGAAACAATCATAACTGGAGTTCTGGGAATCCGTTTGAAGCGTTCTAAAAATCGCCGGAAAGCTAAGAGATAGAGCTACAAATTTCAGTCAAAGTCAAATTCGGAACACATTTTCCCAGAATATTCATTGAAGTTGCAGCATTAGGATATTGTTTTAGTTTTGTGTCATGTTTTGGGCCTGGGTTATATTTTTGACCCAGTTGGATTTTGAACCAGGTCCATTGTTTGCCTTTTTAAGGAGAACTCGTGTTACTATTCACATTAGTCACTATTCACGAAAAAAATGGAGAGAGAGGTTTGAGAAGAACTCATGGAAAACTAATACCTCCGGGCAAACCCTGTTGTGTACGGTTTCAACACTTTGAGGTTATTATAATATCAATTTAAATCTGATTCCTTTCAATCCTTTTCTATGAAATCATTTGCTTAATTTGATTGCAATTGTTTGCTTAATTCAATTGTTGTTCATAGGATAGAATTGATTAAATTCGATTGTATGCATGTTCCTAAATTTAATTACGTGTTATCGTTTGCTTAATTAGTTAATTCGTCATATTCTTAACCGTTTGCTTAATTCGGTAAACAGGAACATAATTCATTTGACGTTGGTAAGTGCTTGTCTGATTAATATCATAATCGAATAGGATTGGAGTCGTTTAGGGATTGATGTTATAATAGCCGATGATAAGTCGGAACCCGAATCAGTAGGACTAGTCGTTTTAGCTTATTTTAATAATCACTTTTTTATAGTCACTTATTTTAAGTATTTTTTCTCTTAATCAAAATTCAAACCCCCATAAATTGTTACTTTATTGGTCAATCACTACAAGAATCCTTGAGAACGATATTCTGAGTTACTGTCGTTGTACTATAATTTTTACAAAAAGACTCGTTTTTGATCCTCGCGCGACAGCGGATCAAATTGGCGTCGTTGCCGGGGATTCTTGTTGATGTAGCCAATAGTCTAGTTTTAGGTTTTGTTTGTTTT
This sequence comes from Lathyrus sativus, assembly GCA_963859935.3. Lineage (NCBI taxonomy): Eukaryota > Viridiplantae > Streptophyta > Magnoliopsida > Fabales > Fabaceae > Lathyrus > Lathyrus sativus. The sequence continues at coordinate 543,615,625 of OZ012736.1, forward strand.
AATTTTTTTGTATTTTTGTGTGTTTTCTTGCGTTTTTGCGTCCAGCCGTTCCGTTTCGCCCGTTTCTCGTCAGACCTAGTAAAAAAACCAGGTTTTGGGCAAATCGTCTTTTTTTTGAGATCCGTTTCGTGAACTTGAAGCAAAAAAATTGTGCGATCAAAAGTCTTTAACTCTAAAAGAGTTAATGGAGTTGGCCCCTCGAATCGCCAAATTCATCATTTTTCTATTTTAATTAATTTTTTACTGTTTTCATAGAGTCGAAAAAAATCAAAAAAATTCTCAAAATTATCTTTTTAAGTCATTAGATTAATTTCGGTGTCAGTTTATTTTTCTGAATTTTTTTGATCGATTTCCTTCTTTGTGTTTGTTTTTGACTATCTGAGTCTAACTATCTGCATAACTTATTTGCTTCGTACACTGAACTTGATTTTGAAATGGCTGATAATAGAACCTTAAGGCAATTAGATGCTCCTGATATGAATTATAATACTTTATGTATGAAATATCCTGCTGTTAATGTACCTTTCAAATTGGAATCTGGTTTAATAAACTTGTTGCCAAGATTTAATGGTCTTGCAGGTGAGGATCCGAATAAGCATATGAAGAAATTCCAAATTATGTGCTTTAAACCTTCCGAACCTTCACTAGAGGACCTTGTCAAGCAAATGGCTATAAATGATCTTCAGTTTCAGCAACAAACAAATTCAAGTCTTCAGGCTTTGCAGACACAGATTGCACATCTTGCCACTATAGTGAATGTCATGCAGCAAGCTCAAGAATCAAACCAACCACCTGCCCAAACAGTAGTGAATCCAAAAGATTTTCCTTCTAATTTAGTTGATGATACTTATTCTAAATTTTGTTTTGATTTTCCATCATTAGCAGATTTTGATGATACTTACTCTTGTGATTCATGTACCGACACTAACATTTGCTCTGTTTGTGCTGAGATTAATGCTGCCGTACAGGGTGATGTTTTTCATATAGATGAATTTGTTTATGTAGCTAAAACTCTTAACATCACGGCTGCCCCAACCTCACCATTCATTGAACAACCTCCCCCCTTGGAGCTTAAACCACTTCATAACAATCTGAATTATGCTTATTTAGATACGGATTACATCATATTAACGTGAAGGAATTAGTTCTCCATAACTCGTACAAAGCTTCAACAATATTTTTCGTGAATAATGTATAATGTGAACAGTAACACGATTTCTCCTTAAAAAGGCAAACAATGGATCCGGTTCAAAACCCAACTGGGTCGAAAATATAACCCAGGCCCAAAACATGACCCAAAACTAAAACAATATCCTGATGCTACAACTTCAACGAAAATTTTGGGAAAATGTGCTTCGAATCTGACTTCGACTCCAACACGAAATTCGTAGCTCTCTTTCTTAGCTTTCCGGCAATTTTTATAACGCCTCAAACGGATTCCCGAAACTCCAGTTATGATTGTTTCCGTGTAGACTACTAAAGCTGAAAAATAAAGTGCGAAAATCAAATTAAGCCAAAAATAAAATAAAATATAAAAACAAAATAAAACATAAAAATAATCAAGATAAAGTAAAGAAATGCCTAAGTAAAAATATAGGAGAATGTGTATAAAGATGCACTGATCAATGGCTCCAATTCTGGGGATGACGATGCTTCAAGTCCCCCACCTCTTAAACAAACTGAACCCATGGTTACAGATGAGGTGATGGCCGAACATGCAAACATTCCTATAGACCAGCCATCCAATATAGATCCAGCTATTCATGAAGAGCTAAGGAAATTGTATCCTGAACCATCTATTGACTAGGATGATCATCCATCCACCAATGATGCAGGTGAGGTAGTTAGAGTTGAAAAAGCAGAGGAGGAAGAAAAGGAGGAAGAAGATAGAGAGGATGAAGAACAAGAAGAAGAGGAAAGGGAAGAAGAGGAAGAATAAGTAGAACAAGCTGGTCCTGAACCTCAACAGACTTCACCTATGGTGAAGAAAACTCTAGCTCCCTTCGTGACTCCTGAAGATCCTTTAACAGTTCTCAAGTGGTCAAACCCTAGAGAGTATGCCAAAAGGATCCTAGGGAAAAAGTGTGGTTTTGCTTCTAGCTCTTCAACCCCTTCCAGTCATCCAGCCTCAGATGACTTTGTTGGTCCAATTCTCCAGTCCATCAAAAAGAAATTCTTCAGAGGAGATATCCATAATGTCATGGCTTCAGACCCCACATCCCGTCTCTTTTTAAAAGACCAACTCAAGAAACATTGATGTTACCACTCTTAGTCCAGAAGTTCATGGTTTCTTGCTAGAGTTGACGGTTGTGGTGGATGATTTATCTTCAGAGATTCAACGGCTCCCCTCTATCGAGAAAACAATTGAGGCTACACCTGGTCGTGAAAGTGCAGCCTGGACTAGTGCACAAGAATCAGAAGCTAAGGCCGAACGGTTGGAAGTTGCCCAAAAACAACGTCAATAAGAGATAACTTCTAACCAGAAGGACATTGCTGCGCGGAAGCAGCAACTCAAGGAACTTCAAACAAATATTTCTAATGCTGAAAAGTGTAATCTTGAGTTACAACGCTTTGTCGACCCTGATATGGCCCAGGAGCTGAAGAGCACTATTGACTTCATTGATGCAACCCAGAAATTTGAAAAAGAGCTTGCAACAGACAGGCTTAACAAATCTCTGTGCGAGGCTTGCCTTAGTCATCATGTGAATACTTTTGCTCAGCTGAAGTCGAAGCTTCCCTTCTGATACCCTCTAATATCTTATCGACCTCTATTTTTGTAATCATCATTTGTTTCGTGGCTTTTCAAGCCTTCTTATGTAATGACAATATTTTGCTTTCTTATATATCTTTAACTTATTATTTGCACCATATCATGTCTTTCGACACATGCTTTATGGTACATACATGTATGATGTATTATTTTCATGGCCTAAGTCCACTTTGCACTTAAGGCCCTTTCCTTTTTCTAGAAAACAAACACCCCTTTTCTAGTTTCATTTAATGCTCCAACGACATAGGCTTTTAGATTTATTATGGTATTTAAAGCATAGCCTTTTTAGGCGTACTCCCAAGACCAATCCCTATGCTTCCACCGTTTGAATGGTCAATCCATGCCATGTCTTTCTTCTATAAGACCTTTCTTCTCCTGAACCATATCTTTACATCTCAAACTCCAGCATGAATACCAATTCAGGAAAACCCGTCATCCCCGAACAGGCTAAGGTTTTAAGGAAACCTGAAGTAACAACGGAAGCTAAGGAGGTCCAGAAACCTAAGGTCTCAAATGGAGTCTCCTTTTGCACAAAGAAGAGTGATACCAAGATGAAAGTCCCCAAAAAACACCCCCTACCAGCACTTCTAATGATGAGGCTGATGAGGATTACATGAAATTTCTCAAATCCATTGATTTGAAGGATTTTGATTGATCCCTATTTGAATCATGAACTGTTGTATTGATTTCCCTTTTTACTAGGTATGCCATGTTAGCCTCGTTTGGCTTATTTTGGCCCTTGTGCCTTTTTTAATGAAATTTAAGTTTTGATATGAATCTCTTGCAAGATAGGCCTATACTTTTTCAAATATTTGCCATTTACTTTCAAGATTCTTTTATCTTTTTCTAATTCTTCAATTTCATAGGCCCCATTGGAGAATACTTGTATGACTTGGAATGACCCTTCCCATTCAGGAGACCATTTGCCTAAAGTTTTATCTTTTCGATCCATAGACAAAATTACTTTCCACACTAGCTCCCCGTATAAAAAGGATTTAGACTTAACCTTTTTGTTATAGGATTCTTCGACCCTTCTTTTTTATCTCCTTAATAACTCCAAGGCCTTAAGCCTTTCTTCATCCAGATCTACTAGTTCATCCATCATCATTGCCCAATAAGATTGAGAAGAGATTTCATGATGTCTTCGGATTCTCACAGATTGCAAACATATCTCAACAGGCAATACTGCATCATGACCAAAGGTAAGTCTAAATGGTGTAGCATTAATAGCTTCTTTGGGTGACGTTCGACATGCCCAAAGGATCTGGTCTAACGTCTTATGCCAGTTTCTAGACTTTTTTCCCACATGCCTCTCAATTAGTCCAATCACTACCTTATTGGCAACTTCGACTTGCCCGTTCGCCTGAGCATAATAAGGCGTAGAAGTTAAGAGTTTAAAACCTATTTCTTTGGAAAATTCCTGCACTTTCGACTAGTAAATACTGATCCTTGATCTGTTGTAATTGTTTCTAGAATACCAAATCTGTAGATGATGTGGTTTTGGATGAACTCCATAACATCTTCCTGACCCACATTTACTAATGGTATTGCTTCAATCCATTTGGTAAAGTAGTCAATGCCAACCAAGTTATATCTTTGGTTCTTTGACGATGTTGGTCGAATCTCTCCCACTATATCCAGAGCCCATCCTCTAAAAGGCCATGGTTTTGCTATAGAGTGCAATTCACTTGCAGGGATGTGCTGTATGCCAACATGTATCTGACATTCTTGGCAACCCTTGGCGAACTCTATGCAATCTTTCAGCATAGTAGGCCAGTACATGCCTTGTCGAAACAATAACCAGTTCATTTTGTGGTCAACTTGATGTGCTCCACAGGCCCCACTATGAACTGTCGAAAGTGCTAAATATGCCTCTGTTTCACCAAGGCATTTCAACAAGACTCCCTCAGGGGTCTTTTTGAACAATTCATTACCCATCAGTAAATAACTTATGGCTTGACACCTGACTCTTCACTTTGTCGAAACTGTTGAGTTTTGCAGGTATTCGACTATAGGCTTTCTCCAATCTTTATCTGTTAGCCCGTCTATAGCAAAAATTTTGAAAATTTCGCTATTCATGCACCCAAGTTTAGTTGTCTCCAAATCTGATGGGCATAATCCAACGGCTACCACTTTTCCTCTTGCTTCAATTACTTCTTGAAGGTTCTTATTTGACACCTTGTATCCAGAAGCAATTTGGGCTAAGTCATTAGCAATCTGATTCTCTATTCTTGGTATGTGTTGAATGGCCACTTCTTCAAATTTCTTTAAAAGCATATTTGCTATCACAAAGTACATAATGAGTTTCTCTTTAACACATTTGTATTCCTTTGTGATTTGCTTTACCACCAACTTTGAGTCTCCCATTATTTTGACTCTAGTTGCCCCCAATTCTAACAAAATTTCAAGGCCAACAATCAGTGCCTCATATTCAGCCTCATTATTAGAGCAAGTCCCTTCAATGTTGAATTTAAATTTTGTTGGAATTTTCTCAGGAGAAATAATCAATAGGCCCACTCCTGTTCCATTTTTATGGCTCGACCCATCAAAGTATAATTTCCAAGATTTTAATTCAACATAATTCAAATCCGTTTCATTGACGGAATGGTCGACTATGAAATTTGCCACTATTTTCCCTTTCATAGCCTTTAAAGGTTGATATGTTAATGAATATTATGTTAATGCTAATGCCCATTTGCCAATTCGAATGTGCAAAATAGGTTTAGATAACATGTGTTTTATAACATCAAAATGAGACGAAACATACACCTCAACATGCTTTATATATTGCTTTAATTTGGTACAAGAGAAATACAAGCATAAACATAACTTTTCAATCATGATATACCTAGTTTCTGCATCATTTAAAACTCTACTAAGATAATAAATGACTCTTTTGACTCCATTTTCATCTTCCTGAGCCAACATGCTCCCTAAAATTCTACCAGATGCAACTATATACAATCTCATACTTTTATTTCTACAAGGAGGTGACAAGATTGGTGGGTGACTTAGGTAATCCTTGAGCTTGTCGAAGGCTTCCTGTTGTAAATTCCCCCAGTCGAAACCATCTTTGTTGAAACGAAGCAATGGCGAAAAAGCTTGCGTCTTGCCACTTAAGTTGGATATAAATCTCCTCAAGAAGTTAATTTTTCCCAATAATGACTGCAATTCCTTCTTGGTTGATGGCGCTTTCGCTTCCATTATGGCTTTGGTTTTATTTTGATTTATTTCGATCCCTTTCTTGTGGACCACAAAGCCTAGAAAATCTCCTGTCTGCATACAAAAAGCACATTTAAGAGGATCTTTTGAGACCAAATTTTCTCATCCTTACGAATGACTGTCGAAGATGGTCCATATGACTCTTCCCAGAAACAGATTTTATAACAATATCATCAATATAAATTTGCATGAAAGTGTCTATAAAATCATGGAAGATGGAATTCATGGCTCTTTGGTAAGTAGCACCAGCATTTTTAGACCAAAAGGCATTACTACACATTCATAAGTGCCTAAAGCCCCAGGACATCTAAAAGCCGTTTTAGGAACATCTTCCTCAGCAATAAATATCTGGTTGTAACCAGAATATCCATCTAACATACTCAAATATTCATGTCCAACTGCAGAATCCACTAACATTTCTTCTACTGGCATCGAATATTCATCTTTAGGAGTTGCAGCATTTAAATCTCTAAAGTCTACGCAAACTCTTCTTTTTAATAACAGACACTATGTTAGCCAACCATTCAACATGGTTGTATGAATGAATTTGCAACGAAGCAGTCTTTCGACCTCCTCTTTAATCTTTGACAGTATCTCTGGCGCAAACCATCTTGGACCTTGTTTGACTGGTTTTTTCCTAGGTGTCATAGGTAACCTATGTACAACCAACTCTCTGCTGAGTCCAGGCATTTCATCATAGTCCCAGGCGAAACATTCTTTGAACTCCTTCAATAACTGAACCACTTCGACCTTTAGTTAGGGGTTCAAATTGGTGCTAATATACGTAGGCCTCTTGAGTTCCCCTTCACTAAGATCAATTTCTTCTAAAGGATCTTGTGCCAGCATCTTAACATTGTTTGCTAGCGGATCTTTTTCTAACCCCAAAGGCTCATCTTCATAGATGGCGTCGAGCCTTTGGATTTGCTCTCTAGTTTGGATATTATTTGGAGGTTTTTTACCGAAGTCCTCATCAGGACATTCTTGGTGAAATTCAAAAATGGCTTCACTAGCCATGTGGTTATTAGCAGCTTCTAGAGCCGCTTGTAATTTGGTTTCAGCCACATAGGCCGAAATTTTCTTCAATGCTTCGAACTCAGTCATGGTCACTAAATTTTCCTCCCCACCCGGTGGGTTCTACTATAGGCCCCTCAAAACCTGGTAGCCTTTCTCCTGGTACCTCACTGTCCCATCTGAAACCTTCGATAGGATGCAAGTATAATGAATGGAACATTGCTTCATTTGGAGTGAACTCAAACTCTGCTGGAGGACATGGAGCAATGTTCGCCAAATGCTTATCAAATTGATTCCCATCAACATAATTGACAGGGATCTTAAAGTACCCTTGATCAGCTTCAATATTCTCCACGATACCATCTGGCATCTAAATGGTAATTATTTGGTGCATTGAAGAAGGCACAACGCCTACGCCATGAATCCACTCTCTTCCCAAGAGCAGATTATAATTGTTGGTACCATGATTCCTTGGTTCTATGATTGGCTAAATTTTGGTAAAACATGATTCTGCACTGATGTTATTACCAAAGTCATGACATCACTGTCTGGTGCAGCAGGAGCTAGCAGGAACTGATGGCAGAACTGCTGTCATGAGTTTTAATCAAAATGTCATGACCAAAGTGTCGCTTGCGCGAAAATAAGGTGCCGGCATGACAGAAGAGTCGCCACCTTTCGTTATTTATCCCTCAGAGCGGGAAAGGAAACGATCGGAAAAACCTGACGAATAAGGGTAAGACAAGGTCGTCGCAACCATCGTCTGGATTCGGGAGTCGGTTACGCAAGGGGAAGGTATTAGCGCCCCTCACGTCCGTTGTACTCGACGGGATCCTCGCTTGTTTGTTTACTTGGACGGGTTAGTTATAATCTATCTACCTATCAAGGCTGGCTGAAAAAGAAAAGAAAAATGACTCGGCAAAGCGTCGCACTTTATGCCTACGTATTCCCGTCTGGAACGAGAAATCAGAGTCAACGTAGTTCGGCTAACTACGGGTGAAGGGGGAAAGGTTGCTCGCTAGGATATCGCATCCTATGCCTACGTACTTTCATCTGGTATGAAAGATCAGAGCAAACGTAGTTCGGGAAACTACGGGTTATCTCCTAAAAGAAGTGTTTTTTATTGTGTTTGCGATTTCAACCGCACTAGAGACTATGACCTGAGAGTGAATGCGTCGCATGTCACCCAAAGGGTACCATACTAAACATCCAGACTGTGGAAAAGAAACTCTCCCACAATCCTTTCTCAGATAGCTTAAGGCTCGTAACGTACGAAAGAAATCATTCATGATTACTGTATTTTAAACTGCTTCGAGATGAGAAGAGAACAGGCCCAACTAGGAGGGAGACTATCAAGTCCTACTGTTGTCATGCCATGGATTCATCCTATGGTTGAGGTTTGAACAGGGAACTCCTAGATATTGTCATGCATAGGTTTCAACCTAAAAGTCTATCATCAAATCCTTATCAAAGGAAATGAGAGTCCTAAGGGATCATGTCAATGATACACCAAAACAGACAAAAGCATCAGCTTTAACAGTAGAATGCATGCAATGCAAGTGAGGGAGGAAATGTGTGTGGGGCTTCAGCCTCCACAAGCTCGTCTCGACCTCAAGCCAGTCATGAAATAACAGTAGTCATACTGAAATAAACAACATGCTATCAAGCAAAAACAGTAAACTGTAATCATACAGACAGGAGAAATGAAATGCTATCAAGCAAAATAAACACATGGGCAAGGGAGCTGGGCTCTACCGAATACCCGCAAGCAAAGCCAAGCAATAACAATACAATCAGATGCACTCATGCTCTTAGATTGAACTTATTCTAAATGGGCTTAGTCTAATGCAACAGACAAATCAGACAAAACACACAATACATCAAAGAAAACAGAAGAAAGCCTCAGCTCCTCCAGCAGCAACCCAGTCTTCAGACTTCAGAGATCACTTGCTTTCCAGGTATCAACCCTACAACATGAGTATCAACTCATTTTCTCCCTTGAGCTTCAGCTCCTTTGATCAGCTCTACCTTCAGGCTTCACTATCTTCAGGGATCTTCAGGCATCAACTTGATCTTCACAGAGTCTTCAGACTTCAATAATCTTCAAGGAATCATCCTCTTCAAGGCCTTAGCTTCTATCTTCAATGGCTCCAATGCTCCAGCAAACAAGATTCAGTCAACAAGATGAGTGGGGGATGTTACAGTACTCACTGACTTCCAAAGGATGCCATTGAGGACTTAACATCAAAAGAAAGGCTCTCTCAAAGTTCTACCTTATGGGGCAAGGTCACTAATCCCTCCAAAGGAGAGAGGTGAATACCCTTAAGGGACTCTGTGTCATAGAGAAGAAAGGAGGTGAACAAGACACTCCTTGTTTATTGAACAAAATATTCTATCTAGGGCTCTGCCTATGCACCTATAAACCTATAAACAAAACAACAAAAGCTATGCTAAACTCCTCTGCAAGGTCTTCAAAGCTTCCATGATGATCCACAAGGTCTTCAACTCAATCTTCAAAGCTCACACACTCAAAAGAGAAGAAAAACAAACACAACAATACAACTTATGCCTTTAAGCAACACACATACTATCCATACATTCAAAAATCAATGAAAAATACTAAAACACCATACAATATTCTAGTAAAATTCTAGGGGATTCTATACATACTTACCCTTAACCCATGTATTCCCCATACACTAATTTGGCCTATAAACCCCAAAACAAATTTGTTCAAGTCTACCTATACAACTTAAAACCCTAATTAGAGCACCTAAATGTCTAACCATCAAACTACACCAAATTTTAATCTAAAAATCAAGAATTAAATCCTATGGGGAACTATGATTCAATATCTAATTACACAAAAAAGAATGAATTAAAAAGACTAAAGGAAGGTCCTAAAACAAATTCTACAAAATCATGTACAAAAATAATCCTATTTTAAAAGCTATTTAAAAGAAAGATCTATTAAAAATATGAAAAGAAAATAAAATGGACATTTTATTTATTTATATTTTTCTATGCAAATTCACTAACATATGAAAAAAACAAGAATTAAAAAATGTTTAATTTTGGATTTTATATGAATTTTATAAAAGCAAGAAAATTAAATGGAATTAAAATGAAAAATAAATCAATTAAAGGGGGAGGGGGTGTGAGTAGTAAGTCAGACTAGTTGATTTCATAATGGGCTGAATCAAGGGGGGTGCGCGTAGCAAATTGGACCCATCAAGCCCAGACGTGCTCACTAATTGAAACGGCGTCGTTTGGCTGTTTGAATTTTCCCTCCGTTTTCTTGAATTAATCTGGGCCGTAGATGAGGTATAATAAGTCAAGCATTCCAGAAATATCCAACGGACGTTAGTCATCGTCCCAAATGGATCCCTAGGGTTTTCAGACGCAGCTCCTCATGCAAGAACTTCTCCTGGCTCGTTCTCCCTCCACACTCAATGATTTTCAAAAATTCCAAAAGGAAAAATGGGCTACTCATCAAGAGGAACAAGGCTGGACGAGTAGTTTTCCTTAATTCTCCATGAATCCTTCAAACAGAGAACTTCAAAGCTCGGGTACCACCATATTTCTCTGAAATCAACTCTTCTAAAACTCAAATTTGATGATCCAATCTTGTTCTTTATGTTATGCCTACCACCATGAGCTATCAATCCTGCTCTAAAGCCACTAATCCAGCCTGTTCTCAATCATAACAGATTCTTGCACCTGCTATCAAACTCCATGAAATGCTCCCTAATCCTCAGAAAATGGTCTTCTACCCTAGCTTAACAGTTCTACACCTATAACTATGGCAGAATGCACATAAACTATGAGATTCGAGCAAGATTACCAACCTGTTACACTTTAATGGAGGCTATGGTTTTCTTGCAATTCAGTGCTTGAAACCTTCCTTGTTTGATCCTTAGAGGCCAATGTGGATTCTGTATGCAGCAAAAATGGTGAACAAGTCTTGAAACTCGAGTTGGACAGCAAAATGCAATTCTTGCAATTTCCTCAAGATATCTTCAAACTGCCATGGATCCTCTTCTACCTCAGCATGTACTCACTCACAATGATCAGAATAATAGGTTTATGGTGGAGAAATGAATGGAGATTGAAGAGAATGAAGGTTTGAGATCAAATTGCCAATGGAAGAATCTTGCTTCTCACACTCTAATCTCACCTCTCACCAACAATGATCACCAACCATTTACCCTCCCTGATTCACTCTTTAAATAATGATTAATGGAAGCTCTTGGATTCATCTAGAAAGATCTAGAAAGTGCTAGAATCTCATATGATGGTAAGTTGAAAATCTCATGCATCATGCCTTAAACCTTGAAAAATTGGTGTCAAATTCTCCTTATGTGAGATATTGATAAGGAATGAGTGAAAATCATGCCTTTCCTTGCCTTGTGTTATGATTTCCAAAGGTGCCTTAATATGCAAGTTTCAATTTTCCAAAGCATGTCCCATTTTAAAGCTTCAAATCAAAATTATATTTGAACCATTGTTCTCAAAATGAGGTTTCCAATCAAAATGATATATTGGATGACCTATTTTGGATCCATAGATCTTCCAAACCAATTTCCAATTTCAACTTTTTAAACATATAAGCCATTTTTAGTTCATTTTTGACCAATCATGCAAATCCATGCTATGAGCTTTTCCAACAATTAATGACCTTCTTTCTAGACTTAAAATCACATTTTGAACAACTTTCATGTTTTGAGTTTTTCCATTTGAGGCTTGGAAATAGGAGATATGGCCTTTGCTTAAAAATGACCTATAACTGACAAATGACCAAAATACCCCTGTCTTGTTCAAACCATAAGTTGAGTTCCACAAATCCTATCAAGGACTTCTACCACTCAAATTAAAGCTAAGAAGATGCCCTCCAACATTCATGTTGACCAAGAAATCATAGGAATCATCCTACTAGGGCAAAAGTTGTCTGCAAGTTGGGTGACTTTCAAGGACCCAGATTCACACACCTCAGCTGACCTGTAATTTGTCAAAACCATAACTTGAGCTCTGTAACTCCTATCAAGGACTTCCACCACTAAAATTAAATATAAGAACAAGATCTACAACATTCATGTTGTGGGGAAGATGAGATATCAATCACATCTAGAGCTAAAACTGTCTGGAAGATAGGGGTCAAATTAGGGTTTTTCCACTGACAATCCTCAGAAACCCTAACTCAAAACTTCTCAAACTCCTCAATCATGAGGAGTTGGTCTAGGAATCATCTTTACAACATCTCTATGCATCATTCCATGATCTCATGGCCCTTGGATTAGGTCTCAACCCTCTCCAAATCTTCAGTTATCCTAGGGTTGACCCAGTCAAAACCCTAATTCTGCCATTCATGGTTGAATCCTCTGAACTCTTGCATAATGACTTCTCTGGGCTTCATGATGGCTATCAAGACATCTCACAGGCTTTCTCAAAACATCAAGTTCATTCTCAAAGTCTCAGAATCATCTGAGGAGCACCCACAACTCTTAAGCTATGAAGCACACAACCCTGGTTCCAACCCACTCCTCTGGGGATCTCTTGAACTGTCTGATGAAGGTATCAACTTTCAAACACTCAATGAATAAATAATTGTTGGTCAAATTTTGGGGTGCAACAACTGCCCCTATTCAAACGGCTTGAACCTGACTGGGTGAGAAGCGAACGGCTCTCAACCGATCAAGGTGCGAGACGATTGAATACCGGTAAACCCGAAAATTTGCCAACTGCACGAGCACATGGTACTCTGCGGGGAACAAATCTTCGAATATTGCAATGCTAGCTGCGTGGCAACTAGCTGGAGAGATACTGATCTGACATCGCCGTCAGTTATCCACATTAAATTCTTCTGACACTGCCTTCAGACAACCACAACACCCAACATCGCCGTTGGAAGACTAAATCACCTGACATCGCCGTCAAGAACAACCATAACTCTGGGAAACACGCGTCCAACATCGCCGTCGGAGACCTAAACCTGAATCACCAAAATACCCAACATCGCCGCTGGAGAAAATACAAAAATGAACAAAATACCCCGCATCGCCGCTGGAGAAAATACATCTCTGAACAAAACACCCCGCATCGCCGCTGGAGAACTACGTCTGACCTCGCCGCTGGAAAACTGAATCTGACATCGCCGTCGGAAACAAACATCCTCTTAGAGACACTCGACATCGCCGTCGTACAAACATCATCTCTACTAGGGATTAAAGAGTCTGACCTCGCCGTCAAACATTCAACCTCGCCGTCGAATCCAAACCTGATCTGACCTCGCCGTCAAATCCAACCTGATCTGACCTCGCCGTCAAATCCAAACGTTCAACCTCGCCGTCGAACAACATCCAACCCTGCCGCTGGACAAATGATGATCTGACCTCGCCGTCAGATCCAAACGTTCAACCTCGCCGCCGAACAAACATCCAACCTCGCCGCTGGACAAATGATGATTTGACCTCGCCGTCAAATCCAAACGTTCAACCTCGCCGTCGAACAAACATCCAACCTCGCCGCCGGACAAATGATGATTCTGAACATCTCTGACCTGGGGTTCACCCCTGGTAAATGGAACAAAAGGTACATTTGCGTATTTGAAACTACCCCGCCGGGAATGAGAGACTTAACCGAGCACACTCTGATCTGGGGTTCACCCTCAGAACCATAACGAACATCGGAATACTACTGCACACTGCCCGCCGTAGAACTTCAACATTAAAGACATATGAAACCCTGGCCCCTGGCCATTCCAGATCCGCTGGAAAAAATATTCAAGTATTTCTGAAGACAGATGGAACCCTGGCCCCTGGCCACTCCAGATCCGCTGGAGAATCTTCAAGTATTTCTGAAGATAGATGAAACCCTGCCCGTCGGCTATTCCAGCTTCAGCTAGAAAGAATATCCTTGGCCTTCAAGGATGTAAACTTTGCCCGTCGGCAACTCTGCAGGAGGCATCTTCGACTTCAGTCTAAAGCAATGGTCCTTGACCTTCAAGGATACATGGATATGCCTTCAGGCAACTCCGCCTCTGCTATAGAGCATCCGAGACTTCAGTCAGGGATATACTTCGGCCTTCAGTCCGAAAAATGAATCCTAGGTCATTCATGACCTTGGGGATAACCTTGCCCTCAGGCACCTTCGCTTCAGCTTAGGAAAATTGTGTCTTCAGTCAGAGAAATGGTATCCTGAGCCATTCATGACTCTACGGGGATTCAAACACTTTGCCTTCAGGCAAAACTCCGCTTCAGCTGGAGAAACATCTTCGACTTCAGTCAGAAGAAATATCATTCACTTGATCGCGATCAATCATCACCTCAGGACAACTGACTTGGTCTTCAGACCAACACGGATCACCTTGAATACAAAATTTGGAACCTTGTCTTCAGCCACCCGTTGATTCATCAACAAGGACATCTGAGCTCACAGGAACCTTCTGATATCGCCTTCAGGCATTTACGAAGTCAATCTTCAGATTAGACATCACTGTTGGAGCAGACATATCACGCTGCTAAGGACTTCAAGAATCATCTTGAACAAACAACTCCGTCAGGCACCTTCAAGAATCATCTTGACCCGATAACCATTCCGGAGACTTTATTCTGCGGGGTATTCCAGGAACCTTCCTGGGCAACTCTTGCTGGGGGACGCTAATGGGGAGCTCGAGAATCATCCTGAGCAAACAACTCGGGAAATTGCGCTGAGGTCTTAAGGATCACCTTAAGCAAACGGCCCTGCTGAGGAATTCGAGAATCATCTCGAACTGAAGACTTCGCTGGGGGTCTCAAAAATCACCTTGAGCGAGCGACTATGGAGATTACACCGGGGTCCTGGGAATCATCTCAAGAGAGCAACCTCGTTGGAGAGAATATCAGGAATCGTCCTGAGCTACTGGTCTCCTGTAAGACAAGAATGATAATGACCTAGATCATGCTTATGATGCGTATGCTTCTGCGCTACGCCCCACACGGTGGGAATGCTATGCGTTTATGCTAAATGCCATGCAATCATGCACGATGTTATGCAGCGTTAAATGCTATGCAGTGTTTAAATTCTATGCAATCATGCACAATGATGCGGTCCCGTCCGCCAAATAAATGCTGGGGGAGGAAACCCTCTTGTCAAGGAGACAAGAACTACTCAGGTAGAGGAATCATCCTGCTGAGGAGAACATGGACCCGCTGGTATTAATTGGCTTCGTCTGGGGAATTGGTCTTCCGGTTGACTGTTGCAGGGCAAACAACATCAATCACGAGAATGAACTGCGCGGCCATCTCGGCTGCTCTTCTGGGGAGGATAACTCTGTGGGGAAACAACTTCAGCTGTTCAACACTCCACTGGGGAAAAACCAATCATGATCTGATCACCTTCCAAGGATTCGGCTCTCTTGGACATCTGCAAACTCGGCTGGGGAAGGAGAAATCATTCTGCTTCGCTGGAGAGAGTGCGACTCTGGGGAAACACAACATTAGCTGCCCCATGCTCTGCTGGGGAAAATTGATCATGGTCTGATCAACTTCCAAGGATTCTGCTTTTCTGCGGACTCAGCCGGGGGGAGAAATCATTCTACTTCACTGGAGAGTACGACTCTGATGAGGAATTCGATTCCACAGGGGAAGAAAGAATCATCTGACTTCGGGGGAGAGTACAACTCTGCAGGGGAATACAACATCAGCCGTTCCGACACTCTACTGGGGAAGAGGGAATCATCCAACTTCAGGAGAGAATACAACTCTGGTGGGGAATCTTAATTCCGCTGGAGACCTCAGTCTGGCACCATCAGTTACTACACACTTCGATATGCGAACAATTTCCTACGTCACCTGCACTTGTGACCCGGTGCTGGGAAAGACACCTGCTTCGGAGACTTTACTGGGGAAAACACGAGCTTCGGCCCTTGACTCAGCTGATGAGGTGACGTTCCTTCAGGATGCGTCTGCTTGGGGAAGAGAATCCTCTCCACCTGGGGAAGACATATCAATGTTCACCGCTTCGCATTCAGACTCTGCGGAGGAGAGACTACTGAACTCTGCTGGAGAAGGAGGGCTCGCCCGGCTTCGGGGATGCGCACGACACATTTTCTGGAAGGCGCTACACCTGCAACAACACAAACAAACCGACAAGATACCCTTCTCAAAGGGGCCTATCCAGGTTATTATCTCGTGACAATATTCAATTAATCAATTGTTTCAACAATCAATGGGCCTAGGCCCGCGAGTCTATGTATGCGCATTTTATAAAAAACATCGGCGTTTTCATTCGCAAACAAAACAGATAAATGCTAAACAGACAAGCAGAATTGCTGAATAATGTGCATTTTATTGATGGTGAACCCCTGAATGGGCAAAAATGTTTTACAACAGAGGCAAACTCCTAGAATGAGGAAGCCGCACAAAAAGAAAACATAAATATACATCAGTATATACAAATGTCGGCAACGAGGCGTAGACGAACACCATGAGTTGATCCCTCTAAGACCCACTCGACTTCGATACTTCTCCGATGCTTCAGCTTCGGAAGAGATTGAGTCAAATAAACGGCCCTCAGGTCCTCCAAACCACTAAACAATGAAAGTCCATACGCGGAACGCAGTCATTTGCTTATTCCAATCCCTAACTTTTGCGTGAACCGCCCTTTACGGGTTTTCAGCTCACCGGGATACCCCTTTTTTCCGAAGCCGCCCAGTGTAGGTTTTCGACTTCGCGGGTGTACATTTTTTTAATATATATCCCTAATTTTTGCCCGAACCTTTTATTCTGTTTTTGGTTCGCCAGGATGCCCCTTTTTTGCCTGGACTCTTTCTTTTTTGTCCAGCGGGTCTCTTTCAAGCAAAGTATTTTTTAACTGCGTCCGCGTTCACCGGGGACGCAAAATCTTCACCATCCATCGTGGATAACAACAAATCTCCTCCTGAGAAAACCTTGCTGACGACATACGGCCCTTCGTAATTCGGAGTCCATTTGCCCCGGTGATCGGAGTGTGGCGGAAGAATCTTCTTCAGGACGAGATCACCCGTCTGAAAGCTTCTGGGACGCACCTTCTTATCATAAGCTTTCTTCATTCGGCTTTGGTACAGGCGACCAAACGCAATCGATGCTAACCTCTTCTCGTCCATCAGGCTGAGTTGGTTCAAACGATTCGTAATCCATTCTGCCTCGTCGAGTTTTACATCAACCAAAACTCGTAAAGAAGGAATCTCCACTTCTAACGGTAGAACAGCTTCCATACCGTACACCAAGGAGAAAGGAGTTGCCCCGGTCGACGTACGCACCGTCGTACGATAACCGTGCAAGGCAAACAGCAACATCTCGTGCCAATCTTTGTACGTCACAACCATCTTCTGAACAATCTTCTTGATGTTCTTGTTGGCCGCTTCAACAGCGCCATTCATCTTTGGCCGGTAAGGAGATGAGTTGTGGTGTTCAATCTTGAAGCTCTGGCACAACTCCTTCATCATCTTGTTATTCAAATTCGAACCATTATCAGTAATGATCCGCTCGGGAATTCCATAGCGACAGATGATGTCCCTCTTTATAAATTTAGCTACCACCTGCTTGGTCACATTAGCGTACGAGGCTGCCTCCACCCATTTGGTGAAGTAGTCGATGGCTACCAGAATGAAACGATGACCATTGGATGCAGTGGGCTCGATCTTGCCTATCATGTCGATGCCCCACATGGAGAACGACCAAGGGGAGGACATGACATTCAATGGGCACGGCGGCACATGAACTTTATCAGCATAAATCTGGCATTTGTGACATTTCTTCGCGAATCTGAAGCAATCCGACTCCATAGTCAGCCAGTAATACCCTGCTCTCAGGATCTTTCTCGTCATGGCATGCCCGCCGGCGTGCGTGCCAAATGTGCCCTCATGGACCTCTTCCATGAGCATACTCGCTTCTTTCTCATCTACACATCTGAGCAGCACGAGATCGTGGTTTCTCTTATACAGCACTCCATCAGGATTGAGATAAAAGTTTCCAGATAGCCTCCTTAGAGTCTTCTTATCCTGGGTTGACGCACCCGCAGGATACTCCTTAGTCATAAGGAAGGTCTGGATATCGTGGAACCATGGCTTGCCGTCGTTGGCATCCTCGATTGCAAACACAAACGCCGGTCTATCAAGACGCGAAAGTACAATTCTTGGAGCCTCATTCCAATAATTGACTTTATACATTAAAGCCAACGTGGCTAAAGCATCAGTCATCTGATTTTCAGCCCTGGGTACATGATGAAGTTCCACTCGATCGAAGAACGGAAGCAGCCTCCTGGCATAATTCATGTACGGCACTAAATTCGCTTGACGAGTTTCCCACTCCCCTTTAATCTGATTGATTACAAGCGCTGAGTCACCATATATGTCTAGATTCTTGATTCTCAAATCAATTGCCTCTTCTAGACCCATAATACATGCTTCATACTCTGCTTCATTGTTGGTAACTGGAAATGTCAGTCTCGCAGTAAACGGGATGTGGGATCCGTGAGGAGTCGTGATGATAGCCCTGATACCACTTCCGTAGGAATTAACCGCTCCGTCGAATATCAACTTCCACTGGGACTTCCTATCTGGCCCCTCATCGGGCAATGGCTCATCGCAATCCTTCGTTTTGAGAAACATAATGTCCTCGTCAGGGAATTCGAACTTCATCGGCTGGTAGTCTTCGATTGGCTGTTCGGCAAGGTAATCAGACAATACGCTTCCCTTAATGGCTTTCTGGGAGACGTACTGAATATCATATTCTGTTAACACCATTTGCCACCTGGCAATCCTGCCCGAAAGAGCCTGCTTCTCGAAGACGTACTTGATCGGATCCATCTTCGAAATGAGCATAGTGGTATGGTTGAGCATATACTGTCGTAGACGTTTGGCGGCCCAAGCTAATGCACAACACGTCTTCTCCAGCATCGAGTATCGAGATTCACACTCAGTGAACTTTTTACTCAAATAATAAATGGCATGCTCCTTTCTGCCCGTCTCGTCGTGCTGACCGAGAACACACCCCATACTATTCTCCAGAACTGTCAGGTACATGATTAATGGCCGTCCAGCCACTGGGGGTATCAAGATTGGAGGTTCTTGAAGATACTGCTTTATTTTGTCGAATGCCTTCTGGCAATCCTCATTCCAAGTAATCGCCTGATCTTTCTTTAAAAGCTTGAACATCGGTTCACAAGTGGCCGTGAGCTGAGAGATAAACCTTGCAATGTAGTTTATTCGGCCCAGGAAACCACGAACTTCTTTCTCTGTTTTCGGCGCTGGCATTTCTTGGATAGCTTTTATTTTCGCAGGATCAACTTCAATACCTCGTTCACTAACGATAAACCCCAATAACTTTCCGGACCGCACTCCGAAAGTGCACTTGTTAGGATTCAGCCTCAGCCTGAACTTCCTGAGCCTTTCGAACAGCTTCAACAGGTTGACCAGATGCTCTTCCTCCGTTTGGGACTTTGCAATCATGTCATCAACATAGACCTCGATCTCATGATGAATCATATCATGAAACAAAGTTACCATTGCCCGCTGATAAGTGGCCCCTGCGTTCTTCAGACCGAAGGGCATTACCTTATAGCAGAATGTGCCCCAGGGGGTGATGAACGTTGTTTTCTCCATGTCCTCCGGCGCCATCTTAATCTGATTGTAACCGGAAAAGCCATCCATGAACGAAAACACGGAAAACTGGGCTGTATTGTCGACCAACACATCGATATGAGGCAACGGGAAATCATCCTTAGGGCTCGCCCTATTCAAATCCTGATAATCGACACACATGCGTACCTTACCGTCCTTTTTCGGTACAGGCACTATGTTGGCGACCCACGGAGGGTAAGTGGTAACGGCTAGAAATCCTGCGTCCAACTGCTTCTGGACCTCTTCTTTGATTTTTACAGCCATGTCTGGTCTCGTCCTTCTGAGCTTCTGCTTGACTGGAGGGCAATCTTCCCGCAACGGCAAGCGATGAACCACGATATCAGTGTCAAGTCCGGGCATATCCTCATATGACCAAGCAAAGACGTCACTATACTCTCGAAGCATCTCGACCAGTCTATGCTTGACATCATTCTGCAGCGCAGCCCCTACTCTGACATTTCTGACGAGCTCCTCAGAACCCAAATTTACAATCTCAATATCCTCCTCGTGAGGCAGAATAACCTTCTCCTCTTGTCTCAACAAGCGGGCCAATTCTTCCGGAAGGTCTTCGTCTTCATCAATCTCATCCTCGGCTTGATAGATCGGGCAATCAAAGTCGTAGTGAGCCGTAGAGGGTCCAGAGTCGATGTCGTCTGTTACGTGGATCCTGCAATAACAAGGGTTAAGTTTAAAGCAGGAATATGCAGGTTAGCACGAACCTCGTTGCCATTTTGTTGTTTTTCGAAATAAACATAAAATAGGAATAACAGAGAACAAAATATTTGATTACGAAGAAAACGCCTTTTATTTATTAACAAAATGCATACACATAATCCAACAAGGCCCTGACAGTAAAACCACTATGCCCCGGGCAGGACATAGGGCTGTACAAAGATTGTAAAAAGCAAATCATTACTCTTCACTTGTCAGCTTGATAATCTCCTTGATGGTCCAATTGCGGAGGCGCTCGCCCGGCTTGCTCGGTTGAATCCAGGCGTCAAGATCACAATCACTGTCTCCGCTGTCCTCCGATGCAGCGTTGATACTCTCGAAAATTACTCCCCCCTTGGTGAATAAGATCGGCCCTTTCCCACGAGACGAGCTGCCAGAAGAAGATGAAGATTCAGCTCCAGGGGAATATCCCAATCCAAACTTATCCTGTTTGATTGGTATATCCAAGACATGCCCCCAGCCTGGGGTGGAGCCGGCTTCGACAACGGCCCAAGCTTCCTTAAACGAGGAGAGGTTCAACTCTTGCTTCTCTGCGACGACAGGAGCTACCTCCTTCACCCTGACAGTTTCAAATGCTTGGCAGAGCGTTTCATGGATCTCGCCATCCATTTCAACGTATTTAAAGGACGACAGGTGGCTCACCATGATGTCCTCTTCACCACAGACTGTTACTATGCTGCCCCCGACGGAATATTTAAGCTTCTGATGCAGCGTGGACGTCACGGCACCAGCAGAATGGATCCATGGCCGACCTAAGAGGCAACTATAGGCGGGCATGATATCCATGATATAGAAAACCGTATTGAACGTCTCTGGACCAACTTGAATTGGCAGGGTCAACTCTCCAAAGACGTGGCGCTTGGTCCCATCAAAGGCCTTCACCACCAGGTCACTGGGCGTGCAAAGCAACCCACGGGTATCTAACTTCATCAGTGCTTTTTTCGGAAGCACATTAAGCGAGGAACCCGTATCCACCAGGACATGTGACATAATCGTGCCCCTGCACTCTATTGAGACGTGCAAGGCGCTGTTGTGATCTCTTCCCTTAGGAGTCAGCTCTAGATCTATAAAACCCAGCCCATTACCAGCATTAACATGGGCTACTACCTCCTCGAGTTGATTTACTGATATCTCCTGCGGCACGTATGCAGCATTCAATACCTTCAGTAATGCATTGCGGTGCGCCTCAGAACACAGCAACAGGTTAAGAATCGAGATCTTTGACAGAGTCTGATGAAAATGATCTACAATTTTGTAGTCACTCTTCTTGATTAGTCGCATGAACTCTTCAGCATCTTTAACCAGCAAGTCATTTTCTGCCCCTGCAGGGACCTCTTCGATAGCTTTACCTTTACCCTTATCCGCGGCGTCAGCTCTAACTACCTTCTCTGCTGCAACCTCCGCTGGCGCGAACACTCTACCGCTTCTAGTGATACCACTGACCTCGGTAAGATTCTGCACAGTCGATCCGAATGGCTCAAGCTCTATCTTCTGACCATTGCAATATACTTCGGCGCCATAATGCCATGGAACGGCATTGGTGCTCTCGAATGGGATTGGTCCGGCCCTGGTGATGGTGATAGTAGGCGGACGGGGCGCAGAAATAGTAATGGGGTGACGAGGGATAGTAATGGTAGCAACTTCGTCTGCCTGCTTCAGCACGACTTCCCCTGATGCACTCTCAACGCTCCGGCTGAATTGTAAAATACCCTCGGACATCAGACTTTGGATACCTTCGATCAGCTGCTCACACCCGTCAGGAAGTGTAGCACAAGCCATACATAATTCTCCGCATCCAGGAAAGAAGCCCTTCTTCAGCAACTTAGCCTTGACAAAACTCAACGGCGTCTTCAAATCTTTGACATCGGTCAGCAAGTCTGAACTCTCCTCAGTGATAACAGCATTCACTCCGCCCCCCTTATGATGAGGCATGGGATTTTTGGTGACGTTGGGCACGTTGTCAGAAAAGTTGATAACCTTGGCGTCCACCAAGTCCTGGACTTTGTGCTTAAAAGCTTTACAATTCTCAATCGTATGGCCTGGTGACCCAGTGTGGAATTCACAAGTAGCATTAGCATCATACCCCGGTGGTGGTGCCCCTGTTAAGGGAGCCAACGTCCTTTTTTGAACCAATTGGAGCTGAAGCAATGTTTGCAGAAGCTGTGCATACGACATAGGTGGAGTATCAAAATGACGGCTGGCCATAGGACCCCGATTCTGATATCTTTTATACCCCTGCTGATTCTGCTGCTGAGGCTGCTGGTGCTGCGGCTGCGGAGCAGCTGGGATATTTATGCTAGCGATCTGAGGCTGAGGGCCCTTGCCCTTTCTCCTAGCATTAGTGACAGCACTGGCATCTCCCTCTCGACGCTTGCCAGTATAGGGTTTCTTGCTACCCCCTCCAACTGAGGATGATTCGCCCTGAATTTTTCCAATCTTTATACCGTTCTCAACATGCTCGCCCAAAGTGATAAGAGCCGAGAATTTTCCAGACATGCCACTGACCAGCTTTTCATAATAGATTCCGGGAAGGGTAGCCACGAACATTTGTACCAACTCACGCTCAACCATCGGCGGTTGAACCCGAGCAGCCAATTCACGCCACCGCTGGGCGTACTCTTTGAAGCTTTCATTGTTCCGCTGTGAAAGATTCTGAAGCTGAACTCGGTTGGGAGCCAAGTCGCTATTGTATTGATAGTGGAGAACAAACGCTTCTGCAAGATCTTTCCAGGTGCGCACAGTAGCGGGCTCCAAACCCATATACCATTCGAGTGATGGACCAGAAAGACTATCCTGAAAGAAGTGCATCAGCAACTTCTCATCGTCAGAATAGGCGGACATCTTTCTATAATAAGATCGGAGGTGGACCCGGGGGCAAGTAGTACCCTTATACTTCTCGAAGGTAGGCACCTTGAACTTGTGAGGTACTTTAAAGTCAGCAATCAACCCTAGGTTGGACATGTCAACGCCCAATGTGTTCTGATTTTCTATGCTTCTCATCTTGTCTTCCAGCGCCTTGAACCTGAGTCGAGCTTCAGCATTCAACTCTGCCTCTACACCTCTCTGAGAGAATATGTCATCCTGATGGTCCTCCAGCCACGGTTGAGGCACCACCAGATTTCCTGCACCAGCATTGCCGTTGACCGGCCCTATGTTAACATTGGCTCCCAAACTACCATTGACGGCGCCAGCCGTGTTGAGTCCGAGATTAGTCATCAGATTGCCGTTAGCACTGCCGTTGCCCCCGGCGGCAGGAACAACGTTCTGTGGAGTATCCCCTGGAGGAGGAGTAGGCACGGCCCCTCCATGAAGTATGCCATTACTGTCGACCCTGGAGATCAGCGGTTGAACTAGAGTACGAAGCTGGTCTTGACCATTCGCGACCACCTGCATCAGCTCCATAAAACGATCCATCCGTTCACGGAGTTCTTGGACATCTGACTGCACCTGGTCCATGATTCTCGTCTGATTAGCGCGAGTTGAATAGTGGTGGATGAGTCTTTGATCAATCCTGGGGATCGAAAGCAGCTCGGAACCTGAAAAACCTGTTAACAATAAAGGTTAGGAAAAGCAATAAGATATACACCATGCAAATATGCTGCATGCAGATGCAGGCGTGTGTCTGTGTGCGTGGGAGATTTCCCCCGATCCTAGTGCCTTAGTGCCAGTGCTGATAATAATAAGAAGAAGACGAAATCTGAGCCCGATCATGGAAACATCAATCTCATATATATATGGAAAGGCCTGTCAAGGCAGTACACAGTATCAGCGAGTACAAATCAACAGCATGACCTCAGCCAACAAGTCTGGTGATGGTCAGCATATATCAAAGATCAAAGACAACAAGGATATAACTAGTCAAGTACGGCCACGGGCGCGATACTCTGCTAATAACTCATTTGTCTCTGAACGATCTGGCGAAGTGAGCAACCCCTCGACGAGTAGTTCCCTCTGCCTGATAGTATGCTGAAGCCCCTGAACTGAACTCTCCCAAGTGCCTTCGCCAAAGCAATCCTCCAACTTCCGCTTCTTAGACTCAAACATCAGCTTATGCTCCTTCAGGCTAGCAATAGCTTTGTTGAGACGGGCTTCAGCGGAATACCTGCGGGCGGTCTCTTCATCAAACCTCCGCTCACTGTCTTTTACCTCGGCTTCTAGCTTAGAAATCTGCAGCGTCAGCTTGTCTTCTCGCTCCTTCCTGGTGGCCATGGAAGTCTTCCAATGCTGGTCGAACTTAGATATTCTCCGATATGCTTCCTCCAAATGCTGCTTCTTCGTAGCTAGCACATCATTAGCAGCTCTGAAGTCTTGACCTAAGCGTTCCCGATCAGCAATCTGCTTTGCCAAGTCTGCACTCAGCTGGCTTACCGATTCTGTTTGCTTTTTGAGAGCATGCACGGCCTCATTCCTCTCACTTCGAAGCTGAGCTAACTCCTTCTCTAATTCTGCATTCGCCCTCTTCAGCTCATCACGCTCAGCTAATACCTGGTTGTGCTGATGAATGGACACAGTGGTAGGCTCTTCGACTGGTGGAGGACTCTCTGGTCTGACATGAGGGAATGGCATCCCTATAGCGCTGGCTCTGGCTCTGATCCAATCTGAATAAGGAGGGTAGGCCTGGCTGTTGCTCTTCCCCAACAAAGGCTTTCCTCTTGTGCTGATGTTGTTCCACGCATACTGAAGCTTGGACAACAAATCCCCCTCTAGAATTCCCGTGAGGTACAGAGATTCCCGTACCTCTTCTCCCTTCGGTGGAGTCCTCAACGCATATGCAAACTGACGAACTAGCAATGATGGGTTGTAGTTGATGCAACCCTTCCTACCTATCAGAGGTACGTTAGGAAACCCATTACAACTGAAGATCACCTTGGTGCCTAACCTGTCTCTGTCAACGAACCAATCAATGTCTTCTGCCGACAAACTCATCAGACGCTCAGGCCACTCAGTTGTGGCTGCAGATAAGACAGAAGAACCCTTCTTAGGCAAATGACTATCAAACCACTTGTACAACAACGGTACGCAGCATGAAACATTCTTCCCTCTCCGGTTCTCATTCTTGTAATGCACTGAATGGTAGACGTCTCCGATCAGAGTAGGGACTGGATTCCCTGAGGCAAAGATATGGACTGCATCAAAATCTACGAAATCAGGCATGCTGGGAAATAGGATAATGCCATATATGCATAAAGCAAGGATGGCGCTGAAGGCGTCCCAACATTTGTCCTTAGCACACTGCTGAGCCTTAGCTATCAGAAACTGCAGAGAGAACCCTGGAACCTTGTTCCAATTCGTCACCACTAACTCCGAAGCGCTCAAATGGAGTGAGGAAGCCAAACCAACCAGATCAGGTTCAGCATCCATGTGGACAAAAGGCACTTGCCTTTTGATAGGCACACCCAGCATATCAGCATACTCTTCCAATGTCGGCGCGAGAACGAAGTCATGAAAAGTGAAACACCTCAGAGGAGGGTCATAGAACTGCAGAAGAGCATGTAACCCATTCAACTCGGACATAGAAGGTTTGTAAACCAGGCTAAGCAATCTGCCATAAGACTTCCTGAACCTATCCTTCACAGAATCCCCTGCCAGGGCTATCAAACCAGTCAGCTTCGACACATCGGGGGTCGGGAACTTGTATGCAACAGTCTTTCTGAGAGAAGCCATAATAGCAGCAGAAGACGAGAAATCCGGGATCGGGGAAACGGTACCTGCAACACAGACACACGTTAATGGAATGCAGATGAATGCGCAAACTAATGCAAAATGCAGGTATGCAATAATATATCCAGGTGGCTGCTGTGGAGATTCGGTATCAACAGTCACTGATGAGAGGGAAACCCCGGTGTAAGACCACTAATCTGATCTGCTGAGAATAACCATCTGATGGGACCGAGATCAAAATTCTGTTATGACAAGAGTAAGTGACTGATAATAAGGACCCCGGGTGCAAGATCAAGGAACATCTGTTGATGAAGTCTTCAGACCCCAAATCAAAAATCTGCCCTATCAAGAACAAACACACAGCTGCTGATGAGATCTTCAGACCCCACTCAAAATCTGCTCCATCCAGAACAAACCACTGATGATAACATACTGATCAAAGCCTGCTCTATCAAGAACAGACATACACCCGATGATAAAATCCTCTGATCAGAAACTTCTTGCTTTGTTAAGAGCATGTATGCAACTGAGAACCCAACATAACTGATTTACCGTCAAGAAAACCAGGTAGTCTGAAGGTCTAAGCTTCCTGCAATAAACCCAGTCCCACTCACAGGTATGAACCTAGACTGACTCAAGGTACGGCATCCTATGCGTTCATCAGCGTCACAGACTTTCAAAACTGATGATACGATTCCCAGAAGGAGTGGCATCATCAAGTCCTGAAGAGGCCTCACTTAGCTGAATCACAAATGATCGGTCCCCAGAGTCGACAATCCACCAAACCAGCAACCGTCTCAACCCAAAGGGTTGAAAGTGAAGCCAACCGGATGAACCTCGTCTGAGCGTGGATTTCATGAGACACTAGTGCCTGCAAAGCAAGCACGCGCCCACTAATTTCCACTCTAAGTCTATGGTGCACTCAAGCCTGGGTCTGGCTTCTCACTCAATCAGAACTCCCATCCCACAACAGCACAAATAATCATATTATACTGGAAATAAAATGCGGGAAATAAAGTGCGAGAAGTAAAAATGCGGTAAATAAACGCAACCCAACAAGCAAACATACAAACGATAGGATTGACTCGCAGGGAACCGTTGGAGTCCCCAGCAGAGTCGCCAGCTGTCGCTTGCGCGAAAATAAGGTGCCGGCATGACAGAAGAGTCACCACCTTTCGTTATTTATCCCTCAGAGCGGGAAAGGAAACGATCGGAAAAACCTGACGAATAAGGGTAAGACAAGGTCGTCGCAACCATCGTCTGGATTCGGGAGTCGGTTACGCAAGGGGAAGGTATTAGCACCCCTCACGTCCGTCGTACTCGACGGGATCCTCGCTTGTTTGTTTACTTGGACGGGTTAGTTATAATCTATCTACCTATCAAGGCTGGATGAAAAAGAAAAGAAAAATGACTCGGCAAAGCGTCACACTTTATGCCTACGTATTCCCGTCTGGAACGAGAAATCAGAGTCAACGTAGTTCGGCTAACTACGGGTGAAGGGGGAAAGGTTGCTCGCTAGGATATCGCATCCTATGCCTACGTACTTTCATCTGGTATGAAAGATCAGAGCAAACGTAGTTCGGGAAACTACGGGTTATCTCCTAAAAGAAGTGTTTTTTATTGTGTTTGCGATTTCAACCGCACTAGAGACTATGACCTGAGAGTGAATGCGTCGCATGTCACCCAAAGGGTACCATACTAAACATCCAGACTGTGGAAAAGAAACTCTCCCACAATCCTTTCTCAGATAGCTTAAGGCTCGTAACGTACGAAAGAAATCATTTATGATTACTGTATTTTAAACTGCTTCGAGATGAGAAGAGAACAGGCCCAACTAGGAGGGAGACTATCAAGTCCTACTGTTGTCATGCCATGGATTCATCCTATGGTTGAGGTTTGAACAGGGAACTCCTAGATATTGTCATGCATAGGTTTCAACCTAAAAGTCTATCATCAAATCCTTATCAAAGGAAATGAGAGTCCTAAGGGATCATGTCAATGATACACCAAAACAGACAAAAGCATCAGCTTTAACAGTAGAATGCATGCAATGCAAGTGAGGGAGGAAATGTGTGTGGGGCTTCAGCCTCCACAAGCTCGTCTCGACCTCAAGCCAGTCATGAAATAACAGTAGTCATACTGAAATAAACAACATGCTATCAAGCAAAAACAGTAAACTGTAATCATACAGACAGGAGAAATGAAATGCTATCAAGCAAAATAAACACATGGGCAAGGGAGCTGGGCTCTACCGAATACCCGCAAGCAAAGCCAAGCAATAACAATACAATCAGATGCACTCATGCTCTTAGATTGAACTTATTCTAAATGGGCTTAGTCTAATGCAACAGACAAATCAGACAAAACACACAATACATCAAAGAAAACAGAAGAAAGCCTCAGCTCCTCCAGCAGCAACCCAGTCTTCAGACTTCAGAGATCACTTGCTTTCCAGGTATCAACCCTACAACATGAGTATCAACTCATTTTCTCCCTTGAGCTTCAGCTCCTTTGATCAGCTCTACCTTCAGGCTTCACTATCTTCAGGGATCTTCAGGCATCAACTTGATCTTCACAGAGTCTTCAGACTTCAATAATCTTCAAGGAATCATCCTCTTCAAGGCCTTAGCTTCTATCTTCAATGGCTCCAATGCTCCAGCAAACAAGATTCAGTCAACAAGATGAGTGGGGGATGTTACAGTACTCACTGACTTCCAAAGGATGCCATTGAGGACTTAACATCAAAAGAAAGGCTCTCTCAAAGTTCTACCTTATGGGGCAAGGTCACTAATCCCTCCAAAGGAGAGAGGTGAATACCCTTAAGGGACTCTGTGTCATAGAGAAGAAAGGAGGTGAACAAGACACTCCTTGTTTATTGAACAAAATATTCTATCTAGGGCTCTGCCTATGCACCTATAAACCTATAAACAAAACAACAAAAGCTATGCTAAACTCCTCTGCAAGGTCTTCAAAGCTTCCATGATGATCCACAAGGTCTTCAACTCAATCTTCAAAGCTCACACACTCAAAAGAGAAGAAAAACAAACACAACAATACAACTTATGCCTTTAAGCAACACACATACTATCCATACATTCAAAAATCAATGAAAAATACTAAAACACCATACAATATTCTAGTAAAATTCTAGGGGATTTTATACATACTTACCCTTAACCCATGTATTCCCCATACACTAATTTGGCCTATAAACCCCAAAACAAATTTGTTCAAGTCTACCTATACAACTTAAAACCCTAATTAGAGCACCTAAATGTCTAACCATCAAACTACATCAAATTTTAATCTAAAAATCAAGAATTAAATCCTATGGGGAACTATGATTCAATATCTAATTACACAAAAAAGAATGAATTAAAAAGACTAAAGGAAGGTCCTAAAACAAATTCTACAAAATCATGTACAAAAATAATCCTATTTTAAAAGCTATTTAAAAGAAAGATCTATTAAAAATATGAAAAGAAAATAAAATGGACATTTTATTTATTTATATTTTTCTATGCAAATTCACTAACATATAAAAAAAACAAGAATTAAAAAATGTTTAATTTTGGATTTTATATGAATTTTATAAAAGCAAGAAAATTAAATGGAATTAAAATGAAAAAGAAATCAATTAAAGGGGGAGGGGGTGTGAGTAGTAAGTCAGACTAGTTGATTTCATAATGGGCTGAATCAAGGGGGGTGCGCGTAGCAAATTGGACCCATCAAGCCCAGACGTGCTCACTAATTGAAACGGCGTCGTTTGGCTGTTTGAATTTTCCCTCCGTTTTCTTGAATTAATCTGGGTCGTAGATGAGGTATAATAAGTCAAGCATTCCAGAAATATCCAACGGACGTTAGTCATCGTCCCAAATGGATCCCTAGGGTTTTCAGACGCAGCTCCTCATGCAATAACTTCTCCTGGCTCGTTCTCCCTCCACACTCAATGATTTTCAAAAATTCCAAAAGGAAAAATGGGCTACTCATCAAGAGGAACAAGGCTGGACGAGTAGTTTTCCTTAATTCTCCATGAATCCTTCAAACAGAGAACTTCAAAGCTCGGGTACCACCATATTTCTCTGAAATCAACTCTTCTAAAACTCAAATTTGATGATCCAATCTTGTTCTTTATGTTATGCCTACCACCATGAGCTATCAATCCTGCTCTAAAGCCACTAATCCAGCCTGTTCTCAATCATAACAGATTCTTGCACCTGCTATCAAACTCCATGAAATGCTCCCTAATCCTCATAAAATGGTCTTCTACCCTAGCTTAACAGTTCTACACCTATAACTATGGCAGAATGCACATAAACTATGAGATTCGAGCAAGATTACCAACCTGTTACACTTTAATGGAGGCTATGGTTTTCTTGCAATTCAGTGCTTGAAACCTTCCTTGTTTGATCCTTAGAGGCCAATGTGGATTCTGTATGCAGCAAAAATGGTGAACAAGTCTTGAAACTCGAGTTGGACAGCAAAATGCAATTCTTGCAATTTCCTCAAGATATCTTCAAACTGCCATGGATCCTCTTCTACCTCAGCATGTACTCACTCACAATGATCAGAATAATAGGTTTATGGTGGAGAAATGAATGGAGATTGAAGAGAATGAAGGTTTGAGATCAAATTGCCAATGGAAGAATCTTGCTTCTCACACTCTAATCTCACCTCTCACCAAAAATGATCACCAACCATTTACCCTCCCTGATTCACTCTTTAAATAATGATTAATGGAAGCTCTTGGATTCATCTAGAAAGATCTAGAAAGTGCTAGAATCTCATATGATGGTAAGTTGAAAATCTCATGCATCATGCCTTAAACCTTGCAAAATTGGTGTCAAATTCTCCTTATGTGAGATATTGATAAGGAATGAGTGAAAATCATGCCTTTCCTTGCCTTGTGTTATGATTTCCAAAGGTGCCTTAATATGCAAGTTTCAATTTTCCAAAGCATGTCCCATTTTAAAGCTTCAAATCAAAATTCTATTTGAACCATTGTTCTCAAAATGAGGTTTCCAATCAAAATGATATATTGGATGACCTATTTTGGATCCATAGATCTTCCAAACCAATTTCCAATTTCAACTTTTTAAACTTATAAGCCATTTTTAGTTCATTTTTGACCAATCATGCAAATCCATGCTATGAGCTTTTCCAACAATTCATGACCTTCTTTCTAGACTTAAAATCACATTTTGAACAACTTTCGTGTTTTGAGTTTTTCCATTTGAGGCTTGGAAATAGGAGATATGGCCTTTGCTTAAAAATGACCTATAACTGACAAATGACCAAAATACCCCTGTCTTGTTCAAACCATAAGTTGAGTTCCAAAACTCCTATCAAGGACTTCTACCACTCAAATTAAATCTAAGAAGATGCCCTCCAACATTCATGTTGACCAAGAAATCATAGGAATCATCCTACTAGGGCAAACGTTGTCTGCAAGTTGGGTGACTTTCAAGGACCCAGATTCACACACCTCAGCTGACCTGTAATTTGTCAAAACCATAACTTGAGCTCTGTAACTCCTATCAAGGACTTCCACCACTCAAATTAAAGCTAAGAACAAGCTCTACAACATTCATGTTGTGGGGAAGATGAGATATCAATCACATCTAGAGCTAAAACTGTCTGGAAGATAGGGGTCAAATTAGGGTTTTTCCACTGACAATCCTCAGAAACCCTAACTCAAAACTTCTCAAACTCCTCAATCATGAGGAGTTGGTCTAGGAATCATCTTTACAACATCTCTATGCATCATTCCATGATCTCATGGCCCTTGGATTAGGTCTCAACCCTCTCCAAATCTTCAGTTATCCTAGGGTTGACCTAGTCAAAACCCTAATTCTGCCATTCATGGTTGAATCCTCTGAACTCTTGCATAATGACTTCTCTGGGCTTCATGATGGCTATCAAGAAATCTCATAGGCTTTCTCAAAACATCAAGTTCATTCTCAAAGTATCAGAATCATCTGAGGAGCACCCACAACTCTTAAGCTATGAAGCACACAACCCTGGTTCCAACCCACTCCTCTGGGGATCTCTTGAACTGTCTGATGAAGGTATCAACTTTCAAACACTCAATGAATAAATAATTGTTGGTCAAATTTTGGGGTGCAACACAAAGTCATGACATTGCTGTCTGGCACAGCAGGGGCTGCTATGTGGTCATCTCTTCAACGTGTGATCCTAAGGTTGAGTTGTGATCAAGTTCCTCACTGGTGGTGAGTGAGGTGTGCAGCCACAACTGTTTGAGTTATGATGAAGTTCCTCACAGATGGTGAGTGAGGTGTGCAGCCACAACAGGTTGAGTTGTGATGAAGTTCCTCATAGGTAGTAAGTGAAGTGTGCTGTCATGTGTCTTAAGCAGGACATCGCTGCATGACAACAGAAGGAGATGTTAGTGTATATCTCTTGACAGAATTGGTTTGGATTGATGAGACCATGTTGAAAATACCTCTCAGTAAATATGTCAAGGAGATTTATTAGGAACAAGAACAAATTGTATTGGTATTCATAAAAGGATCTTGGAGACATTTTAGGAAACTTTAATATACTTGTTTCTAATGTTATTCTGCAGAAGATTGGGTGAAGCCAGGTCTGGTGTAAAGAATAATCTGCAGAAGCGTGGAAGTCATGCTGAGTGTCATAACATCAAACGCATGACATCAGGTAGCTGACGTGCACATCAGGCATGTTGGTTTTCTGGTATAATGCGTGAGATAGCTCAGGCTAGATTTCAGGAGGCTTATTAGGGTTCCCTAGTTATCTCAGGAGAGATTCTAGGCAGTGCTGGCCGTATCATGAAAAGCCTATGACCTAATTGAAAGCTCCTTGAATTATGGAAAGTAGTTTTACTTTGTTAAAACTATTGTTTGTTACCTCTGATCAGCCCAAGCCCAGTCTGCACAACTATTTAAGGAGGAGCAGGAGCAGAAGAAAGGAAAGCACTCAGATCAAGAAAAACCAGAGTGTAAAATAAAGGTCTAGGGTTGAGAGTCCCTTGTGTTTGTAAGTCACCCTTTGTATCTTTTGATACATTGTGGTAGACATATTTGTGAGTGAAGAGTGTAGCTCTTCACGTGTGTTTTGTGAGTGATGAACTTGGTTCTTCACGTGTGTCTAAGGATCTTAGGATTCCTTGTGTACCAAGAAATTGTAGGTTGTATGATTGCTCTGGTTAATTGTATGAACAGGTGTGTTTATTGTGTCACTCAAAGCTTTTAAGCAAGAGTGTGTCTCACTTGATCAAAGCTGTGAAGCAAGATCATAGTGTGGGTTTAGAGTGTATCTCCATAACTGTTTTGTAATTGTGAGTCACTGTGTTGTGATTGAGGGGGAGTGAGTGGGTATACTCAGGTCTAGAGTGTCTCTAGGTTGAAGTGTCATTAGGTAGAGATTAAGTGAGAAGTGCAAACTGATTGTTTGACTTTGAATTGATTATGCTAATAGTGAATTTCCTCCCTGGCTTGGTAGCCCCAGATATAAGTGATGTTGCACCGAACTGGGTAAACAATTACTGTGTTATTTATCTTTCAGCATTTACAATTCTGCACAATTTAAATGTTTAGATAAATAGTCTGTCAGCATGCAGATGTCACAACAGAGGTCATGACTTTGGTCATGACATTGGCACAATTGAAAGAAATTTAAATTGTTCATGATCTGTCCTCGTCCTTGTTGAGCAGAGATCAATGTTCTTAGGACATCTGAAATCTGCATACCAGAATTTCAATTGGTATCAGAGCAGGCATCCTGTCTGTTCTGGATGAGATCTTGGGAGATACTTTCTGGTGGTTTTAAACAAGAAGAAATTGTAGTTGTTATGCCGATCTTGCTAAATGTTTGGGCTGCTGATGTATTCTATGTATGTGCTGCTGTACCCTCTGATATAAGAGCTTCAATGACCTGTTGAATGTTCTGACAACCTGTTCGGGACTTTTTGAAGATGTTCTTTTGGTAGTTCCGCTGCATATTTGTTTTTGATGAAAGAACTATGGTAGACCTGGGAGAAGATTGCCCTAGATTCAGTTTGATGTATGACTGTGGCAAGTGTGTAGATGGTTGGAAGATGGTGTTTGCTGATGCTCTGTGTGGTTTGACAAGCTGTTGATCCTGCTTGTTGCTGATTTGGTTATGTTGCTCTGATTGCTGAAGGTTATCTTAGAGAAGATAAGTGGGAGGTGATTTATTTTCACCACTCATGATTTGAAAAGGCTAATTCAACAGAGGAAGTCATAGGCAGGTTGAGTCAAGGGTGACAGCCTTGATGTTCCAGCCTTGGGATTCCTGAAGTTGTGTGGATTTAAGATCAATTGCTATTTGTGGACTGTACACGTATTTAATTGATTATCCATGAAGTTCAGAGAAGGATCAATTACAAGGATTTAAGATTCATTGCTATTTGAGATATTCTCAAATATTTAATGAATTATCCTTAGTCAATGATCAAGATGTCTCATCAGTAGCAGCACAAGCAGAAGGCCCCTGATGTGTTTGATCTACTTCAAGAATCTGATATTCAACCGGATGTTGAGACATTCCATCAGCAGAGATTGTGCAGAATTCTGTTGATTCAAGGAGTGAATCACAGGTACCATACACATGTGTGGTAGGATCTGACTTTATTCTAGTAAGTTTCCTGGCAAGAAACTAAGACTAGAATGTAGTGCTGATGGAAGTGGAGATAAAGACAGTTCTCTTGAATCAGCTTATTGGAGTGCAGTAGGTGTGTTCTAGCCTCTACTAGAAGCAGATCTAGAAAGTTTCCTGGCAAGAAACTGGTGTTGGTAGCTCTGCTTGGGTCAGTTTATTGCACAGGAGCATGAGATCTGGCTCAGCTTGGAGGTCAAGGATAAGTGGCATGTATCTCTGACTTTCTAAAGAAGTCTCTACTTAAGGAAAGCGGGAATCCTTGTGTAAAGATTTTTTGTGTGACCCTTCCTCATTAAAGAATCAAGTCTTGGCATGTTCATGAAGCAAATGCATTTCAAGCAATATGGTGAGGTCCAATAAAGTAAGATGGAGGTTGTCTACTCAAACTCAAGTCTATGTGCCCTTTCTGATTGAGTGATGAGGTTATTCTAAGTGGCAGAATGAAAGCCTGAACTCTCCAGCTGGATGTCTTAACCAAAGTTGTGACATTAAGCAGTAACTTCAAGGCCTTCATTCATAAGTTGATCTTCTCAGGTATGAATGGAATTAATGCTTCACCTCATGCAGTTTGCGGGAGCTGTGTGAAGGAGTAGATGCCTTGCCTTGGAGCAAGTAGAATGTGTGACCTGAAGATCAAAGTGTCCTGGTGGAGTAGCAGAAAGATGCTGAGTAACCAAACAGTGGCATTTACTTATTTAAGTAGTGAGCCTTTAGAAAACTATTCTTGTGCAGAAGGGTAGTCATTTGAAGACCACAGAAGGTTCTGGAATTGTTCATGCTTGGAACTAAGTACTCTTGTGCAGAAGGGTAGTTGGTTGAAGACCAAAGGAGGATCTGTTTCTGTTCATATAGTGGAGCTTGTGGTAGAAGCCCCAAGTTGTGTTTGGAAGATTACCCTCTTTTGGATCAAGCTGGTAGTGATGTGTTCTTTGAAGATCTTCAGTTGGATTACTAGGAAGAAGTAAGTCCAGTTGTGGGCAGATAAAAAACCAGTGGATATGGTTTGGTTTTCCTTGGCAAAGGACTTGAAGATCTGGTGCAGAACATGTGATTCATATCTTAACTAAGAAGTACTCTATCTTGTCATACGGGAGAATGATGAGGTAAAAGGAATGTCTTGGAGGATGATGTGAAGACACTATACAAGACTGGAGTGGATCATTGGCTGATTCCGTCCTGATGTGGCATATGGAAGTGATCAAGTCACTAGGCGACTCAGAAGTGTTCTAACCCATCATATGGGAGAATGATGAGGTAAAGAATGTCTTGGAGTATGGGAGATCCATCTTAGGCTCTAGAATGAAGTGGAGCAGTTTGATACCCCCTCACTGTATGAGCAGGGAGTTGGTCTTGAGATATAATGATCTTGGAGCATCTTTTGTCAAAGATAGGGGGAAAGCTTTTGGTTGATGGGTGTACTATTTGCTTATGGTGAATGCGTTCAACATGTGTGTTGAATAGAGAATGAGTTCTTGAAGACATGAAGATGCGTCTTATGTTTTCCATTCATGTGCATTGGTTACCCTTGATATGGGGAGATATACTTCTATCTAGGATGGGTTGCTGCAAAAGTGCAGTTATGTGTCAAGATTGTTTGTGGTTTCAAAAAAATCTAGGACTTGATGAAGGTAGAATGTTAGACAAGATGTTGTGACATTGGGTTACTGCTCCAAGCTCATGGTGAAGATGACAGGGTATTCCTTTTAGGTCTGTCATTAGGTGCCAATGGACCAAATTAGATTGCACAAAGGTGAAGATCAAGACATCATCAATTCTGGTGCTGTAAAAGTCAAGGAAACATGGCTTTTACCCTGACTTTTTGGAGATCTTGCAGATAGTTATCCTGCAACTCTTCTGCTATCTGTTCTAGTATGTTCTGTAGGAATGTAAAGCTACAGTATGAAGATGTTGAAGAAAGTCTTCATATGGTTGGACTCTCTCTTTTAGGGGGAGTACTGAGTATGCTTGACAGGGGGAGTTGTGTCCCTGTCTGATATATAGCTACATTACTTGTGTTGGCATTGTACTAACATGAAGATGTGTACAAAGACTGTTGAAGCTCAGGCAAGCTTGTGTCCTGGACCACTGCTGAGAATATTTGCATGTCTCAAATTAGGGATTAAAAATCAATTGTTACTTGGCAAGTATTTAATTGATTATCCTTAAATTGGTGATGTCAAAAGTGTCATTCCTGAAGGTGCAGCTTCAGACAAGGCAAGAGCTCAAGACTGTTCAGGGTGTACTCTCAAGGAGCTATGATTCAGGACTGATTTTACACTGGCTGAGTGAGTTCAGAAAGGGGGGGATTAAGGCTCTGTCCATGATGGTTGGTGCAGTCCTTAGAGATCAAGAAATGTCAGACTTGGACACCATGTGCAGTATGTACATTTACACCAATTTTTGTCAATTTTTGACTAAACCAAGGGGGAGTAAAGTGTTGTTGCTACTGCTAAGGAAAGAGCAGTATTGTGTAGGTGCAACTATTAAGGGGGAGCATGATAGTTGAGAGGCGGGATGTATTTTTACTAACTGCTGCTGCCCTGATAAGCTGCTTGGTTGTTTTAGCCAAAATTTGCCAAAGGGGGAGATTGTTGGTACCATGATTCCTTGGTTCTATGATTGGCTAAATTTTGGTAAAACACGATCCTGCACTAATGTCATTACTAAAGTCATGACATGACTGTCTGGTGCAGCAGGAGCTGATGACATAACTGCTGTCATGAGTTTTAATCAGAATGTCATGACCAAAGTCATGACATTGCTGTCTGGCACAACAGGGGCTGCTATGTGGTCATCTCTTCAAAGTGTGATCCTAAGGTTGAGTTGTGATGAAGTTCTTCACTGGTGGTGAGTGAGGTATGCAGCCACAACTGTTTGAGTTGTGATGAAGTTCCTCACAGATGGTGAGTGAGGTGTCCAGCCACAACAGGTTGAGTCGTGATGAAGTTCCTCACAAGTAGTAAGTGAGGTGTGTTGTCATGTGTCTTAAGCAGAACATCACTGCATGACATCAGAAGGAGCTGCTAGTGTACATCTATTGACATAATTGGTTTGGATTGATGAGACCATGTTGAAAATACCTCATCAGTAAATATGTCAAGGAGAATTATTAGGAACAAGAACAGATTGTATTGGTATTCATAAAAGGATCTTGGAGACCTTTTAGGAAACTTTAATATACTTATTTCTAATGTTATTCTGTAGAAGATTGGGTGAAGCTAGGTCTGGTGTAAAGAATAATCTGCAGAAGAGTGGAAGTCATGTTGAGTGTCATAACATCAAGCGTATGACATCAGGTAGCTGACGTGCACAACAGGCATGTTGGTTTTCTGGTATAATGCGCGAGATAGCTCAGGCTAGATTTCAGGAGGCTTATTAGGGTTCCCTAGTTATCTCAAGAGATATTCTAGGCAGTGCTGACCATATCATGAAAAGCCTATGACCTAATTGAAAGCTCCTTGAATTATGGAAAGTAGTTTTACTTTATTAAAACTATTGTTTGTTACCTCTGATCAGCCCAAGCCCAGTCTGCACAACTATTTAAGGAGGAGCAGAAGCAGAAGAAAGCAAGCACTCAGATCAAGAAAAACCAGAGTGTAAAATAAAGGTCTAGGGTTGAGAGTCCCTTGTGTGTGTAAGTCACCCTTTGTATCTTTTGATACATTGTGGTAGACATATTTGTGAGTGAAGAGTGTAGCTCTTCACGTGCGTTTTGTGAGTGATGAACTTGGTTCTTCACGTGTGTCTATGGATCTTAGGATTCCTTGTGTACCAAGCAATTGTAGGTTGTATGATTGCTCTGGTTAATTGTATGAACAGGTGTGTTCATTGTGTCAGTCAAAGCTTTTAAGCAAGAGTGTGTCTCACTTGATCAAAGCTGTGAAGCAATATCATAGTGTGGGTTTGAAGTGTATCTCCATAACTATTTTGTAATTGTGAGTCACTGTGTTGTGATTAAGGGGGAGTGAGTGGGTATACTCAGGTCTAGAGTGTCTCTAGGTTGAAGTGTCATTGGGTAGAGATTAAGTGAGAAGTGCAAACTGGTTGTTTGACTTTGAATTGATTATGCTAATAGTGAATTCCCTCCATGGCTTGGTAGCCCCCAGATATAGGTGATGTTGCACCGAACTGGGTAAACAATTACTGTGTTATTTATCTTTCAGCATTTACAATTCTGCATAATTTAAATGTTTAGATAAATAGTCTGTCAGCATGTAGATGTCACAACAGAGGTCATGACTTTGGTCATGACATTGGCACAATTGAAAGAAATTTAAATTGTTCATGATCTGTCCTCGTCCTTGTTGAGCAGAGATCAATGTTCTTGGGACATCTGAAGTCTGCATACCAGAATTTCAATAATTAGCTTTGGTTTCGACAACCATGAAAACTGTGGGTCTCGTGATCGTCCCCATCGTAAGATCAACCTGGATCACTCCCAAAGTGGAGCCCACTTTTCCCTCATAGTTCGACAGAACCATGTTATGGGGTTTGGTATCATCGTTACATTTCCCAATCTTACTTAGTAAAAACTGGGGCATCAAGTTTACAGTTGCACTATAATCCACTAGTATTTTGTTGATGGGGATGTTCTCCACCTTTCCAGTGATGTAAATAGGCTTCAAGTGACCCTTCATAGCCTCTGTAGGGCGTTCAAAGAAAGTGTTTTGCTCTTCTACACACTCATTGTTCATTATGTAATAGCACACAAGCTTGTGTGCTAGCATTTCCATCTCAGTATTCTGATCTACATCTTCTACCTCTATGATCTGGCCAAGTTCTCTAGGCATGACGGATACGAAATTTACTATGATGTCCAAGGAGGCTGTTGATTCGCTGTCGAAGTTATCAGTCATGTTCTCGTCATCTTCGACTACTCTAACTGGCTGGTTTTTTCGATCCTCAAACAACTTTCGTCTTATAGGCATCTTCTCAGTGTTTCCACCTTGATTGCCAATATTAGTACTTGACTCTCCCTGTCTTGGTCCCTGGGCTTCTCTGACGGCTTTTCGCCTATGTTGTTCCCTTCGCCATTGAGACCTGGTCATAGGGTTTTTTCCTTTGTAATTTTGAGAGATGTACGCTGACTTGTTAGTGGTATGATTCTCTTTTAGATACTCAAATGAGGAACCTCTGTCCACGTCGAACTTTTTCCATTTCTTTCGCCCCTGTCCTTCGATAGGTTTGATCCAGCTTCCTGTTGACATGTTTCCAGCTGGCTTGAATGTGTTGGGCTTAGCTGGAGTTTTTATCTCTGTCGAGGGATTTCTGGGATTAAAATTTCTTGGGCCCTGATTCTTTTTCTGCCCCCAGTTTCCATTGGTCTTCTTGATCTCCTTTAAGTCACGAGCAGCTTTCTCATCAAAAATGGCGTTGCACCTAGGACATAACATTACTCCTGGTCCATTCTTCTGACAACGGTGCAGAAAGTCAACAATGGTTTCCTCCTGCTCGGGGTACACCACTTTGTTATGTTCCTCTGGTTTTCCTGCTTCACCCATCTCTTTGCCCTTTTGGTTTGTGATCTCGACCATGTTGACATCAACCTTATCTTCGAGCTTCATTTTAGACAAGTGAACTTCCAGTTTTTCAGTATTCTTGGAATCTTCAATTCTACTTGAGTCTTCAGTATTGAATCTCTCAACGTCAGGGGAGGTGTTGAAGTACTATTCCGCCACCATGCATATCCAGTTTTCCAACAAACAACCATCCATTTCAATTATCTCTCCTACCAGCAACATGTTACCCTCTAATTCCTTGATAACTTCGACTTTAGGACAATTTCTACCCAAAGCTTCATTGGTACTGATACTATCCGTACTATCGTCAGATTCTTCGCCAACTTCAACCATGTTGATACCCTCAGTAGGGTTTATTCCCAATTCTCCTCCTATTACATCTAATCTCTTAGCAGTTCTGTCGATCTAAACGAATTCATCAGCAGTCTTCTTGGTCGCCAACATCAGGTTATAACCATTAGTTTTTTCTGAATTGTTTAATATTGGGTTACAGCCTTCAGTTACCTTGGCCGTCTCAAGGTTGGTGGAGAAGTTCTCAGTGAGTTCTACCATGTTGATTGGAGACTTCACTTCTTCAATGGCTTCGACCATCTGAATTTCTTCATGTTCTGCATAGTTAGCTTCTACAGTTTGCAATAGGTCATAATCAATTTTAATTGAGTCTTCCCCTTTTCTCCAAACTTCAGCCTTCCTTCTTGAATGGCGTTCTGCACCAGATCCCTGAAAAGAAAACATTGAGAAGTTTTATGACCCAAGAAATTGAGGTACTTACAAAAACCTCTTTTCTTTATTTGTTCTAAAGGAGGTACTTTAGCACCAGCAGGTACTATTATTTGCCCATCCTTAACTAACAAGTAAAATATTTTGTCACATTTAGTGACGTCGAAAGTATATGTTCTTTTGGGAAACTTGTTATTAGACTCGGTGGGATTTTTCCCATGTGAAGGAGCTAAGAGTTTACAGGCGTAAGGTGGACCTTGCTTTAATTCAGTAACGTCAACCTCATGCTCGTCGAAGTAAAGTGTTTCATCATACAGATTTTCTACAATTTTGTTACATTCGACGAAAGCTACTTTTTTACCCTTACTGAACCTAGCTTTCTCTTCTTTTAGCCTTTCTAGGCGTCGAACTCGGTCAGCTAGCTGCACCATATCTTTGAGATACTGGGTATCTAATTTTTTCCTAACGGAATAATCTAGAACCCTTGCAGCCATTTTGACCAACTTGCGTTCAGGTAATCGTCAATTGGCTCAGTAACTTTACGTTTGATACTAGCCAATTCTTTTAAATTAATCTTTGTTTGCCCCATATAGAACTGTTCATGAAACAAACGTGTTGCTACTGCGAAAATCGGCGCCGGCTGAACAGAAGAGTCGCCACCGTGCATTATTTATCCCAAAGGAGGGAAAGGAAACCCTCGAAGTAAACCTACCACAAAGACGGGAAAGGAATGATCATCGCAACCAAATCCTGGATTCGGGAGTTAGTTACGCAAGGGGAAGGTATTAGCACCCCTCACGTCTGTCGTACTCGACGGGATCCACGCTTGTTTTCTAGTACGGATTGTTATTCTATCTATTCTACAGGTCTGGGGTTAAAAGAAAATAAAATGACTCGGCAAAGTATCGCACTTTATGCCTACGTATTCCCGTCTGGAACGAGAAATCAGAGTCAACGTAGTTCGCCTACCTACGGGAAAGGAGGGGAAGGTTGCTCGCTAGGATATCGCATCCTATGCCTACGTACTTTCATACAGCATGAAAGATCAGAGCAAACGTAGTTCGGGCTACAGAAGACACAAGTCTGTCTTGATTGTTTTTTATCCTTCTGAAAAAGGTTTTCTCCTGATTATGGGTCCAAGCGGACAAAAATGACTCTTTGATTGGTTTACAGTCTTTTACGCAAGAACTGTCTTTTATTGATGTTTAACCTTTTATTGTATTTTTTGATTGTTTTGAGAAAGAAGAGACAGAACTCTAACCTAGGGTTAAAAAGGGAATCAAAATCTACCCTAATGTTGTCATGCATGGATGAGAACCTAATGTCTGTCATATTCCTCTCTTGCGCAGAGAGAAACAGAGATCCTAGGGGATAAACGGAAAAGCAACAGCATATATACAGTAAAGCAGTAAAATGCATGAATGCAACAGTACAAGCGAGGCAAGGGAGTCACGCTCTACCTCGAACCTAGAAAACAATGAGCAAAGTGAAACAGCTTCACCTCAAACCCACGGGGAGAAAATAACAAACAATACAGCAAAGAAAGTAAAACCCCAAAACCAGCCCTGACAGCACACCAGCTCCTACAGCAGCAAGCCCTAGCTTTTTGACATGAACAATCTCCATCTTTGTCAATCTTTGATCTTCCTCTCTATCTTCAATGGCTTCTTGCTTCAAGTTAAGCACTCCCAGATGAGAATTGTTTTATCAGGATAAATTGAATGTCAAACAGTTCATTGACAACCAAAGGAAGCCTATAAACAGTTGACATTGTAACAGACTGTTTCCCTCAAAGTTCTACCTCTAAGGTAAGGCCACTTATCCCTCCAAAGGAGGGAGGTGAATACCATAGAGGGACTTCATGTCATAGAGAGGAATGGAAGCACACGAAGTTATCCATGTTTGTACAAAAAATTCAGTCTATTCTAAGGCTCTGCTTACTCCTATTATCCTATGTCTTCAAAACATCTTCAATCCAAGCAATCTTCATGCTTCAACCTTGATTAACATCTTCAATCTTCTCTATTGATTCTTCATGCTTCACCTTTTATCCTTGCCAAGCTCCACAAGCTCTAACTAAGCCCACACCCCAAGCAAAAGCCCAAAAAGCCCACACAACAAACTAAATCCCACAAAAAGGCAAACCAAACAATCACACAGTCGTAAAATATACTAAAAATAGTAATATAATATTTACAAACCTAATATGAATTCTAAGGGAAATACTATATCTACCCTATATACCCCATAGGTCCCATACTCTAATTCAATCTAAAAAACCCAAAAGAAAATGTTTTAATGCACCTAAGTTGTGTATAAACCCTAATCTAGTTACTTAAAGTTCTCTAATCAAAACTAACTAAAAATAATCCTAAAAATATGGAATAAAATCCAGGGGTACCTAATATTCATATCTTGTTGCCCTAAAAATATTGGTCTAAAAAACTCAGGGGAACTATCTAAAATAAAATCTACAAAATCATGTACAAACTATATTCAATAAAAAAAGCAATTAAAAGTAAAATATTAACAAAAATAAAGAAAAAACCTAAAACCAAATTTTTATTTATTTACAATTTTCTTGAAGCCATTATTAAAGTGTTGCAAAAATTCTCAGGTCAAAAAGATCATTTTCCAATTTTTTAGGATTTTATAAAGTTGCAAAGAAAAATGAAGAAAATGAATTAAAATGATAAAAGCTGGTGCTGAATAGCAATTATGATCAACGTGTAAATCAAATGGGCCAAAACAGGAGGTGCGCATAGCCAAGCGCATTAGGCCCATCAAGCTTCAAAAAATCAAATGAAAATAGTAAAGAAAAAGGAAAACCAACGGTGCAGGAAGCAAGCGAATTCAGTGTTATTCTAGTGGGCTTGTCAACAGGGGGTGTTCTTATCAATTCACTTAAGTCCATAACATTATCAAAAATCAACTAAAATATAGTAACGAAAACAGAGAAATCCACGGTGCATATAGCATACAAATGTAGTGCCAATTTCACTGGGCCACGAAATGGGGTGAGGATAGCAAAAAACAAGCTTAAGCCCATAGCATCTACACTTAATGAAACAGCGCGTTTCAATCTCAGCAAGCCCTTCACAAACTGAAACGCGATCTAAGCCACACGATCCAACTTTCAGTCAAAAGTCCACTCTGATCCAAAGGCCAATAATTCATCTCCTTCATTCAAACAGGCTTTGGAGCCAAACTCCATGGAAGAACAAGCTTATGAACACAATCTGCAGCTACTCGTGCATCATCAATTATTGATCAAAACACGAATTGTAAAATCCTAACATGCTCTATTTTCTTCCATAATTCTAGCTATGGCCTTGAAATCAATTGAAACAGCTTGTAACTCAAAACACGCATCTCACACCAAAATTTGATCTAACATCAATTGTCATCATTCATCAAATTATCATGTTTAATCTCTTCCTCACTCAACACTGATCATTTCTAACCATTA
Organism: Lathyrus sativus; assembly: GCA_963859935.3. Taxonomy (NCBI): domain Eukaryota; kingdom Viridiplantae; phylum Streptophyta; class Magnoliopsida; order Fabales; family Fabaceae; genus Lathyrus; species Lathyrus sativus. Next base: position 543,660,024 of record OZ012736.1, read on the forward strand.
CACTAAGTCTATAACTCCAAATCCAGCATGTTCTTAATTCGAACAGAAAATGTGTCCACATGTCAATTATCACCAAATTGCCTCAAACTCTCCAGAAAAGATCCACCTAGCCACATACTAATCATCTATCCTAAAGATCAATGCTAACTATACCTAAATTGAGCCATAGTTTGAATTTTACTAACCTGTGCAAATGAAGAAAACAGATGATGAAAAGCTTCAAATCAAGGTTTGTAAATCTCCAGATTCCTTCAGTGTGATGTATTTTGGCTTCTGTATGCACTAGATCTTCTTCAAACAGCTTGGATCATTGAAACCGAATTTCAGTTGCAGGTGTGATAATGAAACTTCAAGAACACGATTTCAGCATGAATTCCTTCTGATTTTGATTGATACATACTCAGTGATAGTAATAGAATTGAAAGGAATCAAGAAATTGAATTGATTATGAAGAAAATGAAGAATTCGAAAGTAAGTTGCAATGGATGAATGTGAAGTTCAATCTCTATTCTCTGCACCAAATAAAGCCCAACCCTGATTCTGATCAACCCAAATGACTTTATAGATGAGGTTGAAAGCTTCTAGAACTGACTGGAATGATCCAAGGAGAAAATGCAAATCTCATGTCATGATATTTTGAAATTGGTGAGATCAAAAACCAGTTGAAGCTTACTCTGTTACAGCACTTGTATAAGACCTGAAATTCTCTCCAAATGAGAAATAGAATGTGTTGGAATGGCTTGCTAGTTTGTGCCTTGATCCCTTGTTCATTTGGCAAGTGTAACTTCAATTACAAGCAACTAATGATAAGTCCCTCAATTTGACCTCAAATGAAAAATATAATGATGCCAATGATCTCAAAATGTGTTTTCCATTCAGTTTGATAGGTCATATGATGCATTTTGCCTTTGGATCAAAAAATCCCAAATTTGGTCACTTGAAAATGGACTTTTACCTTCCATATTTGGTCAATTTTATCATTTTGAGTTCCATACATTTCCAAGCTACCATGATCACTTACTTGGACTCAAAACATCATTTTGAGCATGTTTGATGTTGAACATTTTTTCATTTGAAGTTTGCAAGTAGGAGTTTTAGGCACATGCTTGAAATGACCTATAATCTTACTTTCCCAAAATACCTCTGGCTTGCCAAGATCATAAGTAGATCTCCTCAAATCAGAATGAGGCATACAATACCTTTTTGGAAAGCTAAGATCATGAGGAACAACTTTCATGTTCACCAAAAATCCATTTGAAAACTCCTTGTGGGGCAAAAGTTGCTTGGAAGTCAAGTAACTTTCACAGATAAATTTCAGTGTCCTCAGATGACCTGTAACTTGCAAGAACCATAACTTGAGTTCTATAAATCTCCTTGATGACTTCCACCACTCAAATTAAAGGTCTTGAGATGCTATACAAGTTTCATGTTGGCCAAAGATCCATTTGAGACTTGTATTTGGAATCATTTTGCTTGGAAGTTTGCCCTAAATCAGGGGATTTTACACTGAAACCCTAATTTAGAAACTTCTCTTCTCTTTGATTTCTTTTGATTTCTCCTTGGCACAACACCCAATCTATATCCATACATCAAATGATGAATTCCACATTCTTTAAATAGGCCTTGATTCCCTTCAATCAAGCATTTGACCTAGGGTTGACCCAGATGAAACCCTAGTTGACTGTCTTCAACTACAGCTCTTGTAATCACACCAATGACTTGTCTCTTCTTCAACATGACCTTCTAGGTCTTCCATGACATCTATACACATTCCATGCCTCATTTCATAGCTCATAACCTCTTTGATGATCTTCAAATACCCTCAAGATAGGAGAGAAATCCACTGCTAACCTCTCAAAGCTTCACTTTCTTTCCTGGTGACTTGGATACTCTTGAACTTGAATAAAACCCCTTTTGGATATGCTTCTTGAGATGAAAATGGCACTTGATCCCTTGTTGGATGGCTTGCCCATGCTATGCTATGCAAATGAATGAACTATGTACATGATCTACTATGCAAATGATAAAGCTATGAAAACACAAATCAGGTAAAACAATTTGGTCAAATTTTAGGGTGCAACAAAACGCTCTAATTGGGCCCAATTATAAACTGAATTAGGAGGCAACATAGTAAACCATGTAAAAACATTTTTTGTGAGAGAACTTGGGAAGTATTTGATCCTAAGGCTTTCGTCTCCAACTATCTCTCCTGCTTCGATCATATACCTAGCCACATGTTCGACGGTTGATTCAGTAGTGTCCCCTGCAAACTTACTAAACTTTGGAATCTTCGTCCTAGGAGGTAACTCAGCCTGCAAAATATAATACACTATAGGTGAAGTATAATTTGGCCTTGTGAAACCAAAGTTTGCTCCATTTCTGGTTATTATCCTTTCGACCATAGCTGCAAGGTTATTCTCTTCTGCTGCATCGTGATGTCGAACTTGTCTAAGTATTTTGTCAGAATTTTGATTCCTGTTCATGATGACTACTCCTGGTTCTTCCTCCATATGGATTGGCACGTGGTTCCTTTGCGGTTCGACTCTGAAAGGTTCGCCCATCTCTTGGTCCTCTATATTCGCCTCATGGACGTTCTGTTGCTGATATCGTGGAACGTTCTCGACAACTGTTGCTCTTTGCTCAAATGTCGGTACTCCCATAAAATCAGCCATACATGCTAATTGTGTTGCCAACTGCTGATTAGTTTGAGTAGTATTCAGAATTAGAGGTTGAAATACTTCTTCCATCGTCTGAGACAACGTGTGCACCATTTGCATATTACTTTGATCCATTTGCTGTCTTAAGTAGTTTATAGATGTATTTGTAAGACTAGGTGCTTGCACAGAATAACCAACACCTATGCTCTGGTTGTTTCGACCACCTGACCGAGATCCTCACACTGGCGAAGATACCACATTTTTTGAAAATATGGGTGGAGCATTTTGCAAATTCTGCATTATTGACGTAGGCATACCATATGGTTGGTTCCTTGATAATGGTTGTGAGAACCCTGGAGGAGGAAACTTCCTATACATAGAACTTCCTGGAGGTGTTGGTGAATTAGGACTTTGTGGTCCTATATACTCCAACACAAGTTGAATGTACGTTCGTACACACGTTGATCCTGGACTGGTCACGGGTTGCATTTGTTCAGACACAACGACTGGTGGTGGTGTCTGTCCTCCCGTCGAAGCAACTGGATATGGGGTATTTTGAGACTCTATGCTACTTGACTGAGTATTTGAAATGCTTCCTTGAGGATCAACTTGTTGACTAGAATTTGTTTCCATTCTCTTAGTATATTTTCTTCTTGGTGCTTCTTCGTGCGTTATGGCTAACTTTCCACTCCTTAATAACATACAACGAAGTATTCGCCCAAAAAGATTAATGTAAATTGTGAAATGCTTAGCACTGGGTCCCACCAGGTGTGCCAATTTGTTTACTGTGGATTTTGGTAAACAACCACTAGTCTGTCAATTTAGGGTAAAATTGAGTAACTTGCAGGATCGACCATACTAAATCCTAGAACATGTGCTAAGTATGCAAAAAAGACCCTAAGCTGAACTCCACGTTCGACTATGAAATCTTTGGAAAGTAAGATGACTTGAAGATTAAAAGCAACAAGTAAAGGAAAGCATGTAATGCGTTGAAGATTAAAAGGAAAGAATGTAAAAGTGTAGTAATGTAAAGGTTTTGAAAAATAAATGTCGAAAGTAAAGTGCAGGAATGTAAATGGCTTTGAAAATAACTGCAATAATGTAAAGGCAAAAGATTATAATATGAACTCCGCGTTCGACTATGGAATCTTCTTAAAGTAAATGACGTTGAAGATAAATGTGCAGAAAGGTAAATAGATTTGAAAATAAATATGCAAAAGACTCTAATCTGAACTCCACGTTCGACTAGGGGATCCTTGAAAGTAAAGGTGCAGAAAAGTTAAATTGCATGGAATGTAAAGGGAATTTTAAAGTTGCAGAAAAGCTTGTAAAACAGTTTAAATGTAAAAGCTGAAGGTTAAAATGTAACAAGTAAATGGAAAAGATAAGTAAATTGCATTAATAAAAAGGGGTTGGTGTTGTATCACATACATTCTCGCTAACTCGTTTCTCTACACGCGGGTACTTTAAGTTGTTTGGAGTGACTAGTATAAGATGAATGAACACCCTTATTCTATAAAAATAACACCTATTTATACTACTAGCAAATAACTACTCAAGGACGGTTATGGCTTCTTAATGTGTCCCTTTTGGCGCTTTTCTCAGTCTTCAACTGTTCCCACGTTCACCCACTAATAGTTTGAAACTTGAATGTTTAAGAATTCCCTCCAATTTTGGTGGTAACTGCCCTGTGTTCTCTCTAGCATGATCCTTGTCGAGTGTTTTCTAATACTTAGCATTTTTCTGGAAGTTTTGTAAACCTTTCTTCGACTCATGTTCCCCATAGTTGTGTCGAAATCTTCACATGTTTTAGAATGACATTTTGACTTAAGATAATTCTGAATTTCACTAGTGTCGAAAATGAGAGCTAACAGTTGAGTTGATCAATATTTAAACTGTATAATTTTCATTTTTACATCAAACCTTCTGCTCAAAACTCATTTTTGAAAACACCCTAATTTTGGAAAATGTTAGTTAAGTTTTAATTGGGTCTATTCACTCCATCAAGACCATTTTTCTACTTCCATGTTCATACCCAACATGTGTGTGTGTGTGTGTGTGTGTGTGTGTGTTATTTGCTTTAGTATAATTAAAAGTTAGTTTTATACCATTACAGACATTAGCCACTCGACCTAGACTTGGCGAGCTCTCACATTTCCTCACTTTCACAAATCATTGGGGAGGTGGTTTTCTCCATGTGACTAATATCTCTAGACTATTACTCTTTGGAGACCTTACATTCCATGTGCGCTAAGTAAAACAAATCATGGATTTCAGTTCGAACGGGTAGACCCGAGCCTAGTCGGGCAACGTAGAGTGTACTTCGGGCGACCAATCCTGCTTCGGGCACTCGCCCAATGTTACTGCACTCAATTCAGGTTGTTTTATCATGGATCATTCCTTTTTAGGCCCAACAAAATTATCTCAACCTAAAATTAAGTAAGTTGTAAATGCATCAATAGATAAAGTCAATTTTGTATCTAAAAAAATCACGAATCTCTTATTGCAACTTTACTATATTTTTTTCCCCTCGTCGTTTACACTCCACCTTCCTCCATTCTCTTCCTCCGTCGATTCCAACCTTACTCTTTATTGTTGTTCACTTATACTTTATCATTTGTTGTTCGCCGTCAAAATTTACATTTATGCATTAAATAAATTTAAATTATCATTTCTAGTATTATATATGTGTGTGTGTGTGTGTGAGTTTGCTAATGTAGACCCACTTGTTTTTAAGAAGATCTATTTTATCAACATGCACCTTATGGTGCATTTAACCATTTTTTTTAGTTAAAGCTTATTTAAACACACTTTTATAAAAACAAGTGAGTGTATTATAGCAAACTCCTGTGAGGTTTGCTATAATACACTCACTTATTTATTTTTATGAGATGTGTTTTAGTAACATGCAATTTAAGGTGCATTTAAATTTTTTTTAGTTAAAACTCATTAAAATAGACCTTCCTAAAAACAAATGGATTTACGTTAGCAAACTCATATATATATATATATATATATATATATATATATATATATATATATATATATATATATATATATATATATATATATATATATATATATATATATATATATATATATATATATATATATATATATATATATATATATATATATATATATATATATATATATATATATATATATATATATATATATATATATATATATAGGTTAATACATATTTTACCCTTGTCATTTGGGGCGAATTCAAAAAAGAACTCTGTAAAAAAAACACATATTTCGTCTTTGCCATTTGAAAATTGTTTTATTTTGTCCCCTCAGTGGACACAGACAGCTGAGTCAGTGACGGAGTGCTCTTTATTGATTTTCTTTTATTAATGTGGTGTGTCAAATTTGTTGGAATTTTATTTTATTTTCTATATTTTAATTATACGCGTGACCTCTCTTCCACTAGGCTAGTAAGTCTTTGTTATCTATTTATTTACTTCAAATATATATATTTCAACATTTCAAATGTATCTATTTAAATGTATTTATTTTATGTAACATAACATTTAACTAACTTCTAATTTCTAAATGAATAAATACATAAAAATTTAATTTAACATTAGATAAGTTGTTATTAATTTCTAAATTTTATAAGGCTGCTTTTATAAACTATATTAATATTAATTTCAAATTTTTATAAATATTTTAATAAACTAAATTAATATTAATTTTTTAATAAAATAAACTAAATCAATATTAATAATTAACGTATTATAAAATATTAATATTAATATTATAATATATTAATGATATATTTAAATAAATATATTTAATTCAATAAATATGTTAATTAAACTGAAAGTAAAAATTAAATAGTTAAAACATATTAACATATTATAAAAAATTAATTTTAAATTGGAACTAATACTAATATGTTAATATGTTTAATATTAAAATATTAATATAAAGATATACGTTAACTTTTAAAAATTTATATTAAAATAGTTAATATTATCTTAACGTTAAATAATTATAAAATTAATATTAGTTTAATGTTAAATAATAACAAAATTAAAATTTATATTAAAAAATTAAAATTTATATTAAAATAATTATAAAATTACATTATTTATGTATTATAATGTTAAATAATTAATATTAATTAAGTTTTATCTTAATTAATATTTAATATTTATTATATTTTTAAAACTAAATTACAAAATATAAATATAATAAATATATATTAACGTTTGTATAAAAAATAAACTAAATCATTTAAAACAAAATATTTATATTAACATTTAATATTTACAAAATAAATTAATTCATTAATTATAAAGATAATAAATATTAAATTGAAATAAAATAAAATAAATAAATAAAATAATAAATTGATTGTAAATAAAATAATAGTAAATTATAGTATTTATTTTAAATTATTTACATATTTAATATGTTAATTTAATTATTAATTGAAATGTTGCAATATATATATTGAAAATAAATTATGTGTTTCTTTTTGTTACATTTATTTTTATTAAATAAAAATTAGCTTGATAGTAATATACAAAAGATATTTAAATCATTAAATTATTAATTAAAGAATTTTATTTATGTCAAGTTTATATTCACGACCTAAAGCCACTTTTAAAATGGAGTCTATAAAGGACGAGTTCAATCTCTTTAGAACACCTCCAACAAAGATTTTTCAACTTGGTTCACGAACATGGAATGGATAAGAACGTCTTTTTCAACAAAATGTCATTGAAATTAGACAGCCCGACGAACCATTCCATCATGATGCAACGTTGCTTCAAATATAATAATATTAAACACAACAAATTGTTAATTTTATACATTTTATTTCATTTTCCTTTTATTTTTTAATGATATTTTAATAATTCTTTTACTTTTAAATTATGATAATTAAAATTTTTTTACATTCAAATATTTAAAAAAAAATTAAGTTTTTTAAAAAGTATATCTGAATAAAATAATTATACATAGAATAAAATTGTAGAATTTAATTTGAGTTCTTTAGAGTTGTATCATTTAAATGAAAATTGAATGAGTTATTTCAAGAATTAATAGATCTCATAAAAAAATCAAAAATAGGTTGCACAATTTTTTAAGTAAGGAGTTTAAAATATATTTAAAAATAAATTAATTTATAGTTGATAAGAGTTGAGTTAAATAACAAAAAAAGACATTCTTTTACCTACTTCATTATGAAAACATATGTACTAATTTATATGTTATTTTATATATTTATAAGAGAAAAAAATATTACATTTATTTTTAAAATATTATTATGATTTAGCACTTTAAAATAATTTGATTAAATGAATATATAATATTTATTTCCACTGACAGTGTCAAACTGTTAGATGCCCAACTTTGCTTATTTGATCTATCAAATGTGGGCATCTTTCACTCTTTTTTGTAAAGAAAGTGTTAGAATCACTCTTGCTTTTGTTGATTTGCAATATTATGTGAAAATATCTTGGTTCCTTTGATTTGTGTGTTATTATTCAGGAATTAGGTATGAAAAAGTGAATATTAAGACACAAGAAAGATAATAAATAAACCAAGTCAGCATGCAAACAATAGCAAGTTCGCTAGCGAAGCTGGCATCAAAACTTCATAAAGTTCGCTAGGCGAACTTTGTAGCGAAGGTCAGGAAATCCAATGCACTGTTCACACAGAAAGAAAAGGACCCTAAACTCGCTGTGCGAAGGAGGCAGCGAAGAACTCGCTAGGCAAAGAGCTAGTGAACACTCCCAGACTTGAGGTTGTAGGTATTTGGAGAAGAATTCGCTGTGCGAAGTTTGCAGCGAAGGCTTCACACTGCGAAGAATTCTTCGCACAACGAATATATGAAAACATGTCTGGGGAGTTTTCACAGGACATAGGATCTTCAGGTGCCATTTTGGTTGTTCGCTATGCGAACACTTTGTTCGCATTGCGAACGTGACAACTCATCAGCCCTTCTATAAGTAGTATGTGCTACTTTTTGATAAAAATATCTTTTATTTTGTACTTTCTTTTGAGAAGATTTTCAGACCTAAAAAGCTTGTCTCTCTATTTCTCATCATCTCTTAGCAATATTTCACAAAAAGAAGGTGGATTCTCATCCAATCTCGATTATTCGACTCGGATGTTGATCAACCTTCTCCCGAAACTTATTGCTCAAGCTATCATGGAAATGGGTGGCTAAATCCCTCTCTTGTCAAAGTTAGAGGTAGTTAGTTCATATTTTATGTATTCTTCTTGATCTTTTGTATGTGAACAATGTTGTGATCAATATAGATGAAGTTATTTGCTACTCTTTGTACATTTATGGTTTGCATTGCTTTAGACATGAACTTTCCAAGTCTTAACCTAATTTCTTCATCTATCAAATATACAAATTCTAGACATAGGTTTGAAAGTTGATATCCGCTTTGTATTGATCTTAATGATTATTGTTTCGAGTGTTATTTTGAGAGATCATTTAACAGTTGAAACAATAACATTCACGAAATCGCTTTAGAAATGAACGTTTTTGCGAGGATACGCGATTATGTTGGTTAAAACTTCGTTCACATATTTGATCGGTTGGATACGTTTATGATGGATTAGCGAACCCTAATCTTGGCATGTTTTTATCAAACTTAAACTGAATTTTATTCCGTTTTATTTCTTGAAAACTCTTGTTACGAAAATAGAAACCATTTTAAAAAACCCCTTTCTTAAATCATTAAATCGTTGAACGGCAAGCATCTATATTCTCATCAATCCCTGTGGGTACGATAAAACACTACCCCAAAATACTTTCTAACAAATTGGCGCCGTTGTCAGGGATTGTTAGTAGAATATTGCAAGCATTGCAATAGTTTAGTGATTTTAAGATTTGTGTATTGTGAATCTTTTATCTTTGTAATTCTTTGTGCTTTTTAATCTGTTTAGCTCATGTGCATAATTCGTTTATGTGAGGACAGGTTTGACCTGAAAACCTTCTTTTCGATCCTGAGATTGAGAGAACTGCTCGTCGTACCAATAGTCTCACAAGACGAAGACAACAACAAGCTATTGAAAGACAAGAGCATGGAGAATATTCTTCATCCACTCCACCTAATTCACCAATTATGGCAGAACCACCTCCACCTCCAGTTTCAGTTCCATGTACAAACAGTCCAAGACACACCACTCAGTTTGTGCGTAATCTCCAAAATGGAAGACAAGCCGAGATGAAAACAAGAATCCTTGCATTCATTTATCAAAATCCTTTCATGGGGTTAGATCATGAGAACCGTTTACATATCTTACCAAATTCTACGAGATTGTGGGTGCAACAGGAGAAACATAAGCTGATGAAGAGTCATTATTCAGGAGGCGATTTCCTCATTCTTTGATTAGGAAAGTGAAGGAATGGTATCTTGATCAGTCTATGACAATTATGACAAATTGGAATTTATTGGAAGAGAAGTTTCTTGAACAGTTCTTCCCACATAATCGTTTCATGGAAGCAAAAACTGCGACATCTGTGTTTTCACAAGGAGGAAATGAATCCCTCAACGAAGCTTGGGAGATATTCAAGTCTATGTTGAGGAAATGAAAAGGACACGGTTTTGATGAACTTACTCAAGTTCACATTTTCTGCAATGGTCTCCTCTCGGTTCACAAGACCTTGTTGGATGCTACGGTGGTGGGTTGTTTGATGTCTAAAAGCGCTGAAGATGCAATAGCAATTATTGACAAGATGACACTTAATGATCGCCAAGGAAATCATAATCGTGGAATAGCTCAACGAAAACCAGGCGTGCTAGAGTTAGGTACTAATGATGCTATTCTTGCTCAAAACAAACTTCTTTCACAACAAATGGAGCTTTTAACTCAACAAATGTCGAAGCTTCCACAACAAATCAAAGAGATACAAGAAGTTCCTACCAAAGCTTAAGTGGCAAGTTATGAATTGTGTAAAGGTGACCATCCTACTGGGTATTGTCCTCCGGTATTGGAAGAAGTCAACTATGCCGAAAATCAAAATCAAGGATTCCAAAAAAGACCATCTTATCAAAAAGTAAATCAAGGTTATCAAAAACCAAACCAAGGGTACCAACAACCTTGGAGGCCGCAAGAATCTGAAACTTCAAATCGTCAATAATATCAAAATTACACTCAACCTCCACAAACTCAAAGTGGACCATCAAAGATGGAGGAAACTCTTATTCAATTTATGCAAATTTCAATGTCAAATCAAAAGAGCACCGATGCGGCTATAAAGAATTTGGAGACACAAGTGGCCCAATTATCAAAACAATTGGCCGATCAACAAAAGGGCCTTTCACGGCTACCGCTCTTCCAAATCCTAAGGGGCATTGCAAGGCGATTCTCACAAGAAGTGGTAGAGAAATTGACATGGGCGTAGGTGATGAGATAATGGCGGAAGAAGTTGTAGTTGAAAAAGAAAATGAAAATGTTGAGAAAGAAGTAGAAAAACATTTTGAGAAAGATTTAGTTGAAAATGAGAGAGTGAAAAGGAGTGAGGAAGAAGAGAAAAATAAGAGAGAAGAAAGAGTGAAAAAGTATAGGAAAGGAAAAGAGCAAGTGAGCACTATCCCGATTCAAAATTTTCCTTATCCAAATGCTCCGACACGGAAAAATAATGTGAGACACTATGCTCGATTCATGGACATATTCAAGCAATTGCAAATCAATATTACATTTTCCAAAGTATTGGAACAAATGCCCAAGTATGCGAAACTCATGAAGGACATCCTTATGAAGAAGAAGCGGTATACGGATCAATAAACTATCATGGTGGATGCTAGTTGTAGCGCAATCATTCAACGTACTCTCCTGAGAAAAGAAAGTGATCCAGGACGAGTCATTTTGCCCATCACAATTGGAAATACTTACATTGGCAAGGGGTTGATCGATTTGGGCTCTTGTATCGATTTAATACTCTTATATATTGTGAAGTGGTTGGGATACATGGAGTTGAAATCTACTCAAATGACATTGCAACTTGCCGACAAATATACTACTCGCCCTCATGGTGTAGCCGAAGATGTGTTGGTAAAGGTTGACAAATTTTTGTTCCTAGTTGACTTTGTGGTGATTGATATGGAAGAAGATGAAAACTCTCCCTTGATTCTTGGTCGACCTTTTATGAAGATCGTAATCATGGCGATTGATATGGATGATGGTCTAATGAAGGTTAGAGTTCTAGATGAGGAGATTTGTTTCAATCTTTTTGAAGCCATGAAGCTTTCAAAGGACAAAATCGATTGTTTTAAAATTGATGCAACGGAAGTGGCGATCGAAGAAGTCAAGGAGTTGTTGCAAGTTCCCACACCATTACAACAAGTTCTTACCAATGCTTTTTCAAAAATCAACGAAGAAGAAGAAAGAGAGATTGAAAAGTGTTTGCGGGAGCTTGAAGAATTAGAAGAAATTCCACCTTTGAAAGAAAGGGTGGAAATTTTGAAAAAAGAGAACAATGAGGAAGTCAAACTTGAGTTGAAGTTGTTATTATCTCATCTTAAGTATGTTTTCCTTGATGAAGAGAAAAACAAGCCAGTGATCATAAGTTCGGATCTAACCATGGATCAATAAAGGAAATTAATTGTTGTTTTGAAGAAAAATCAAGAGGCAATGGGTTGGACTCTTTCCGACTTGAAAGGTATAAGTCCTTCCTATTGTATGCATCGAATATTCATGGAGGAAGATTTCAAGACGGTAGCTCAACCACAAATAAGATTGAATCCTACTATAAAAGAAGTGGTGAGGAAAGAAGTTGTCAAAATGTTGGATGCCGACATGATTTATCCTATTTCCGATAGTCCATGGGTTAGTCCAGTTCAAGTGGTACCGAAGAAAGGTGGAATGACGGTTGTCCGTAATGAGAAGAATGAGTTGATTCCAACAAAAACTGTAACGGGATGGAGGATGTGTATTGACTACCGTAGACTCAATCAAGCTACAAGAAAAGATCACTTCTTTCTTCCTTTCATGGATCAAATGCTCGAGAGACTTTCCGGTCAAGAATATTATTACTTTTTGGATGGATACTCAGGGTATAATCAAATCATTGTCAACCCAGAGGATCAATAAAAAACAACTTTCACTTGTCCTTTCAGCATCTTTGCTTATAAGAGGATGTCGTTTGGTTTGCGTAATGCACCGACGACTTTTCAAAGGTGTATGCAAGCTATATTCTTGGACTTGATTGAGAAGACGATCGAGGTGTTTATGGATGATTTCTCAGTTTTTGAACCTTCATTTGATCTTTGTCTGAAAAATCTTGATGTTGTCTTTGAGAGGTGTGTGGATACTAATTTGGTGCTTAATTGGGAGAAATGCAACTTCATGGTTACGGAAGGCATTGTGCTTAGGCACAAGGTTTCTTCAAATGGACTTGAAGTTGATAAGGCTAAAGCGGAAGTAATTGAAAAGTTTCCGCCACCTCTGAATGTGAAGGGAATTCGAAGTTTTCTTGGTCATGCAGGATTCTACCGAAGATTCATCAAAGACTTTGCGAAGATAGCGAAACCATTGAGCAACCTGCTTAATAAAGATAAGTGTTTCCTTTTTGATGATTCTTGTATGACAACTTTTGATTCTTTGAAACAAAGCCTAATAATTGCACCCATAATCGTAGCACTGAACTGGAAAAATAATTTTGAACTCATGTGTGATGCGAGCGATTATGCGGTTGGCGCAGTGTTAGGCCAAAGAAAAACCAAAATTTTCCATGTGATACACTATGCGAGTAAGGTTCTTAACGATGCTCAAATTAATTATGCAACAACTGAAAAGGAATTGCTCGCAATAGTGTATGCATTAAAAAATTTTAGGTCTTATTTGATTGGATCCAAAGTTGTGGTGTACACCGATCATGCGGCGATCAAGTATCTGCTTACCAAACCGGATTCCAAGCAATGATTAATCCGTTGGATTCTTTTACTACAAGAATTTGATCTTGAAATTCGTGATAAAGAAGGATCCAAGAGTTTGGTAGCAGATCACTTATCCCGATTTGTGAATGATGAAGTCACAAAACATGAGCAGGAGTTGAGGGAAGAGTTCCCTGATGAAAAGTTGTATATGGTGAAGGTTAGACCTTGGTTTGCGGACATGGCTAACCACAAAGCCACCGGATTAATGCCGGAAGGTTTAACTAGTCACCAGAGAAAAAGAATTTGTCTGACGCCAAGTACTTTGTGTGGGATGAGCCACATCTTTTCAAACTTGGTGTCGACAACATTTTAATGAGATGTGTATCTGAGGAGGAAGCCAAAGGCATCCTGTGGCATTGTCACAACTCTTAGTATGGAGGTCATTTTAACGACACAAGAACGGCCGCTAAAGTCCTCAAATCGGGATTTTATTGGTCGTCCTTGTTCAAATGCGCATGCGCACACAAAAAGTTGTGGCCAATGTCAGAGGATTGGTGGAATAACGCAACAAAATGAAATGCCACTGCAAAACATGATAGAAGTTGAGGTTTTTAATTGTTGGGGCATCGATTTTGTTGGTCAATTTCCACCGTCATTTGGAAATGAGTACATTCTTGTTGCGGTTGACTATGTCTCAAAATGGGTGGAAGTCATAGCTAGCGCTAAGGCAGATGGGAAAACCATAATAAATTTAAAGAAAACATATTTTCTTGCTTTGGTACTCTGAGAGTGTTAATAAGTGATGGAGGTTCGCACTTTTGTAACACTCAGTTAGTAAAAGCTTTGGAACAATATGGTGTGCGACACAAAGTTGCAACACCGTACCATCCGCAAGCTAACAGACAGGCGGAGGTATCAAACCGAGAAATTAAAAAGATTTTGGAAAAAACTGTGTCTACCTCGAGGAAGGATTGGTCAAGCAAGATTGACGATGCCTTGTGGGCCTATCGGACAACTTTTAAAGCTCTGACTGGTCTCACACTGTTTAAAATGGTCTACTATAAAAACTGTCACCTTCCGGTTGAATTGGAGCACAAAGCCTTATGGGTATTGAAGTTGCTAAATTTTGATCAGAACTTGAGTGGCGACAAAAGAAAAAGCCAACTTCATGAGTTAGAAGAAAAACGCCTTCAAGCTTATGAGTCGAACAAAATCTACAAAGACCGAGTGAAGGGGTATCATGACAAAAATATTGTGACCTAGAAATTTAAGGTAGGGAAAATGGTGTTACTATTCAATTCTAGGTTGAGATTGTTTCCCATAAAGTTAAAGTCCAAGTGGTCGGGTCCCTTTCGAATTCGCAACATTTTGAGTTACGCGGAAATTACTATTGAAGACATAAAGACCAACGAGAATTTGACAGTCAACAACTAAAGGTTGAAGATTTACCTAGGTGGTGATTTCAAGCGGGACACCACCTCTGTGCCTTTATGCGATCCGTGATCATATCAGACCGTCGAGCTCCAACGATGTTAAACAAAACGACTGTTGGGAGGCACCCCAACATTGTAAGTATTTACTGCTTTTTGTTGTGTAATTATTGTGCTTGATGTGGTGGACTTTTGCTGAAAATGAGCTGAAATGATAAGTGAAAAAAAAAACCAAAACCTGTAATGTTTGCTAGGCGAAGAGCTTAGCGAACATGTTCGCTAGGATGTTCGTAGTGCGAACAGAGCGAATCAGGTTGTGTTATTTTAAAATTTCAATGGGCCACCCATTTGGGCCCAAACCATTTTGTTGGTTCTGCAGATTTTAGGGTCACTCCACTTCACTCTCACATTTTTCACACTTCACTCTCACATCACAATTGTGCCTCTATGTTGTAAACCCTAATTTTTTTCTCACAGCCTCAATCAAGCTCCTCAATCAGGTATGTTTGTCTTTCTCAATCCTTCTGTGATTAGGTTGTTTTAGTTTGCACTAGAACATACCATTTGGGTTGTATGGGGTTAGTAACAGAATTGTTGAATTTATAGTTGCATGTGTGTTTAGAACTGTCCCTAGCATGGCCCATGTTGATGTTCATGAATTGTTTTTGTTAAAATTGGATTGTCTGGCTATTGGGTTGAAAATAGTGGGAAATTTCAAAAATCCGCAGCCTTCGCTAGCACCTTCACAGTGCAAACCTGGGGAAAGTATTCTCCAGGTCTTCGCACAGCGAAATGACAACATTTTTTTTCTATTCTGATTGCTGGACTGATCTGTTATGTGGATGTTTTTGTTCTTCTTTTGTGTTTTGTTTGCAGATGACGTCTAGGTCCATAGCATCCAAAAAGAGAAAGGTCGGTAGCACCTCACGGCCCCAAACAATCCAGTATAATACTGAGAGATTTATGGGTCCTAAGCAAGCCACTCGATATGTGGCTTTGGAAACGCGAAAGATTCTTCCAGAGAAAAGGTTTCTAATTCATCCAAAAAGATCATACAGAACTTTCACATGACTCATAAACAACAAGAAATGGGACGTGTTGGTGACACCAACAGACAACTATAACATAGAGGTAGTGCAGGAGTTCTATACCAACACACTTCCTAACGACGATGAGCCATTCACCTGGACCACAAGGGTAGCAGGCAGACCGGTGAGCTTTGACAGAGATGATATCAATAGGGTACTTGGAAGACCGCTTAGCTTGGGCGAAGATGAAATTGATGATTACCACCGAGATCTGAGATAGAAATACAGATTTGATTTCCGATGCACTATTGATGGAGGGTAAAACTATAGAATTGAACCCATATGGGGTTCCAAGGCGGTACCATAGAGAAGACATGAAGCCTTTGCTTCAGTTAGTGTTGTTGTTGATTTTGACAAACATTAAGCCAAAATTGCATACGTCGACTGTGCCGATCCCAGTGACACACTTGGTCCACTCTATTCTTACTAATGTCCATATTGATGTGGCTCGGATAATTGCCTATGAGTTGCGATCCATAGTGGAGAGTGGATTGAAAGTGAGGGCGCGAGTTAATTTCCCTCTCGCTTTTCCTTGTCTCATTATGGCATTGTGTGTTCAGGCGAGCGTGAGATTACCTTCACGTCGCCAGGTGACGATTTCGGCTGCTATTGATGACAGATATGTGGACAAGTACTGTCGGTCCAAAGGTTTCAAAGGGAGTTCAGCTGCTGCAGATACCAGGGCTACTGATGGCCCTGGTGTTGCTTTTTCACATACTTTTGATCCATTCCAGCAGGCTGTCTGCAATTATAACCAAGATTGGATGGCGACTACTCAGCATGCCATGGTTTATATACATGACTCTATGCAGGTACTTCAGCTGCAGTGTCGTGACCCCTCTGTGGAGCGTAGCATGATGACTCATGAGCATTTCTTAGAGCACGCGAGCTGGCCTGAGGCCAGACCTACTTTTGGAGAGGGGGCAGGTGCCTCTGATCCTGATGGTGGTAGCGCGGAGGTAGTGGAGGATGATGATGATGATGAGGATGTTGATGGAGAGTCCGGTTCAGGTTCTGAGAGTGTGGAGGAGACAGAGTCCGAGGAGGACTGATTTTATGTTATTTTGATTATGTGAGCATGAATTCGAGCAAATTCCTTTGGTCTTCAAAGTGAAGTATTTTTGTGCTTGAATCATTACTTTTGTTTTTGCTAGTTTTATTGTATTGTTGTTTCAGATATTGGTTCTTGTACTATTTTGGGGTGTTTTTTCACCCATGCACATTTTTATTAAGTTTAATTAATATTAAGTTTTATGTTTAAAATATTTTGCTTCTCTTTTCAAGTGGTTGTTAATATCTTCTGGCTGTTGAGTTTTCTACTAAACTTCTAGATTGGTTGCTCTCTGGAAAGAAGTATCCAATGAAGATGCATCCGAGTTTGGATGACAATGATAATATTAAGCAAGCGAATAATGTCAAGGTACATGGTTACCTTTGGTTAGAATTTTAAAATGCTTAAGAACTTAAATCTTGTTGTAAATGGAGATTGTTCTTTTAGCAACATTGTTGAATGAATGTTTCACTTAGGACTTAGAACCACAAATTGTGAGGAAACCTCCATTGTGCACTAAATGTTGGATTTCTAATAGACTTTGTTAATTCATTTAATTCATGATTTATCTTGTATTATTGTGAATTTGTGGGAGCAGTTAGAAATGATCAAGACACTTGTTTTTATTGAGCACAACCAGTTCCAAATGCGACTTACATGTGAGCAGAGAGTATTCATTAACCCCTTGAGTCTAAACAGCGTGAATCTCAGTCTGAAATTGTGCGAGATTCCAAAAAAAATTCTTGAACCCTTGAATTTTTCTTTAACTGTCCTCTTTTCCTTAAAAAGTCAAGAGCATTCACTTGAGGGTTGAGTAAAAGCTAAGTTGGAGAGAATGAAAAAGAAGTATGGTAGATCGCTACAACGTTTGAAAAATTCAAGCAAGCATTGAAAAAAAAATTGTTATGGGAATATGAATGTAAAAAAAAAAGAGAAAGAAGAATGTTTGCTTTGAAAAGAAAAATAGTGAAAAAAATAAATTGTGAAATAAGAGTTGGGAAGGTTTTCAAATGAGAAACAAGTGGAATGAAGTTGGGAAGTGTAAATAACTTGTACAGTGAATGTCTCTTTTGCATCAGCAATTTTGTTTCAATGGCCTTAAAAATATCCCTTGTTTGTAAAACTGACCAAGCTACAACCGTAAAAGACCTTAGTGATCATCTTGCTTCCATATTTTCATTTTGGCATAGTTTGTTAGGTGAGTGAAATTGTCCCCACGGTTGCAAACGCGTAATTTCTTCAATCCTTATTCGAAGAGGAGAGATAGGGTGATTCATTCAAGATGACATTGTTGTTGATTGATATATGTTTTTTACTGCTTTAAGACTTTAGTTCTTGTGCGTTGTTTGATTCTCACCATTGGGAACATGTTTCTGGTTGCATTCCTTGTGTTTGAGCCATTTAATCCATTTTCGGAGAAATATTTTTCTTGAGAAAATCCTCTTGTTTCATCAAGAGACATACTTTTCTTGAGGGCAAGCAAAGATCTAGTTGAGGAGAGTTGTTAGATGCCCAACTTTTCTTATTTGATTTATCAAATGTGGGCATCTTTCACTCCTTTTTGTAAAGAAAGTGTTAGAATCACTCTTGCTTTGGTTGATTCGCAACATTATGTGAAAATATCTTGGTTCCTTTGATTTGTGTGTTATTGTGCAGAAATTAGGCATGAAAAAGTGAAGATTAAGACACAAGAAAGGTAACAAAGAAACCAAGTCAGCATGCAAACAACAGCAAGTTCGCACAGCGAACTTGCTAGCGAAGCTGCCATCAAAACTTCATAAAGTTCGCTAGGAGAACTTTGTAGCGAAGGCCAGAAAACCCAATGCATTGTTCACACAGAAAGAAAAGGGCCCTAAACTCGTTGTGCGAAGGAGGCGGCGAAGAACTCGCTACAAGAAGAGGTAGCGAAGAGCTAGCGAACACTCCCAGACTTGAGGTAGTAGGTATTTGGACAAGAATTCGTTGTGCGAAGTTTGTAGCGAAGGCTTCACGCTGTGAAGAATTCTTCGTACAACGAACATATAGAAATCTGTCTGGGGAGTTTTCACAGGACATAGGCACTTCATGTGCCATTTTGGTTGTTCGCACTGCGAACGTGACAGCTCAGCAGTCCTTCTATAAGTAGTATGGGCTACTTTTTGAGAAAAATATCTTTTATTTTGTACTTTCATTTGAAAGGATTTTCAGACCTAAAAATCTTGTCTCTCCATTTCTCATCATCTCTTAGCAATATTTCACAAAAAGAAGATGGATTCCCAGCTAATCTCGATTATTCAACTCTGATGTTGATCAACCTTCTTCCGAAACTTATTGCTCAAGCTATCATGGAAATGGGTGGCTAAATCCCTCTCTTGTTAAGGTTAGAGGTAGTTAGTTCAAATTTTATGTATTCTTCTTGATCTCTTGTATGTGAACAATGTTGTGATCAATATAGATGAAGTTATTTGCTACTCTTTGTACATTTATGGTTTGGATTGCTTTAGACATGAACTTTCCAAGTCTTGACCTAATTTCTTCATCTATCAACTATACAAATTCTAGACATAGGCTTGAAAGTTGATATCCGCTTTGTATTGATCTTAATGATTATTGTTTCAAGTGTTTTTTAGAGAGATTATTTAACGGTCGAAACAATAACATTCACGAAATCGCTTTAGAAATGAACGTTTTTGCAAGGATACGCGGTTATGTTGGTTAAAACTTCGTTCACATATTTGATCGGTTGGATACGTTTATGATGGATTAGCGAACCCTAATCTTGGCATGTTTTTATCAAACTTAAACTGAATTTTATTCCGTTTTATTTCTTGAAAACTCATGTTACGAAAATAGAAACCCTTTTAAAAATCCTCTTTCTTAAATCATTAAACCGTTAAACGACAAGCATCTATATTCTCATCAATCCTTGTGGATACGATAAAACACTACCCCAAAATACTTTCTAACAACAACCTTTAAACTCTATTTATAATTAAATTAAATTTTTAAATATTTTTTTAATTTAAAATTTTGAAATTTAAAATCCTTATTTGAGCCTTCCTATTGAACTAATAGTGTACCAAGTTATCATCAACTATAAATTTTCGGTTAACATATCAGTTTTTATACTTTTACAAAACATAATACTGTATTAAACTAGTGAACTTATCATTTTATCATATCGAGTAAAAATTTATTTTAGTTCCAAAAAAACTATATGAAAAATTTGAAAACATTTCGTTGAATACCAAGCCAACTTAAAACATCTTACCACACACACACCCTCTACAAAGTCTATAACAAAATTTTAAAAATAAAGAAAGAAATTTTTATAAATATACAAAGTATTTATTTCCTATCATCATTTTCTAATTTTATGTAATATCCAATTTCAAATTAATTATCTTATCTTCTATTTTTTTTTGTAACGTTAGCTTCTTTTTTTAATACACCAACCAAATAAAATAGCCTTTAGTTTAGTCAATGACTAAATAGAATTACATTTTCTAAAGATATAGAGGTGCTATTGTCAATCTGCTGCGGTGATATTTTCAACGTATCTTATCTTTCTCGTTTACTATATTTATTCAAGCCAAAATTATACTTTAATTAACAAAAAGGTTCGAGAGTTGACACGTGTCGCTTTATAAGAGGAGCAATCACATTCTTAGATGCGTTATTCACGCGTAACTCGTATCCGAGTTTTTCAGTTTCAACGTTTCTTCTTCAATCTTTCATTTATAAATAACAAAGATCCTAAGTTTTTTTTCAACCTACAATTTCAATTTCTCAACTCCTTTTTCTTCTTCTGGTCAATCTCATCAATCATAATTTTTCATTCATTAGTCTTAATATTCTGAAAATGGCAAGTGGAAATAATAATAATAATAATGAATCTGACAAAGGAGTTTTCTCATATTTAGCTCATGGGTTAGCTCCAGGTGCTCATGGTTATCGTTAGCTCCAGGTGCTCATGGTTATCCACCCGGAGCATATCCTCCACCACCAGGAGCATATCCTCCACCTGGACACGGCTACCCTCCACATCAAGGGGGTTATCCTCCGGCTGGTTATCCTCCGGCTGGTTATCCTCCAGCCGGTGGTTATCCTCCCGCCGGCGGTTATGGTTATCCACCTGCTGGTTATCCTGGTTCACATGCTCCACCACATGCCCCAGGTATGATTCATTTCTTAAGAATATTGCTTTTACCATCTAAAAATTAGTAGCTTCACATTTGCAGTTTGTTTTTTGTTTTATGCTATTTATGCATAATATATAACTTCATTGCTTTACAACAGGGCCTTTTGGGCATGCCGGGCATAGTGGTGCAGGTATGGGTGCAATGGGTGGAATGGGCGGATTGATTGCTGGTGCCGCTGCTGCTTATGGTGCTCACCGTGTTTCCCATGGGCATTATGGACATGGAGGATATGGTCATATGGGCCATGGAAAATTCAAGCGTGGAAAATACGGCATGGGTGGAAAATTTAAAGGGGGGAAGTTTGGCAAGGGTGGTATGTTCAGAAAATGGAAGTAATCCTATCCATCTATGTATATACAATAATGACCTCTAAAAACGATTGTTGTCGGTTACTTTTATAAATGATTATTATATTTATTTGTAATTATTATAATTGGTTGAACTAGTTTATTCTTTTAATTCTAATTTATTTTCACTCTAATGGTGGTTACTTGTTTAAATTCGATATAAGGAAAATTGGATGATGCAATGTTTATAGAGTATATGTCTTTCTTTCTTTTCCATCCAAAAAAAAGTACACACCTCAATCATTAGTAGATTATAGAGTATTTATTTTGATCTTTGAATATGTGATGCATTCTAACGTAGTCCTTGAATCTTTTCAAATGTCTCTTTTGTTGTAATTTTAAAGCAATTTGTGCAAATAATTTATGTGAACACACGTGCGTGTGAATTGAATGCAGACATCGCGTGAATGATAACGATGTAGAAAAAAACTTTAAATGAAGTTAAGTTGTGATAAATGATAAGGTAAAATACAGAAGTGAGATTAAACAAAGCAAAGCTAAAAGTACAAGCTACGTTCAAGGAAGCAAAAAATACTAATAAAAAATAGTGAGCGCATACGCCTACATAGATTTCTCTTGATTCAAATCTAACTAGCTTTTTCAACCATTTTGTGTGCTTAATCTCAAGCATATATTAAAGCTTTTTGTCATCATTTCTCACATATCATTCTATCATTTTATCATTCTAATCATAATTTTTCAGCGTGATATAGTGAAAAATCAATTTCCTTTATTTTGAGTGTTCAAAGTCTTGCTACAAAATTCTTGCATCTTCAGCTTCAATTGAGTTCAGATATTGATAACGAGAGTTCTGTAATTGATTGAAGGATGCATGTACTTGAAACTAATTATTCTTAGAGATCTTGTTGAGTTTTTCAGGTTGTTAGAAAGATTGAGGGATTACCAATGGTGGTGGCAAATTCCATTGAAAAAAAGTAGATCCTTCTTTTCAGAATTGCCTTAGTAGTAACTGTGTTGAAGACTACGGATAAGGCAGAGTTCTTATCATATCTTCGGACAATTTCACCACTCAATGAATTGGTAATATCATGGGGTTGATAGCTACATATGAAAGCTTAGAGAAGAATTGGTGTTATTTGAAATTTTAAGAAACGTATTCGAGTAGAGATTACGTGGAAGAGTTTGGCAAGTGTGATATATACAAGTCAAGATCCAAATATGATATTTATTTTCACAGCTGTATTGTGGATTGGTGATTGTATAAACTCAAGGAAATACTTGTTAAATAACAAGAAACTATGCAGGTTCCAATGGGAAACTATTGAAGAGTGCACGTAGGCAAAGCGAGGATGAACGCCGAAGCACTATAAATCTCAATGTCATATTTCTCTCTGTTACTCTTGCATTTATTTTTTGTAGTGATTGCATGCTTAGGTTTTTCAATTCCATCATATTAAATCGTTTGTTCTTGATAATGATTTATTACGTAAGCATTAGGTTTTGTTGGAATTGGATAATTGGTTAAGCTAATCTTGTGATTAATAATCTAAAGCAAATTGAATTTAGAACTCCATCAATCGAATCATTGTGTAAACACCTCTCATGGATTACACAATTGAATCAATTCATACCAAGCGTTTCAATCATATTAATCTTTAATATTTGTGAAATGATTTATGTTGAGTTGATCAATATTTAAACTATATAATTTCATGTTGATTTACATCAAACCTTATGCTCGCAACTCATTTTTGAAAACACCCCGATTTTGAAAAATGGCAATTAAACACACATTCGTAAAAACAAGTGGGTCTACATTAGCAAACTCACACACACACACACACGCATACACACACATACACACACACGCGCGCACACGCACACACACTCACACATACACACACACACACGCATACACACACATACACACACACGCGCGCACACGCACACACACTCACACATACACACACACACACGCATACACACACATGCGCGCACACGCGCACACACACACACACACACACACACACACACACACACACACACACACACACACACACACACACACACACACACACACACACACACACACACACACACACACACACACACACACACACACACACACACACACACACACACACACACACACACACACACACACACACACACACACACACACACACACACACACACACACACACACACACACACACACACACACACACACACACACACACACACACACACACACACACACACACACACACACACACACACACACACACACACACACACACACACACACACACACACACACACACACACACACACACACACACACACACACACACACACACACACACACACACACACACACACACACACACACACACACACACACACACACACACACACACACACACACACACACACACACACACACACACACACACACACACACACACACACACACACACACACACACACACACACACACACACACACACACACACACACACACACACACACACACACACACACACACACACACACACACACACACACACACACACACACACACACACACACACACACACACACACACACACACACACACACACACACATATATATATATATATATAATACTACAAATGATAATTTAAATTTATTTAATGCATAAAGTAAATTTTGACGGCAAATGATAATTTAAATTTATTTAATGCATAAAGTAAATTTTGACGGCAAATGATGTAAAATAGACCTTATGGTACATTTAACCATTTTTTAGTTAAAGCTTACTTAAACACACATTCACAGAAACAAGTGAGTGTATTATAGCAAACTCATGTGAGGTTTGCTATAATACACTCACTTATTTATTTTAATGAGATGTGTTTTAGTAACATGCAACTTAAGGTACATTGAAAAAAAGTTAGTTAAAACATATTAAAATAAACTCTCATAAAAACAAATGGATTTACGTTAACAAATTCATATATATATATATATATATATATATATATATATATATATATATATATATATATATATATATATATATATATATATATATATATATATATATATATATATATATATATATATATATATATATATATATATATATATATATATATATATATATATATATATATATATATATATAAAGATAAGTTAATACACATTTTACCCCCTTACATTTGGGGTGAATTCAAAAAAGAACCCGTAAAAAAAATACAGATTTCGTCCCTGCCATTTGAATTTTTTTTCATTTTGTCCCTCAGTGGACACAGAAATTTGTGACGTGACGCTGTTTTGTTGGCTTTTTTTTATTTTCTTAATGTGACATGTCAGCTTTGTTAAAATTTTATTTATTTTTTCTTTATATTTTAGTTACACGCGTGACCTCTCTTCCACTAGACTAGTAAGTCTTTGTTGTCTATTTATCTACTTCAAATATATTATATTACAATATTTCAAATGTATCTATTTAAATGTATTTATTTTATGTAATATAACATTTATCTAACACCTAATTTCTAAATAAATAAATACATAAAAATTTAATATAACATTAAATAAGTTGCTATTAACTTCTAATTTTTATAAGGCTGCTTTATTAAACTAAATTAATATTAATTTCTATTTTTATAAACGTTTTAATAAACGAAATTAATATTAATGTTGTAATAAACTAAACTAAATCAATATTAATAATTAACATATTATAAAATATTAATATTATAATATATTAATGATATATTTAAATAAATATATTTAATTAAATAAATATATTAATTAAACTGAAAGTAAAAATTAAATAGTTAAAACATATTAGCATATTATAAAAAACTAATTTTAAATTGGAACTAACACTAATATGTTAATATGTTTAATATTAAAATATTAATATAAAGATATACGTTAACTTTTAAAAACTTATATTAAGATAATTAATATTATCTTAACATTATATAATTAAAAAATTAATATTATTTTAATGTTAAATAATAACAAAATTTATATTTATATTTTAAAATTAAACTTATATTAAAATAATTAAAAAATTACATTATTTAATATTTATTATATTTTTAAAACTAAATTATTAAATATAAATATAATAAATATATATTATCATTTGTATAAAAAATAAACTAAATCAGTTTAAACTAAATATTTATATTAACATTTAATATTTACAAAAAATAATTCATTAATTATAAATATAATAAATATTAAAGTGAAATTAAATAAAATAATAAATTTAACATAAATAAAATAATAATAAGTTATAGTATTTATTTTAATTTATTTATGTATCTAATATGTTAATTTAATTGTTAATTGAAATGTTGCAATATATATATTGAAAATAAATTATGCGTTTATCGTTACATTTATTTTTATTAAATAAAACTTAGCTTGATAATAATATATAAAATATATTTAAATTATTAAATTATTAATTAAAGAATTTTATTTATGTCAATTTTATATTCACCACACTTTTAAAATGGAGACTATAAAGAACGGGTTCAATCTCTTTAGAACACCTCCAACAAAGATTTTTCAACTTGGTTCGCAAACATGGAATGGATAGTAACATCTTTTCCAACAAAATACCATTGAAATTGGACAGCGTGACGAACCGTTGCATCATCATGATGCAATGTTGCTTCAAATATAATAATATTAAACACAACAAATAGTTAGTTTCATACATTTCATTTCATTTTCCTTTTATTTTTCAATGATATTTTAATAATTCTTTTGCTTTTAAATTATGATAATTAAAATTTTTTTACATTCAAATATTAAAAACAAAATTTAAGTTAAAAAAAATGAATAAATTAATTAAACATAGAATAAAGTTGTAGGATCTAATTTGAGTTCTTTAAAATTGTATCATTCAAGTAAAAATTGAATGAGTTATTTTAAGAATTAATATATCTCATAAAAAATTCAAAAATAGGTTGCACAATTTTTTAAGTAAGGAGTTTAAAATATATTAAAAAATAAATTAATTCATGGTTGTTAGAGTTGAGTTAAATAAAAGAAAAGACATTCTTTTACCTACTTCATTATGAAAATATATGTACTAATTTATATGTAATTTTATATATTTATAAGAGAAAAAAGAATATTACTTTTATTTTTAAAATATTGTTATTATTTAGTACTTTAAAATAATTTGATTAGATGTATATATAATATCTATTTACATTGACAGTAGACAACTTTTAAACTCTATCTACAATTAAATTAAATTTTTAAAGATTTTTTTAATTTAAAATTTTGAAATTTAAAGTTGAGCCTTCCTATTGAACCGATAGTGTATCAAGTTATCATCAACTATAAACTTTTGGTTAACATATCAATTTTTATACTTTTACAATAATACTGTATTAAACTAGTGAACTTATCACTTTATCATTTAGAGTAAAAGTTTATTTTAGTTCTAAAACAATTATATGAAATTTTTTAAAACATTTGATTGAATACAAAGCCAACTTAAGGGTCTGTTTGGTTCAAATGAGGGGGAGGGGAGGGGAGGGATTTTAATGAAGGGGAGGGGAGGGGAGGGGAGGTGAAGGAATTTTTTAATCAAATAAGTGTTTGGTTCAAAAGAGAGGAGGGGAGGGGAGGGGAGGGATTTTAATTAAAAATGTGTTTGGTTCAGAAGGGGAGGGGAGGGGTTTTATTAATAATTTACATTTTTATCCTTATGATCTTATATAAGTCATATGATATTAAAATGTGAAAAATTCGTGCGTATTTTTGTTGGTAATAAAATTTCTAATATTGAGTGATTAAAAAAATATTTATTTGTCACTAAAGTTAAAAAATTGAGTACAATCTATTCGACCTATAACTTTCCAACATAAATTAAACTATATGCCAATAACATCGTTTAAATTGTGATAAATCATATAACAAAACAAATATATAAAATAACTTATTACTAAATATTAATGGTTCAAAATATTTAATAAAATGAATAAACAAAAATAAATAAAATGATATGGTTTACAATTTGATATAAAAGAAAATATGATAGAGTATATAACAAAATTGAAAAAAAAATGAATATAACGAAACATAAGTTTTTTTATAAAAAAAAACAATGATTATGATTTATATTAATTATAAAAATTATAAAATAATTTGAAGGTGAAGAACAATTATAATAATTGATGAAAACAATCGAGAAAAAATAGTAACATAAAAGATAACAAATAGTTTTGAAATAATAAAATTAAACTGAGGATATTTTAGTAAATATAATAATTTTTAAATATCAAAACTAATATTCCCTCCCCTCCCCTCCAAATCCCTCCAATTCGGAGGGAACCAAAAAATGTGTTTTGGAGGGATTTTGCTCCCCTCCCCTCCCCTCCCCTCCCCTCCTAAAATTTGAACCAAACATATTTAATTAAAAATTTTCCCTCCCCTCCCCTCCCCTCCCCTCCCCTCCTAAAATTTGAACCAAACATATTTAATTAAAAATTTTACAATAATACTGTATTAAACTAGTGAACTTATCACTTTATCATTTAGAGTAAAAGTTTATTTTAGTTCTAAAACAATTATATGAAATTTTTTAAAACATTTGATTGAATACAAAGCCAACTTAAATCATCTTATGTCACACACACAAACTAAATAAAGAAATTTTTATAAATATACGGAGTATTTATTTCCTATCATCATTTTCTAATTTACCGTAATATTCAATTTCAAATTAGTTATCTTATCTTCTATTTTTGTAACGTTGGTTTCTTTTTTTAATACACCAACCAAATAAAATAGCCTTTAATTATAGTCAATGACTAAATGGAATTACATTTTTTTTTAAGATATAAAGGTGGTGTTGTCAATTTGCTGCGGTGATACTTTCAACGTATACTTATCTTTCCGGTTCATTATCCTTATTCAAGCCAAAATTATATTTTAATTAGCAAAAAGGTTCGAGAATTGACACGTGTCCATGTATAAGAGGATCATATTCTTAGACGCGTTAAACGCGTGTACTCTTATCCGAGTTTTTCAGTTTCAACGTTTCTTCTTCAATCTTTCATTTATAAATAACAAAGATCTCTAATTTTTCTTTCAACCTACAATTTCAAATTCTCGACTCCTTTTTCTTCTTCTGCTCAATCTCATCAATCATAATTTTTCATTCATTGATCTTAATTACTACGCCAGAAATGAGTTTTAGCAGCGCACCCTTTAGCAGCGCTTCTTAAAAAACCGCTGCTAAAGGGTGAGTAAAAAAAAAAAAGAAAAAAAAATTCCTACCAAAGACAGCGCTTTTGAAAAAGCGCTGCTAAAGGGGGGCCCTAAGAAAGCGATTTTTAAAAAGCGCTGCTAAAGGGGTACCCTAAGAAAGCGCTTTTAAAAAGCGCTGCTAAAGGGGGACCCTAAGAAAGCGCTTTTAAAAAGCGCTGCTAAAGGGGGCCCCTTTAGCAGCGCTTTTTCTATAAAGCGCTGCTATATGGCATTGCTAAGGCACCCTAAGAAAGCGCTTTTAAAAGCGCTGCTAAAGGCCTTTAAAAGCGCTGCTATAGGTATTAGTATTATAATTTTAAAATACCCTCCAGAATTTTTAGAGAAACAGAACAGTCGTGCATTTCTTTTCTTCTTTCTTTCTCCTCTGGCGAACGACCTATTCAAAGTTTCGTTTCTGTTGCCGTCATCCGCCGTCGACCGTCGCCCTCTTCCGTTGGATTGCGCCGCCGTCGCCGTTCACCGTCCGTTTTCGAGTCTGCATTGCATTGCATTTCCACCATTGTTAAGGTATGTGAAGTTTTACTATGGTTTTCTTGTTTATTTATCTTTTCACCATTGTTGGTATTTGAAGATATTAAAGGTTTTGAAGGTTTTTCTTAATAATTTTATCTAAATATTGATGGTTTTTCTTTTCACCATTGTTGGTATTTGAAGATATTAAAGGTTTTGAAGGTTTTTCTTAATAATTTTATCTAAATATTGATGGTTTCTGAGTTGTTGACTAAATAGGTAAGAAAAATTATTAATAACTCATAGTAAAATTATTAATGTTGTTTGATGGTTTCTTTGCATAAAATTATTAATGTTGTTGACTAAATATTGATGGTTTCTGAGTTATTGATGGTTTCTGAGCTGTTGTTGTTTTTATTGAGTTATTGAAGGTTTAGTGAAGGTTTTTAGTGTTGTTTTGTATTGAAGGTTTGAGGACATGCAAGTAAATTTAAGTTCAAGTATGATACGTATACTATTGTTTTTGTTGTTGTGTAGATATGTTACGTTTGAGGACATGCAAGTAAATTTTAGTGTTGGTACGTATACTGTTGTTGAGTTATTGTTTTTGTTGTTGAGTTCAAGTATGATACGTATATTGTTGTTTTGTATTGAAGGTTTGAGGACATGCAAGTAAATTTTAGTGTTGTTGTTGTGTAGAAATGAGTTATTGAAGGTTTAGTGAAGGTTTTATATGTTGATATGTTATTATGTTATTATGATGGATTTCTCAATGTTTATATGATATATATGTTATTATGGTTTTATATGTTTAGTTAGGATTTCTCAATGTTTAGTAAGGGTGTCATTTTGGTTTAAGGATTATCTAGTAATTTTAATATGATTTGTTTTGGTGGATTATCTAGTATTTTTAATATGATTTGTCTTGGTTAATTATTAATATGATTTTAATAAAATTTATATTTTGTCTGCTATAGGGGTTACCTGTGAAGAGCAAAGTTGTGATCGTTTTCAAGCATCCTATTGCGTAGCATTCTTAGAAGTTAGTGATTTCCTTACAGGTATTCTCTATTTTGTTTAACTTTTATAGTTTAGTGTAGATTACTCAATTAGTATGGATAAAAAATGGATGTCTGGTAATCGATTGTCAAAAGAGTACGAGAATGGGGTATCGAAGTTCGTTAAGTTTGCTGTTGAACACGCCAAAGACCCCAGTAGGATCACATGTCCTTGCTTAGGATGCTGTTATGGGCGTCGAGTTGACGTCGTTCAGTTGGAATCTCATTTAATGAGACATGGAATTGATCGAAGTTACACATGTTGGACATTACACGGTGAAATAAGTAACGAGAATGTTGAACCCCGGAATAATACGACATGTGCTTCAAAGGACAATGGCAGAGATACATATGATTGTGATCGAGTCGAAGAGATTGCAGAAGCACTTGAAGAAGATCTTCAAGATTGTCCCAAGATGTTTGAGAGGTTGGTAAGCGATGCAGAGAAACCGTTGTATAAAGGTTGCACTACTTTCACAAGATTGTCCGCGGTATTAAAGTTGTACAATTTAAAGGCGGGTAATGGATGTTCGGATAAAAGTTTCACAGAGTTGTTAGCCCTACTTCAAGAGATGCTTCCGGAGGATAATGTTCTTCCCAATCGAACCTATGAAGCTAAAAAAATGTTATGCTCTATTGGCATGAGCTATGATAAGATACATGCTTGTCCAAATGATTGCATTTTGTTTCGAAATGAATATGCATCATTAAACGAGTGTCCTAAATGCGGTGTATCTCGGTATAAGAAAAAATTGTCACCAGCAAAAGTATTATGGTATTTTCCTATAATTCCGAGATTCAGACGCATGTTTCGTAGTGAAACAGATGCAAAACACCTGACTTGGCATGCAGATGATAGAATTGTAGATGGGAAGTATCGACATCCGGCAGACTCACCACAGTGGATGAAAATTGATAATGATTATCCTGATTTTGGAGAAGAAGCTAGAAACCTTCGCTTGGCATTATCGAATGATGGAATGAATCCGCATGGTCTGCAGAGTATCTCACATTCTACCTGGCCTGTAATTATTATGATTTATAACCTACCTCCATGGCTATGTATGAAGCGTAAGTACATGATGTTATCTATGTTAATTTCTGGCCCTAAACAACCAGGGAATGACATAGACGTATACCTGACACCTCTAATCGAAGACTTAAAGAGTTTGTGGGAGAATGGTGTAGAGGTTTATGATGGATATAGGAAAGAAAGTTTCAATTTGAGGGCGATGTTGTTTGGCACAATTAATGATTTCCCAGCATACGGAAATCTATCGGGGTATAGCATTAAAGGTCAATGTGCGTGTCCTATCTGTGAAGAAAACACAGATTGGACGCGGTTGGAATTTGGTCAGAAGAATGTCTTTCTTGGTCATCGTAGATTCTTAAATTCTAGTCATCACTACCGTGGGTGGAGAAAAGCATTCAATGGAGATTCAGAACAACGTAAAGCTCCACCTACATTGACCGGCGAACAAATTTTTGAAAAGGTGAAAGATGTGAGTACTAAGTTTGGCAAGCCTTTTGCTCATACGCTTGTCACGCATGGGTGGAAGAAGAGGTCAATTTTGTTTGAGTTGCCGTATTGGAAGTCGTTGTATGTAAGACATTTTCTTGATGTTATGCATATTGAAAAAAATGTATTTGAAAGTGTTATTGGTACGTTACTCAATATACAAGGAAAGTCTAAGGATGACCTTAAAGCAAGAAAGGACTTGGTAGCAATGGGAATAAGAAATGAATTAGGACCCTTGAAGAAAGGAAACCGCACATATCTACCATCTGCTGCTTATACTTTATCTAGAAAGGAGAAAAAGATATTGTGTAAGTTTCTGAGTGAAGTTAAAGTTCCAGAAGGATACTCTTCAGATATTAGAAGACTTGTTTCTATGAAAGACCTCAAGTTAAAAATTTTAAAGACACATGATTGCCATGTTATAATGGAACACTTTCTACCAATAGGTATACGTTCTATTTTGCCAGAAAAAGTGAGAGGCGCAATAACTAAATTGTGTTTCTTCTTTAGGTCAATATGTAGTAAGGTGATAGATCCTGCGATCTTACCAACATTGCAAAGAGAAATAGTTATTACTTTGTGCGAGCTTGAAATGTATTTTCCTCCATCATTTTTTGACATAATGGTACATCTAGTTGTTCATCTTGTGAAAGAGACACAACTATGTGGACCTGCCTATATAAGATGGATGTACCCTGTTGAACGTTATATGAAAATATTGAAAGGGTATGTGAAAAACCGAAGTCGACCAGAGGGATGTATTATTGAACGATACATTGTTGAAGAAGCTATTGAGTTTTGTACTGAATATTTGTCCAACGTTCAATCCATTGGCCTCCCAAAATCTCATGTTGTTGAAAAAATAGATGGTAAACAGTTAATTGGAAATAAAGTTGTGACAGTTTCAAGGGATGAACGGGAGCAAGTGCATTTGTATGTTCTGCACAATGACATTGAGGTTGAGCCGTATGTTGAAATGCACAAGGACGTTCTCCGAGGTTTAAATCTGAATAGAAATGAAAATTGGATAGTACGTGAGCACAATCGAAGTTTTATAACATGGTTCAAGAAGCATATTTTTTCAAAGTTTTATTCTGATCCCGCTTCAATAACAGAAAGGTTGAGATGTTTAGCATATGGTCCAAGTTTGCATGTGTTTTCTTATAGCGCATACACAATTAATGGATACACATTTTATACCAAGGAACAAGATGATAAAAGTACAATGCAAAATAGTGGTGTCACCGTGCTTGCCGAAGCAATGCACATTTCCTCGTATTATGGGGTTATCAAGCGCATTTGGGTGTTTGATTATGAGAAGTTTCAAATTCCTATCTTTGGATGCAAGTGGATTGAAAATAATAGTGGCATACAAATGGATAAATCAGGTTTTTTGAAAGTGGATCTTAATAAGGTGGGGTACAAAGATGAGCCTTTTATTCTAGCCACGCAAGCTAAACAAGTGTTCTATGTCACTGATCCGACAAGTACGAAATGGTCTATAGTTCTTTTTTCCAACAAAGTAATCAATTATAACATTGGAGAAAAGGGGGATGTTTATGTTGAGAATGAATCTTATATTATAGATGATCCAGATGAGAATATTAGAACGGGCAGATCATATATTAGAAATTATCATAACGAGGGAATTTGGATCAATCCATTTGTCCGTGTTGTTAAGAGACAAGTAAACCCCGTTACAACGAAAAAAATAAAGAGATGTTAAAGGTACTTGTAACATGTTTTTCTTATTTACACATGTCTTATTTATACCATGTTTTTCTTATTTCTTATTTATATCATGTTTTTATTATTTACATATTTGTTATGTATATATTTGTTATTTACATATTTGCATGTCATTCATTTGATACTTTGATTTTTCTGAATTACAGGTATATATATTATGGCCAGCAACGAGGAAACATCACATGATGGAAAACAAACAACAAAAGACGTGGAAGGCGATATTAAAAGAGGCATAACAATTATGAAAAAAATCATCCGTGCGAGAGATAAAGGAGTAAAGTATGATGTCCATTGGAATGAAAGAGATCAGTTAGTTGAGCCTAACGGTGCGTTGCTAACAAGTTACATCGGAGCACTTGTACGTTCGCAAGTTCCGATTACTTGCGATAATTGGAGAATTGTTTCATTACAACCGGCTAAAGATAAGATTTGGACCGAGATTCAGGTATAATATTGGAATTGTTTAATTATTGTTGACATTTACGTCTTTAAATTAAATATACTAACTGTTATATGTATGTGTGTTTGTTTGCAGAGATCTTTCAATATTGAAGATCGTAGGAGAAAATATTGTATTCAATTGGCCGGAAAACGCTTGAGGGGATTTAGAGCGTTTTTAACAAACAAGTTTCTAAAAGATTCTGAAGGAAACTTTGTTGACTCGGAGCGTCCGATGAAGTACGCGGATTTGATTTCGGAGGAAGAATGAGAGACGTTTGTTGCAAAGCGAAGACAAAAGAATTTGAAGTAAGTACAACTTATCATGAACTATGTATAGTATATATACTTCTTCCATGTACAGGAGTTCTGATAAACTTGTTTTTTCAGGTTGTTAGTGGCGTAAATCGTCAACGGGCATCAAATCCCGCATATCCATACAGAAAGGGCCGGTTGGGATATACACGATTAGAACAAAAAATAGTAAGTACATATAAATGCTTTAATATGATATATTTACAAAAAATAGTAAGTATATATAATAGGATATAATGCTTTATTATCCGTCTTAATGCGTAGTTGGAAGAGGAGAAGAGTGATGTGACATCTCTTCCGGACCATGTTGTATGGAAGGCTGCCCGTGTGGGACGAGATGGAGTCGTTCAGGAAGAAGTTCAACAAGTCTTTGAACAATGTGTAAGTACAACGTTATCTTTGTCAGTAACTGATCAAAAGTGTGTAATATATTTATATATGTTTTTATCTATATTTCAGGAGACTCTGTCCCATACCATAACTCCCGCCGAGGACGATGATTGCAGGAGCTTACTGAGCCGGGTGCTGAATATTCCTGAGTATTCTGGGCGTGTGAGGGGTAAGGGATTTGGTGTCACTCCATCCAAACTGTATAAGCAGCCAAAGAAAAAAAATCCAACCAATAAAGAAGTGATGGATACTTTGGAGGAATTGAAAGCGCAAATCCGTGAATTACAGAAGGATAAGGAGAAATACATGTCGGAAAGACGCGCTCCAGAAGGTAGAGCTACTTGTGACAAAGATAGTATCGGTTGTCCACAGAAGCTTCCAGAGGTAATTGTATATATTACATTGAAATTAATTTAGCACACTTTACTTAATATACACATTAACTGATCATTATTTGTTTAGGGCATTTCACTTTGCCGACTATATTTATCGTCACCTACTCATCGAATGGTTGGCAAGGGAAAGGTGCATAACTTTCTGGGAGACTTACTTCACCACAAACCGCTCCCTTCTGGATTTTTGAAAGTATCTATTGATATTGCATTAGAGGGGAGTGTGTTGTTGCCTATACCAGATGATATTTCAGACGCAATAGGAGCGTATGTGGCATGGCCGGCAAATCTGATTTGCATAGATGATGAGGTAGGTTGAACCTTTTAATACTCAAATGTTTTATGATCCATACATGAAAGTTATTCTTACATCTACATTTTCTTATTTACATGATGATCTTAGACTCCTACAAAATCCAAATCAAAAGATGATAGAATTATTGTGTGGGATACCGATTCAGCTGCATCAAAGAAACAGGCACTACTACAGTTACATGACTATCTTGTTATACATTAATTACTGAACTTATATATGACTTTTAGGTTCATGATTAGCAGTCGCAACAAGTCAGCAAGGGTAAGATGCCTGAAACTTCCAAGGTTCCCAGGAAAGCAATTGTTCCTCGATCTAGGATGTGCCTTGAAACATATGTCGGAATATCAGATGTGCCTGAGGGTGACGTCCGTCAAATACACATGGAGGCAGGTATTTTCGGTTTTGAATATCCTGAAACAATTGCTAAGGAGGATTTTGATCAGGTTTTCAACCATTCTGAATTGGGCGTCGGTGTTATGCATTCATACATCAGGTACTTCGATCCATTTTAATTAAATAATTGAACATTTTAAAATTTGCTCGTTTAACTGAATATTCTAATGTTGATTATGTTTTTTTAGGTTCTTGTATGACAAGTTATTGGTCCCGAATGAATTGACTTCAGTATTCGCATTCTTATCTGCTAGCTGTGTTAACTCACGTATAATAGACCAGTCACCAGATACAGTCAAAGAGTACACAATGCAGAGATTTAAGTGCGCGACTACGGAGAAGTTGTTCTTGTTGCCATATAATACTGGTCATGGGTTAGATTTTATTCTAAATTCATTTATTATAATTGTTCGATTTTTCCCTTTCTATATATATAACATTTCCGTCTAAACTGTTGTCTTATTTTATAGTGGACATTGGTTGTTGATCGCAATTGATCCGACGAAAGAAATAGTGTATTATATAGATTCATTGGATGGCGATACAACAAAATATGAAAATCTGAGGAACTTTGTTGATACGTAAGTGATGAGATATACTGTTGTCTTTAAGTATATATCTTTATTTATTATGTGACATTATTCTAAATATGCGTTTATATTATGTTAGAGTTATACAAATATTCAGAGCACAAAGAGATGCAACGGTGCCAAAAAGTAAGGCTAACAACATCAACTGGATCAGAGTGGAGGTATATTTTCGCATGTTTGACTGTTATAGTGGTTCTACTTGATAAAACTATTTAAACTATATATCCGGATAAATGTTCGTTTGTTTTTTCCATTTACAGTGTCCTCGGCAGCGCAATGGTATTGACTGTGGATATTTTGTACTGCGCTTTATGAGGGAAATTATTCTTTCTAGTCAACTTGAGATTCCAGTCATGGTATGGATCAATTCATTATATAAGTTATATGATTCATTTTGATAATTATCCGATACTTCATCTGAGTAATTATTTTTAAACTTAAATCTTATTCGATCTGTTATATTATGTAGTATTTTGATGAATTCAAGTGCGCTACTTACACGAAAGCAAAATTGGAAGAAATTAAAGAGGAATGGTGTCAATTTATTCTTGGGTTGAGAATTGCATAGAGTTATCGGATTGAAAGACTTGTAATTATATGTGAATTGAATGTATTTGTGTTGTTGTAATTCTGAGGATCGAATTTTGTTGTAACATATTTAAATAGGTTTATGTGTATATTAAAATGTTTATGAACAAAGTCATGAGTTACAATGTATCCAAAGTTTTGAATTGTACATATAAGGCCAAAGTTTGAATTATATATTTAAGGCCAAAGTTTGAATTGTATTTATAAGGCCAAAGTGTTGAAATAAAGGCCTGAATTATAAGCAGGTTTGTGTAATATAAGCAGGTTGTTGGTAAAATATACAAAACAGGGTGAATATTTTTTTAAAAAAAAATTTTAAAATTTGGGACATTAGACAGCGCTTTTACATAAAAGCGCTGCTAAAGGTCACAAACATTACGATACAAAAGCGCTGCTATAGGTTTGGAAGGGGGGGGGGGGGGTCTAAGACAACGCTTGTAAAAAGCGCTGCTAAAGGGTGGGCTATGGCACCGCTTTGTAAAAGCGCTGCTAAAGGGGGTGTCTAAGACAGCGCTTTGTGAAAGCGCTGCTAAAGGGGGGGATGGTTGGGGGAATTATGCAGCACTTACAAAAGCGTTGCCTTTACCTTTAGTAGCGCCATTTTTGGCAGCGCTGCTAAAGGCCAAAAAAAGCGCTGCTAAAGGTCTTTTTTGGCATAGTGAATATTCTGAAAATGGCAAGTGGAAATAACAATTATAATGGATATGCCCATGGTCCTCCACCACCAGGAGCATATCCTACACCACCAGGAGCATATCCTCCACCTGGACACGGCTACCCTCCACATCAAGGGGGTTATCCTCCGGCTGGTTATCCTCTAGCCGGTGGTTATCCTCCGACTGGTTATCCTCCCGCCGGCAGTTATCCTTCAGCCGGTGGTTATCCTCCTGTCGGCGGTTATGATTATCCACCTACTGGTTATCCTGGTTTGCATGCTCCACCGCATGCCCCAGATATGATTCCTTTCTTTCTTAAGAATATTGCTTTTACCATCTAAAAATTGGTAGCTTCGCATTTACAGTTTGTTTTTCGTTTGTATGTTATTTATGCATAGTTTTAATCATAAATATAACTTCATTGCCTTACAACAGGGTCTTCTGGGCAGGTCGGAATAGTGGTGTAGGTATGGGTGCAATGGGTGCAATGGGTGGAATGGGCGGATTGATTGCTGGTGCCGCCGCTGCTTATGGTGCTCACCGTGTTTCCCATGGGAATTATGGACATGGAGGATATGGTCAGATGGGCCAAGGAAAATTCAAGCGTGGAAAATACGGCAAGGGTGGGAAATTTAAAGGGGGCAAGGGTGGGAAATTTAGAGGGAGAAATTTTGACAAGGGTGGGGATGAGGAAGAGGAAGAGGATGAGGAGTAATCCTATCCATCTATGTATATACAATCATGACCTCTAAAATCACTGCTGTCGATTACTTTTATAAATAATCATTATATTTATTTGTAAGATGCCAATTTATAATTGGTTGAACTAATTATTTTTTTTCCAATTACTTTTATAAATAATCATTATATTTATTTGTAAGATGCCAATTTATAATTGGTTGAACTATTTTCTTTTTTAATTCTAATTTTTTTTTCATTCTAGTGGTGGTTACTTGTTTAAATCCGGTACAATGAAAATTGGATGATGCAATGTTTATAGAGTATATGTCTTTCTTTATTTTCCATCCAAAAAAATGTACACACCTCAATCATTAGTAGATTATAGAGTATTTATTTTGATCTTTGAATGTGTGATGCATTCTAACGTAGTCCTTGAATTTTTTCAAATGTCTCTTTTATTGTAATTTTAAACTTAATTGATTAAAAAAAAGATATTTAAAGAATAATATGACTAATAAAGACATACTTGATGATAAAAAAATTAATTGAAGATATTTGAGTGCGTGTTTACAATTTTAATGATAATGTTGACTTGATAAGCACGATAATTTGTTTTTCATTTTTACACGTATTAAAAAATAAATAAATAATATGTATAAATTTTCTTTATAATAATATAGAGTAAAATCAAAATATTTGGTTCCCTCTTATCCCAAACCAACATCAATAAGACTATAGCCTGCACATTTTTTTAATCCTTGGTCATAGATAGATTGTCTCAATTCAGTAGCATCTTTCCAGCTTCCTGTAGAAACATACATATTTGACAATCATATATAATATCCAACATTCAAAAGAGATAGTTGCATACACTCAAAAGCATTCCCCATACACCTGAACTTGCTTTGGATTGTAACCCTTTTGTAAACTCATAAGCCTCATCAATTTTACTAGATCTTCCTAACATGTCAACCACATAAACTTGATGCTCAACCTCAGGTTTTATGCCGTATTTCTCCAACATAGATTCATAGTACCGAAGTCCTTGGCTCACGAATCCAGAATGGCTGCATGCAGATAAAAGACTAACAAATGTGCTTTTGGTTACTTTAATTCGTGACTCACACATCTCATGGAAGAGTTTGATAGCTTTTTCTCCATTTCCATGATTACCATATGCAGCAATCATTGAATTCCAAGCTGAGTCTGACTTAGTAAGTTTTTAATTAACTTTGGAGCATGTAGTATATTGTTTAGGATAAAAGGGGGTGTGGAGGTTTTATGTGTGCACTACCAAGGCCATAAATTGGAATAGAGTGGCCACTTCCGACTATTATATTATTATTTTTGCTCAATTTAAAATAAGACGAAAGATTACCTTGCGATGATGTCATATGAGAAGTGGCTCCGGTGTCCATATACCAAGATTGATCAGGCTGAGCAAGATTGAGGGTGTGTAAAGCAGTTTCAATATCAGTTGGGCTGGGCGCATTAACATTATAAGCAGTCTGTTGTGGTTTTGGCCCAAGGATTCCTCCTTGTTGAGTCTGTGCAGTATTAGTGGGCCCACTCCCATTGTAAGATGGATAAGGGCAAGGTGGTATATTCCATGGAGCCCATTGTTGCCATGGCATCCATTGTTGCCACTGTTGTTGACTCTGACCACGACCCCCGCCGTTGAAATGATTGGGACCGGTCCGACTTCCCCTCCCATAGTTTCGGCCACCGTTGTTACAGTTATTCTTTTTGCCTCGATTGACTTGAGAGGTGTTGGATGGTGGGTAACGATTTTGATAAGTGTAACCAGGAGAGGAATGGTGAGGAAAGTCATCATTTGACAGTGTAGTTTTAGCCATGAGGGTCGCCGGAGTGGAGGAAGAGCCAGAGTCACGAGCAGCTCGCTGAAGCATCGTAGATTCTTCAAGTTCAAGTCTTGATTTTGCGGTTGCAAAGGTTGGAAGAGGATCGTGTTGTTGGATGTATGTTACGAACCCGGCATAAGCCTCGGTGATACCAGAGATCATTTTTAATACCAAACGAGTATTTGTGACTGGAGAATCAACGTTTGTGAGTTGATCGGAGAGGAGCTTGAGACGGTTGCAATAGGCTTTGGTGGAGGGAAAATCTGCCAGATTGGTATGGCTAAACTGGTTTTCAAGTTGAACGGCCCGTGAGTGCTTGTTATCATTGAACATAGCAGTGATACGATTCCAACATAGTTCTGCGGTATCGTTAATCACAAGAACATAATGGAGTATGTCTTGTGTGACAGTTGCATACATCCATTGCCACACAACAGAATCTAGACGATTCCGAAGGTCGGGATCGTTGGCTTTGACGATGGCTGCCTCAGCACGAGCTTGCTCGTCAATAGGTGGTATGATGTGATCAAGCACATTATGAACACGCGCTTGCACAGTGAATAGAGCAGACCAAGAGAGATAGAGATCGGAGTCATTATCCAACGTCACTGGTATTATGTTTTTGACGTTGGTAATGGCGAAAGCAGAATGGAAGTTGGTTTTTGCCACAAGAGGGAATTGGTTCGTCCTTGACGAAGTGCCGTCACCGTTGGATGGGGGAAGAAGAAGAGGTGTTAGTCATGGTGGAATAGAAAAGCTACAGTGGCTAAGAGGGATATATTTGGATCGTGTAGTCTGACCAAGGTCCGATCGATAGGCTCTGATACCATATTAGAGTTTGGCCTAACACAACCTTATAAAACCGGTTGGTAAGATGAGGGGTGCCACTCTATATAAACTATTTCAATGCTCTATCTCCAACCAATGTGAGACGTTAGGATCTTCATAATAATATCCACAAATAAAATAAATTTATATTTAAATATCTGTTTGTTAATGGATATGGATACGAGTTTAATGATATTCGTGTCCGCGGATATTCATACCCGTTAATAAATTATAAAAATTATTTAAATATCATTAGTTTATTATACATTATCTTTTCATATTCTAAAAAAATTAGTCTTCTTATATATATATATATATATATATATATATATATATATATATATATATATATATATATATATATATATATATATATATATATATATATATATATATATATATATATATATATATATATATATATATATATATATATATATATATATATATATATATATATATATATATATATATATATATATATATATATATATATATATATATATATATATATATATATATATATATATATATATATATATATATATTATAAATTTTCTTTAAAGAAAATCTTTTACATTTCATTCAAATTCTATTAGTCATTTTATATTTAAACTCTTTTATTTGTTTGGTTAAAAATAAAATGTATGGATATTATATTTGGATCTAATTATGATTTGATTAATAAGAAGAAAATTAATGTGATAAAATTTTATTGTTAAATTTAGAGCGAATTGTATGGATGTTATGTGATAATAAGTTTGTGTCTTTAAAAGAAGTTAAAAGTATTTTTTATAAAAAAAATATTATTCATAGATATATGTAAATATCCGCATAAACCATAAAATTCTATTTAACAGATATCAACGTAGATATGGGACGGATATGGATATCACATTTATTCAACGGAATAGATACATATATCATAATATTCGTCCTTATGGATATTCATTTATATCTCTAGCTCGAGTTATTATAAGAGAAGATTTAAGATGATAGATCTAACATAGATGATCAGAACTCTATTTGAGATGAGGTCGTACGAGAACTTGAAGAAAGTGAAGGGAAAATAAGTGTAGAGGATAAACGATTTGTTGTTGAGGATGTATGGTATAGTTTATTGATCCAAAAATGGCAAAAACTAGTGTAATGTGCAAGATCTATAACAATTAAAAATCACAGAGTTTGCCATAACTACAAAATTTGGGGTGTCAAAATAAAAAAAAAATTATAAAAATTATTTCAAAACATTGATATAATTTGTTAGTAGATTGGTGATTAATATTATGTTTAGATAACCCCTTGGCTAGGGTTCTACTCATAAACACATTAGTTTTTTAGATTTTTATTTAAAAAATCTTTAAATTTTGTATATATTAGATTAATTTAATTTAAATTTTTGTTTACCGCTTACTAATATGAAATTAATTTTATTTTCTACTTTTATTATATATTAAATTAATTTTATAAATAAATCAATTAGATTTTATCAAATAGATTCATATTATTATTTAAAATAATCTATTAGATGTTAAAATAAATTAAATAAATTGGATGCATTTATATTTTTAAAGAAATTTCTAAATTTAATTGCTAAGATGCGAAGGTTTATTGAAAAGATTCATTTAGTAGTTTTAAGTATATAAAGTGATCTGATCTGATCAGAAGGGGATCACGGGCTGATCACACTCTATTGGACTGCTACTTGTTCACCGATGATGAGGAAGAGAAGGGGGTGTACATTCAAGACACTCCGATGTCAAAGTAAGGAATTGGACAGAGTGAGAACAAAGTACAGAAATAGGGTAAGAAGTGAATTACCTGACCTTCTTGAGGAAGAGGGTATTTATAGAGAGACCCCAGCGTTGGATCAACGGTCACTTGTGTTGGGCTGGATTGCCAGACCCAACCCAGGTGACTGCTAGGACTTACGTGGCGTAGTGAAGACCAGGATGTGGTCTTCGCCCTAGTCCAACTGTCCCATGATCTCCGGAAAGTGGGTTTGACCTGCTCTTTCGGAGGTGGGCAGTTGGTTGGTGACGTGTCCCCGCAGAGGGGAGCACGTGGAGAACGTGTGAGGGACACGTTGTCCTGCCCGCGGGGGACAGGTCTTGTCCTTGGAGGGTAGAGTTCTCTGAGCAGGGAGTCTCCAGCCCGTCGTAGTTGGGGTAGGCCTTCCTCGAAGGGAGGCCTTTCTGACTCGTCGGGGACCTCGTGCCGACGCGGTACTCGAACTGGATAGGGCCTGGTGGAACATTATTGGACTGGGCCCGGGTGGTCAGCCCGGGGCCCAGGCCAGAACATAAAGAATGG
Organism: Lathyrus sativus; assembly: GCA_963859935.3. Lineage (NCBI taxonomy): Eukaryota > Viridiplantae > Streptophyta > Magnoliopsida > Fabales > Fabaceae > Lathyrus > Lathyrus sativus. The sequence continues at coordinate 543,703,431 of OZ012736.1, forward strand.
ATTGAAATTTTTTATATTTTTAAATGAATGAATCAGATTCAATTGATTAATTAGTTTTGTATTTAACAAATAAATTAAATAACTTAATAAATGAATGAATGATAGATTTATAGATGACTGTGTAACATAATTTTGTGTAAAAGAAGTTGAAAAAAAACTTTTTTATAAAAGCTTTAAAAATTTGATGTGAATATTTATTCTTAAAATATTATTTTAAATATTTCATCATTTTATTAAATTATTTTTAATATAAAAATTTTAAAAAAACCACTTAACTATTTCAAATAATTTTTTTATAAAAATTATCTTTGAGATACAATTCTTTAAAAGAAATTGGATTTCGATTATATTTTAATATTTAATATTGTATGTATATGTTATAAAATTTTAAAATTAATCTTTTAATTTATAAAAAATGAATATAAAAAGATTTATAATATTTTAAAAAATGATTTTATAAAATCTATTTTTAAAGTTAAATAAAAAATAAAAAACTTTTAAAGATAAAACAAACAGCTCTAAGTTGGGGGAAAATGCAGAAAGTGGGTGAGAATAATAAAATAGTAGAGTGGGATTAACAAGAACATTTTATTTAAGACATCATTATTACGTTCAAAATCAGCTGGGCTGATGGATACTGGTTGTAAAATGTAAAGCCCCGACTAGTTCACGAAATTTTATCCCATGCCCCTACAATTATATCTATACCCCTACATTAATATTTTTTGGACCAATTATAATTTTTTTTTAATATTGTTAATTATAATTTTTTTTTAATATTATCAATTATAATTTTTGAACATCTATTAATAAATTTTTTTTAATATCTATGCCCCTACAATTATAAAATTTTTGTCGTAAACAATATTGGACCAATTATCTATTTTATAACAATATTGGTCCAATATTAAAAAATTTTTTTTAAACAATATCAATATCATATAACTGGGCTGATGGATACTGTTTACGATATATTTTTTTTAATATTGTCAATTATAATTTTTTTTATTTACTATCCTATCATATAATTTATTAAAAATTAAAATTAACATTTATATAATATTGTCAAATATTATAATATTTTTAATCATCTTAACGTTGATTTTTTAATTCTATTCATAAATTCAAATCAAAAGTAGAATATATAATATACAATTATAGTTCTTAGTCATTTAATTTTATTTAATCCAATATCAAAAAATTATTTTAAGTTTCTGGATTCAAACATTGACCGAAACATATATTAATCATTCTTTAAATTATGAGTATTTGAAAACTATATATTTAAGGAAAAAATCTGCATTCAACAAGCAAAAAATGAATTGATGTCCAATAATAATTTTTGTCAATAATTTATTTTAAAATTTAATAGTTCAGATTCATTCTTATTTTATTACATAAAAATAACTATTATATATATATATATATATATATATATATATATATATATATATATATATATATATATATATATATATATATATATATATATATATATATATATATATATATATATATATATATATATATATACACACACACACATATATATATATATATATATATATATATATATATATATATATATATATATATATATATATATATATATATATATATATATATATATATATATATATATATATATATATATTATAATAATAATTACAATAATAAAAAACTTAATAATATTGATAATAATAATAATAATATAGTTCCAACAAGCAAATAATGAAAAAGGTTATGATATATTTGTTTTTTACACACTTGTCTCAACTATTTTATTAATAATACTTTTATTCTAATTTAAATTATCAGTATATGAAAACTATATATTTAAGACAAAAATATGAATTTATTGAGCAAGAAAAAAATGAATTGATGTTCAATAATGAATTTTTAATATAAAATAAAAGATGAATGGGGGAGAGAGAAAAATGACACATAATGTCAATAATTTATTTTAAATTTTAAAAATTAAAAAAAAGAATATGAAACAGAAGATATTTTAGTCTTCCGGTGAACAAACGAAAAAAATATGAACCGGAAGACTTACAAAAAATCTTCCGGTGAACAAAAAAAATTGTAAACCGGAAGAGTTCCAAAAAATCTTCCGATGAACAAAAGAAAAAATATGAACCAGAAGACTTGCAAAAAGTTTTCCGGTGAACAAAGAAAAAAATTATAAATTTTTATACTATGGTATTTTGGTCTAAAAAATTTTATATAAGGGTATGGGTATAATTGTAGGGGTATGGAGTAAAATTTCCACTAGTTCATATTCATTTTTTATTTATTCTTTTACTTTATATGCCTCTAATTTGAACAATTTACTTGAAACCCCTGAAATTACACTTGAAACCCCCACATATTTTAAAATGACACTGTAATTTTTTTATAAATTATCTTTCACATATTTAAAATAGTTACTCTTTATGAATCAATAAAAAAACTAAAAACCCAATAATTTTTGAAATATTTAGTAGAAATCAAAACTTTTTTTTTTGACAGAACGGTTGGGATTTAACCGATTTTTTTTAATAAACATAATATTTGTATATATGTTTATACCACATTTTTTAAAACTCCAGTACGTATTTTCATTGACACCAAATTTATATAATATCTGATCTATTGAATTTTTTTGGCACCCTTAAAACTATGATAGGCTTCTTTTTTTTTTTCCTTTTCATTTCAGCTCTGTCAAATAGATGAAGATAAGATGAATGAAGTTCATAATGATTTTACATTAATTTTCACAACTATAGATATATTGGCTCATTTAACATTTTAAAAAAAATTATGTAGGTTTATCATTAACTTATTTTATATTATAATTGATATAGATTTTCGTTCTAACTTAATGGATTATAATGGACACAAAGTATTGGCCGACAACACGATATTCTTGTAGATATCATTTGCTCTAATACAATAAATCGTGTAAGAGGCAGAGGCGACAAAATAATTCTTAGTTGTGAGAAAGAAAAAAAATTACAAGAACAAAGAAAAACCTATCGTTATTTGTTGCAAAAGGATCAAGTGCCCTTTATTAGTAATAATTCATATTTTATTATATTATTTTCTTAAGCCCATAAGTTTGTTAGAGGGTATTTTAGTATTTTATCTTATTCTAGTAACCCTAGTTTTAGCTTATAAATAGGGTGACAATCATTGTAACTCTTAATCCTGTTTCTTCTGCCGTCATTCTCTTTAATAGAATTTTTCCCTATTTTCATTATTCTATCTTTGCACCAACAATTGGTATCTAGAGCTCCGGTTCAGATTCATTGGGAAACACGGGAAACACGAGTGAACGTGAGGTCTTGTGTGTTTGATTTTGATTCTTAGATTCGTGTTGAATCTTGAACAAAATCTGATCAGAATTTTATTCTGTGGGTTGGGAAACACTGTGTGAGAAATCTGAGTGTATTGTGCAAAGTAGAAAATGAACGGAAATGGCAACATGAACACCAAACTTCCAGTATTTGATGGTAAAAACTGGAATCGTTGGATGATCCAAATGCGTGTACTATTTGGTGCTCAAGATGTTCTAGATCTTGTCACTGATGGTTATGTTCCAGTAGCAGCAGATGCAACCGATGAACAGAAAAACGCGCAGAAGGAAGTAAGGAAGAAGGATCAGAAAGCATTGTTCTTCATTCATCAATGTGTGGATGTAAACGTGTTTGAGAAGATTGCAGACTCTACAACAGCAAAGGCTGCATGGGACACTCTGGTGAGATGTTATGGTGGTGACGCATCAGTGAAGAAGGTGAAGCTTCAGTCCTTGAGAAAGCAATATGAGAATCTCAACATGAAGAATAATGAGAAAGTTTCTGAATACATCTCCAGAGTGATTCTGATCACTAATGAGATGAAGGCATGTGGAGAAACTCTTTCTGAAGAAACAATCATGGAGAAAGTATTGAGATCCCTTACTCCTCAATTTGATTACATTGTGGTAGCAATAGAACATTCCAAAGATCTGAGCACAATGAGAATTGAAGAGCTGCAGAGCAGTTTAGAAGCGCAAGAGTTGCGTTTGACTGAGAGAACTTCTGAAAGGGAAGTAGAGCAGCAGGCTCTGAAAGCAATTTCTGATAGGAGGTATCAGAAGCAGTCAGAAGCCAAGAGAAGATCTGATGGTGGTCAGAAGTCAGAAACCTCAACCTCTGATAGACAAAAGAATGCTCAGAAGGGAAAAGAGAAGTATGACAAGAAGAAGATCCAATGTTACTGTTGTAAGAAGTTTGGTCACTTTGCTAGAGATTGTTGGTCAAACAAGGAGAAGAAATCAGAAGAAGCAAATATAGCCAGAAGTTCTGATGACGAATCTGTGCTATTGATGACCTCTGAATCTGATGATCTGACAGACTGGTGGTATATGGACACTGGCTGTTCAAATCATCTTACTGGAAACAAGAAATGGCTGGTTGACTTTGACTCTGAAAAGAGGACAAAGATCAGATGTGCTGATGACAAATATCTTAATGCAGAAGGTATGGGAAATGTCAGAGTGACTCTGAACAATGGGAAAACAGCATTGATTCAGAATGTGTGGTATGTACCTGGCATCAGAAGCAATCTGATGAGTGTGGGACAATTAATTGAGAAAGGTTTCTCAGTTACCATGAAGGACAATCTTCTGAAGCTGTATGACTGTAATCAGAAGTTGATTATGGAGTCAGAACAGGGAAGGAATAGAACATTCAAGGTGAATGTCAGAACTGCAGACTCAGAATGTCTTAGTGCAACAAGTACTGAGAAGGAGAGTGAGTTGTGGCACAGAAGATTTGGTCATTTGAATTTCAGAAGCTTACAACATCTGAATTCAAAGAAATTGGTACATGGAATTCCTGCAATTAAGAAGCCTGAAAAGTCATGCAAAGTTTGCATGGAAGGAAAACAACCAAGATTGCCATTTGCGTCAGAAGTTGCTCCAAGAGCAAAACATGCCTTGGGAGTTGTACATTCTGATGTGTGTGGTCCATTTCCAGTAGCATCAATTGGAGGGAATAAATACTTTGTGTTATTTGTTGATGAATTCACAAGAATGACATGGGTATCCCTTATTAAATTTAAACATGAGGTGTTTGATGAATTCAAGAAGTTCAGAATGAAGGCTGAGAATCAGAGTGGTCAGAAGTTGAAGATTCTTAGAACTGATGGTGGAGGTGAGTATAACTCCAAAGAGTTCCAGAAGTTCTGTGAGGAGAATGGAATTGAGCATGAGGTTACTGCTCCTTATACCCCTCAACACAATGGTCTTGCTGAAAGAAGAAACCGTACTTTGCTTGATATGGTGAGAAGCATGCTAAAGGAGAAGAAGCTTCCTCAGAAGCTCTGGGGAGAAGCTGTTGCCACTGCAACGTATGTACTCAACAGATGTCCTACGAAGAAGTTGAAGGAAATAGTTCCTATGCAGAAGTGGACTGGAGACAAGCAAAGTGTTAGTCATCTGAAGGTATTTGGTTCTGTTTGCTATAAACATGTTCCAGAAGCCAGAAGACAGAAGCTGGATGATAGAAGCAAAGTGATGATTCTGATAGGGTACCACAGTACAGGTGCATACAAGCTCTATTGTTCAGAAACCAATAAAATTGAATTCAGCAGAGATGTGATTGTGAAGGAATCAGAAGTTTGGAATTGGGATAAGTCTCAATCTGATTCTGATGTTAGAACCTCTGAAGAAAGGCCAGAGTTAAGAATTTCTGAAGTTGAAGTAAACCCTGATATTGACTCTGACTCTGATACTGATTCAAACTCTGAAGAAGACTCAGAAGATGAAGGTGACCCAGATGACCCAGACTCTGATGATTCAGACTCTGATGGCAATCCAGATCTTGGTGGCAATTCAGACTCTGGAAATATGCCAGACTCTGAAGATGGTCAAACCTCTGGAGGTCAATCATCTGAAGCTAGAAACTCTGAAGCTCAAGACTCTGAACAAGTTCAGAGACCACAAAGAATCAGAAGCGTTCCCAGAAAATTTGCAGAATTTGACATGCTGCAAGACACTGAAGTAGACTCTGAAGGAGAAGTTATTCAGTGTGCCATGTTAGTAGACTCTGAACCTATAAGTACAGAGGAGGCTCTTAAGCAGAAGCTCTGGCTGAAGGCCATGAAAGAAGAACTTGATGCTATAGAGAGAAACAAGACTTGGAAGCTGACAGAACTTCCAAAAGACAAGAAAGCCATCAGCGTCAGATGGGTTTTCAAGCAGAAGTTAAAGCCAGATGGCTCAATTGGCAAACATAAAGCAAGGTTGGTAGCCAGAGGATTTCTACAGAAACCTGGGCTGGATTATTCTGAAGTGTTTGCACCTGTAGCAAGACATGAAACAATCAGAATGGTGATTGCAATAGCTGCTAACAGGAATTGGCCTCTGATGCATTTAGATGTAAAATCTGCATTTCTGAATGGTCCATTAGAAGAAGAAGTTTACGTGTCACAACCTCCTGGATTTGTGAAAAAGAATCAGGAAGGGATGGTGTACAGATTATACAAAGCTCTATATGGATTGAAACAAGCGCCCAGAGCTTGGAATCAGAAGATTGATTCATTTTTCAAGAAGCAAGGCTTTCAGAAATGTGAGATGGAGTACGGTGTCTATGTTCAGCATACTTCTGAAGGCAATATGACTCTGGTATGTTTATATGTTGATGATATACTATTGACTGGAAGTTCTGAACAGGAGATAGCCAAGTTCAAGAAGGTTCTAATGAATGAATTTGAAATGACTGATCTAGGCAAAATGACATACTTTCTAGGGATGGAGTTCAGATATTCTGAGAAAGGTATCATTTTGCATCAGCTCAAGTATGAATTAGAACTTCTGAAGAGATTTGATCTGAAGAATTGTAAGATGGCTGTCACACCTTCTGATACAAATCAGAAACTGGATTCAGACTCTGAAGGAAAGGATGTGGATGCTACAACCTTCAAACAGTTGGTTGGTTCTCTGAGGTATCTGTGCAATACCAGACCTGATATCTGCTACTCAGTTGGGATGGTTAGTAGGTTCATGAGTAAACCTAAGTGGTCCCATTACCAAGCTGCTGTCAGGATTCTGAGGTATATCAAAGGAACTCTGAAGTATGGAGTGTTATTTCCCTCTGGAGGAAATAATGAGTCAGAACTTCTGAGTTATTCAGACTCTGATTGGTGTGGAGACAGAGTTGACAGAAGAAGTACATCTGGGTACTTGTTCAAATTTCTGGGAGGTCCCATTTCTTGGTGTTCCAAGAAGCAACCTGTTGTGGCGTTGTCAACCTGTGAAGCTGAATACATTGCAGGTGCTGTTACTGCATGCCAAGCTGTGTGGATTCTGAATCTGTTGCAGGATCTGAAGATTAAGGTAGACAAACCTCTGAAGTTGATGATTGACAACAAGTCTGCAATCAACCTTGCCAGAAACCCAGTGCTGCATGGGAGAAGCAAGCATATTGAGACCAAGTATCATTTTCTGAGACATCAAGTTCAGAGTGGAGTGTTAGAAGTTGTACACTGCAGCACTCAAAAGCAGTTGGCAGATGTTCTGACGAAAGCTATCAAGACTGATCAATTTCTCAGATTAAGGGATGAAATTGGTGTTACAAGTCTTGATGGAATATGAATTAAGGGATGGTATTAGTAATAATTCATATTTTATTATATTATTTTCTTAAGCCCATAAGTTTGTTAGAGGGTATTTTAGTATTTTATCTTATTCTAGTAACCCTAGTTTTAGCTTATAAATAGGGTGACAATCATTGTAACTCTTAATCCTGTTTCTTCTGCCGTCATTCTCTTTAATAGAATATTTCCCTATTTTCATTATTCTATCTTTGCACCAACACCCTTTTCAGCTAAGATTTGTATTATGTGATTGTGGTTGGAACATACAAATTAGATGTGTTATTCACAACCAGGATCTAGCTGAGGATTTACACGAACACTAGAGAAGTTAGATGAGTTGTTCTCATATGAGAAGTTGATTTCCAAAGTTATGTTGATTGATCGAGAACTTTTCTTGATGAATGTTATTGAAGTTGTTTTCCTAACCTCAATCCACCACTTATGTACTTTTCATGATGTAAAAAATGTTGGGGGTTTAAATGCAAGGTGTGTGTCAAAAGATGATAAACAAGACCGTGTGTTGAAAATGTGGAATAAGATCATGTAATAAGGTGAATGATTATGAGCAACACTTGCAACATTTTGAGTTAGTATGTGTTAATATATATTTTTTCGTTGATTATGCTAACCAAAAATGATTGTCTCTCTAAAAATAAAAATTGTTGTTACAGGACTAATCAAGTCATTCATTTAGGGAACACGACAACAAACAACTAAATATTTAACATGAGTTTACATTTATTATTTAAATAGAAGTTAACTTTTAGCATATTTCTATAATAATATTTTATAGGATTGAGTATGCTCATTAGAGACTTAAAACACATGTTGAATACTAGTAAAGTAGACGTTTGTAGAAGCTGTGATGCTATAAATTACATGTTAAGTGTTTAGAAAAGTGACAAGTAGATGACGATTCTTGATATGAGTTATCCTATTACTTCTAGGCATAACATTATATCAATTGCCTTGTCCAGGAACCTGAACATCGCCTTTTTTCCACTTATTTTTTTTAAATCGGGTGAAAACTCAATTTTTTTATATCGATATATATTACAAATTCGACATAAATGCAAAATATGTTGATTTTGTGTCAAATATTAACAATATCAGGTATAAATTAAAGAAAAACAAAAAATAAGACACTCACTAAAATTTTAAAAAATCTAAAAAAATGTAATTAAGTTTGACATTTTTTTTCATTTTTTTCAATTAAAGGATAATATGTTTTTTTCTTCTTCTGTGGAATCATGTGCTTTCAGGTATAATCAAGAAGCAATTATGGATAATGGACAAGGAGCAGATGCTTAGTCTTGATGATGATTTGGTTTTGATGATAACAATATTTGTAGTCAAGCAACTACTAAAGTTAGCTCAAGCGGTTAAACATGCATAAGGTGGTTGATCAAGCTTTTTTTTTTATAATCAAACTAAAATTTTATGGTTTATGATCATCAGTGATATCTTTACAACTCTTTAATGATGATGATTAACTTGAACAGATCTCGGGTCTCTTCCAATAGAAGATTCAAGTAAAGTGCTTATATGATTGATACATCCGACAAAGGGACTTAAAACTTTAGAGTGTGAAACAGAGAAAGTGTGAAAGCTCGACTAATCGTGTTTGTCAGAGTGACCAATCTATTGTAAAAGTACAAGGACATCTCTAAAAGTATTATGGCTAAATAACAAACACGTGCGCGCGCCCACATACGCCCGCGCATACAGTGATAGATCCAAAAAATTTAATTAGTGGAGACAAGATTTTGTTACTATAATTTTACATAAAAATTAATTTATTTAACAATGATGATTTTATTATAATTATTGTTTTTGTCGTTAAGTTTTTTTCTTCTATATCGATAAAAACTAATATAAATCGAAAAGTTTTATAAAACTATTTATAAATTTTTTTATTTGTTTGAATAAATATATAAAAATGATGAGTAAAATAATTTAAATAAAAAACTTTAAAATGTTATTATGGTAATACTTATTATTACCTACATAAATAATAGTATTTAATATTTGCTGAAGAAAAGAATGGGAGATTGCAAAAATATAACTAATATTTAGTGGGTGCAATAACTAATCTTTTATGGTATCAATATAAAATTATTGAGCATTTACTAGACATACAATTAGATAAATGGGGGCAGCTGCCCCCAATTTACCACGCTTATAACTTTCTAATCGATTAGATCATTGTTATAATCGATACGATAAAGGAAAATTGAGTATATACTCGATTGTTATGATAACATCTCTCTATCAAAACCTTTCAATTTGGGTAACAATAAATTATTATTGAAAACATCTAATTGATTAGGTCATTTATTTGACCCATGAATTATTTCAAAAAATAGACCATTTCTTGGCCTATAAATAGAGAGGTTCTCCACCATTTCAAATCATCTAAAAAATATGAAACTCATCACTATTCTTTTTTCTAACTCTCTAAATCATTTTTATTTTTTCAAATATTTAAGCCATAATGCTTTGAGAGTGTTCTTGAGTTTAAGTGGAGAATTTGTTATGGGTGATAACTTTATTGTAAATTTATCAAGAGTTCTTTTCTCTCGAGTAAATTATTTTTCCTTATGAAAGGATTATTTTAGTTTGGAGCTAAACCAATGTAAAAACTCTTTTAGAGATTAGTATAAGCCTCTATTTGATTTGTGAACTCTGTAATCGAAGAAAAACTCTCTTTTAGGTTCGTGAAGAATAACTAGTGAAAAATCTTCATAATGATTCTTGATCTCATTTCAATTAAAAGCTTAGTTGGTTAGAGATTAGTCTAGTATAAAATCTCACACAGTTTATGAGTTCAACTTGCGTAAAACCTCAGTAGGTTTGAGATCAATCCGGTAAAATCTCAGTTCGGTTTGGAGGATAGCCAACTCAAAACTCCATCTTGGTTGGAGATCAACTTGCGCAAAATCTATATTTGCCTTAGAGACTGATTGCTCAAAACTCTGTTCTTTATTTGGTGTGAAGACTAATCGCTTCATTCCACATTTTGTTGTTTGGTTGAAAATTAGGCTAAAACTGCATTTCCTTGTATAAGAGAGTTTATGGCTTAACCTTCTAAAAACTCTCAAACATTATTGAATACTGTCAAGATCAATTTTTGGGAGAGGAGTACATCACTTATTTAAGACCGAACCTCTATAATTCTATAGTATCATCTTTCTTCCATTAACTCTTTTATTTTCCTCTTATTTTTTTTATCTTGATTTTCCACTAATTCAAACGTTTTTGATAAAATATTTTCAAACTCTAATTTAGAAAATAATTTTTATTTTAAACTATCATTTTTCAAATCTCCACAATTCATTTTCTTTTGCATATGGAATCACATGTGCAACATTTTCATCTAAAGTCTAAGGATATCAGAGGTAAAATTGAGATACCAGATAAATTTATAATAAATTTATGCTTTACTAACTTAAATTTCAAATTCTAAACAATATGAGTCTTAATGTTTTTGTATTTGCAATACTCAAATATAAATTTAAAATTATTAAATTAAAATTAAAAGAGACTTGTGTCATCTCAAATATTACCGAATTTACTTATATTTTAGTATTAAAATGAAGAAAAAATGGTAAAAAATTGGAGAAATGAGGACCTAATTAAGATGCCAAAGCGAGTCTTCTTTCAAAAAGAGGGAAAAGAGAGATTTTAAACTTATCTAATTCCTAACATCTATAATATAAGAAAATTAGATGTTCTGAAAAAACACTTTTATGCCATTATCTCTTAATTTGCCACATCATCGATTTGGGGGCAATTTGTGTCCAAAATTTACTTTTTGGAACCAAACTATCACTGAATCAAATAGTTTTCTTTTTTCTTCCATTTTTGCCTATGATGTCCACTTTTTATATTGATTAGTTCAAAACAAACTATACATTTCCAAATTCTACAACTATTTGCAATGTCAGATCAAATTCGAAAAACATTTCAGACTCCCTCCAAAAGATGCAAATCTTCTAATTTCTTCTCTCTCTTCCTCTTCTGTTGCAAAATTCTCTCTCTCTCTCTCTCTCTCTCTCTCTCTCTCTCTCTCTCTCTCTCTCTCTCTCTCTCTCTCTCTCTCTCTCTCTCTCTCTCTCTCTCTCTCTCTCTCTCATGATTTCTTCTCTCTTCCATTACTTCTCTCTTCATGTGCGTCTTTCTTCTCTCTTTCGATGCCTTTCTCTTCCTCTTCTTCTTTCTTCTCTATTCCTTTTCTTCAACAAAAATAACAGAGTTGTGTGGTGATTTAAAAAAAATCTACAAATCAAAGTTTTTCAGGGTTTGCACTCTTTATCCTTCTTTGCTTACATATATAAAACTCTCCTTAAAGATGATACGGTGGCTAGAGATTTAAGGGTTTATTTTATTCTTATTCTGATTTTAAGATTTCAGTGTGAGAAAAATGAAATAAAAAAACGAGTTAGGTCTCTGTTATGCATCTTCTTCTTTCTTGTTACTATGAACTTTTTGAATCGCGTGTTGTGTTTTGTTACATTTGTTACACATTCATGTTTTCTAATGCTTGTGAATAAAATGGTTTGTACTTCAATAATTTTTCAGTTTCACTTGTTTATGGTTTACACATTAGTCTTTGAATCTCTTTAATCAATTTGTGTTGATTATTCACTTGTAGGGTAATTTGTGTGTTTATTATGTCCTTGTGGTAGTTTTTTACCTAAGGTTATTGGTGTTGCAGGAATAGGAAGGAAGAATCAATATTTGCATGTCTATTACTATTACGACAACGATTCGTGTTGTCGAAAAGAGATGCACTACCTATTACTGTTACGACATCGATTCATTTGTTGCATGTCTTGTTTGTAGTTTTTTGTTGATTTGATTTCAACAATGTTTGATACTTTTAATGTAGATTACTATATTTTTCATGTTTTACAAACTAGAAGGGTGGATAATTTGAGTGGTTTGACCAAATCTTCTTATGTATGGGGAGTGATAGGACTGTAAGTGAATGCATTAGACTTGTGATGTAACCCTTGATTGAAAAATTAAGGTTTATTTTTCAACTATGTTTTGGACATCAAGTTTTAGAGAAGTTCAATTTTTTCAATGATTTTATGATTTGAGATAAACAATGCTAATGTGTTTGTGCTGCACTGGATTGTTGTGTTAGACATGGAGGTTATTCCTATTCAGGACGAGATGATGCATATGCATTTGGAAATATTGATCCATCTAACATGTAAGTTCATTTTATGTTTGTTCATTTGAATTCCTCTGTTCTCTACTATCTTGAGGATTGTTGTTGTTTGTTATTGATGGTGCTATTATTTTCTTTCAATTTTATGATTTCAACAAACGTGTTTTCCTAATTTTTTGCTTCTCTTTGCAGGTTATAAATATCATACCACTTAAGGGTGGTAATCCTTCGTTGCAGTTGCGGAGTTACAATTCATATTGTTGTTGTTGCAAAATAAACATTGAAAAGTATAACCTGTAATGCTTAAAGAAACAGAACTTACTGCACCAAGTTTGGTTGATGTCATTTTCTATGCTTTTCATGATAAACTATAAAACTGACTTGTCTGACCTGCTTAAACTTACTGCAACGTGTTTTATTTTAAGATAAGTTTGAATATATACTAACATTTTCTAAGTCCTTTATTTGTGTTTTTGATCGTGAAGTTGTTTGGCGGAAGCTCTCTCGGTGATGTCGGTGATCGAGTGTTACGTAACCTCACCAATAAACTCTATGAGAAACGCAAAAATGATGCTGGTTTTGTTTGCTTCTATCTTTCATCATGATTTTTTTTATCTGTGTTTGATGATTATTGCAATTTGGTGAAGATTGTTGTGGAAATAGATTATTGCAAACTTCTTTACTTCTGAGGCATAGTTCTTTGTAGGATGTTGCCAGTTCTTCGAAAGTTAGTTCATCTTCATTAGAACCTCTATCAGACTCATATCTTCCAGTTAGGGCAGTTACATGTTTTGCAGATTCTTCTTCAAGATCGTTGTCAGAGTCTTCATCTGTCCATGAAACAGCTAGGCCTTTCTTATGTTTCTTGAGGTAGGTTGGGCATTCAGATCTGATGTGACCAAAGCCTTCACACCATGACACTTTATTCTTTTGTTGTTCATAGGTTTTTCTTCAGTCCTAGCTCTTCTTTCTGCATCATGTGACTTATCTATGTCAAGAGAGATGTTCTTGACATTTTGTCTTGTATCCATTCTCTTCACAATCTTGTTGAATTGTCTTCCCAGCATAACTATGGCATTTGAAAGATTTGAATCTTCATCAGAATCATCTTCTCTACCTTCAGTATTAGAGACAAAGGCTATGCTCTTTTTCTTTTCAGTTCTGTCACCTATTCCAACTTCAAATGTTAAAAGGGACCCAATGAGTTCATCAACCCTCATTTTACAGATGTCCTGAGCTTCTTCTATAGCAGTAAGTTTCATGTCAAACCTCTTGGAGAGGGATCTGAGAATTTTTCTTACCAGCTTTTCTTCAGACATCTTCTCACCATGAGCACTTGAAGCATTGGGAATTTCTAGAATATTCATATGAAAGTCATGTATGCTTTCATCATCTTTCATTTTCAGACTTTCAAACTTAGTTGTAAGGAGTTGGAGTCTAGACATTGTTACCTTGGATGTGCCTTCACGAGTAGTCTTTAGAATCTCCCATGCTTCCTTAGCAACAACACAATTATTAACCAACATGAATATGTTCCTATTAATTCCATTGAATAAGGCATTCAAGGCCTTGGAGTTTCCCAGAGCCAGATCATCTTCTTCCTTTGTCCATTCTTCCTCAGGTTTTAAATCAGATGTAGCCTTCCCATCTTTGTCAATAATAATAGGATGTTCCCATCCCTTTATAACAGCTTTCCAAGCTTTGCTGTCTAGAGATTTTAAGAGAGCAACCATCCTAGATTTCCAGTAGTCATAGTTGTTCCCATCCAGAACAGGTGGTCTGTTCACAAAACCTCCTTCTTTGTCCATGGTAGTAGAAAGTATCGTCCCAAGATCTCACCCAGAACCAGAGCAGGATGCCTGCTCTGATACCAATTGAAATTCTGGTATCAGATATTAGATGTCGAAGGAGATGTCCACGACACAAATATCTGTCAGTCAAGAACAAAGAAAACAGCAGGATAAATAACAGATAAAGAGACACAGAAATTGTTAACCTAATTCGGTGAAACACACCTACATCTGGGGGCTACCAAGCCAAGGAGGAAATTCACTATCAGCAGAATTAATTCAGAGCTAAACTCCCAGTTTACAACTCCTCACTTAATCTCTACCCAATGCAATTTCTGCCTAGAACCCACTAGACAAGAGACACCTCTCGCTCCCCCTCAATCACATCAGTGATAGACTTTCAATACACAAAGAAAAGACTTTAGAAGACACTCTTCAAAGTCACAACTTGATCTTGCTTACAAGCTTTGATCAAGTACCATACACTCTTGCTTAAAAGGTTTGAGTGAACAATCAACAATTAATAAATTACAATTAACAGCCTAGTCCAATTCACACATAAGCTATGAGTGAATGGCTCACAAAACTAACATACAAGAAGCCCTAAACTCTAAACAGATGCACACGGTTTTTAATCCTTGCTTCTCCCATCTTCAAGCTAGGGTTTCAACCTCTATAAATAGTAGTGCAGAATGGGCTTGGGCTCTGCCAAAAGTAACAGTAGCAATCTTCATAAACAGCAGCAATCAATCAGATTTGATTTGGCTAATCATATCAATCTTCAAATCTGCAAGTGATCTCCTGATATTAAATCCAAATCAAATACAATCTGACCCACAGAAAGTGCATCAGAAACGCCTGCATTAACACACTAGAAACACGCTGTTTCCACATCAGACAAGTGCAGCCAACTTGCACAAAAAGATATGCTCACACATACATTCAAACAAAATGTTTAGATCAAGAATTTCAAAACATCTTGTTTGACATCATGAGAAAACCTGTTACACAGCATAAAAAGCAACCTGCTAACTTTGAATACAGATGTCACAATATCCTGTAGGACATCTTATGATTCTTTTTTGTTTTACCAAAATACCTGCCAATCAAGAACTAACAATTTCTTTCACGCATTCGTCGATAATGTCTAGAGAGCAGTATGTATCGTCTAAAACAGGGGCTTTTAGGAATTGGGCTAAGATAAACTCAATTTTTTCTTCCCCTACCTCAAAGGTTAATTTTCCTTTTTTCACATCTATTATGGCTCCAACTGTTGCTAAGAACGGTCTACCTAAGATGATTAGTTTATTAGAATCTTACTTAATGTCCATTATCACGAAATACGTCGGTATATAGAACTGACCTATGCGAACTGGAACATTTTCTAGCATACCTACTGGATACTTAACCGAGCGGTCTGCTAGCTGTAGAGACATTTTTGTTGGCCTAAGTTCTCCTAAATCGAATTTCTTACATGTGGATAAGGGCATTAGACTAACACTGGCTCCTAGATCACGTAATGCTTTATCTATGACAGACTTTCCGATTACACAAGGTATGGAAAAGCTACCTGGATTTTTTTAGCTTAGGAGGCATGTTATTTTGATGTAAAGTGCTACACTCGGTAGTGAGCATAACAGTTTTGTTGTCTTCTAGCTTTTTCTTATTCGACAGGATCTCCTTGAGAAATTTTTCATATGAAGGCATTTGCGTAATAGCTTCTGTGAATGGTATAGTTACATTCAATTGCTTTAGAAGCTCTACAAATTTCTTGAATTGTCCTTCGTTTTTGGATTTAGCTAGTCGTTGAGGATAAGGTATAGGTGGTTTGTAAGGCGGCAGAGATACATAAGGTGTTTCCTTCTCTGCGGCCTCTCTGCTCTTATCTTCCTTCTCCGTATTTTATTTTTCTCCCTTCTCGGATTCCTTTTGCACATTTCGCTACATGGCTGAGTTTTGGATGATTTCCCCATCCAGGATTGTAGGTGTTTGAATATGGGTTTCCTTAAGCGTAATTCACTTGTTCGGTTTGAGTATCAACCAACACTTGACATTCAACGTTTGTATGCCCAGGTTTCCACAAATTTCACAATTTGGAGTCACCGCAGCTATGGTAGTTGCTGGTGGTGCTATTGCTAAACTTTCTATCTTTTAAGAAAGGGTGTCTACTTTAGCATTGACTCGATCTTTACCGTTGACTTCGTGCATTCCTCCTTTCGGAGTTGGTCTCTCTATACCAGCGCGTTCACCTCCCCATTGGAAATGGTTTTGAGCCATAGTCTCTATGAGTTCATAAGCTTCTGCATACGGTTTATCCATTAGCGCACCTCCTGCGGCTGCACATAAGTTCATTTTGGTGTTGTACAACAGCCCGCCATAAAAGTTATGTATTATCATCCATTCTTCAAGTCTATGGTGTGGGCATATCCTCAACATGTCCTTGTATCTCTCCCAAGCATCGAATAAGGATTCGTTGTCTTTTTGCTTAAATCCGTTGATCTGAGCGCGCAACATAGTTGTCTTGCTTGGTGGGAAATATCTAGCTAAGTGTCGCAACTGCGAAAAACAACTGGCGGAAAACAGAAGAGTCGCCACCTTTCTTTATTTATCCCAAAGAGAGGGAAAGGAAACGATCGAAAAAACCTGACGGGAAAAAGGAAAGACAAGGTCATCGCAACCATGTCCGGATTCGAGAGTCGGTTACGCAAGGGGAAGGTATTAGCACCCTTCACGTCTGTCGTACTCGACGGGATCCATGCATTGTTGTCTATCTAAAAGGGTGATCAATCTATCTAGCTAAAGGTCGAGGGACAAAAGAAAAAGAAAAGAGAAGTGACTCGGCAGAGCATCGCCGCTCTGTGCCTACGTACTCCCTCGTGCAATGGGAAAGTCAGAGTCAGCGTAGTTCGGCTAACTATAGCTAAAAGGGGAAAGGTTGCTCGCCAAGACGTCGCATCTTGTGCCTACGTACTTTCATCTGGCATGAAAGATCAGAGCAAACGTAGTTCGGGCTAAAAGGACCACAGGCTGGTTCAAAAGTTTTTTAGGCCCTAGTAGGGTTAACAAGTAGTTCTAGCAGTTGGTGTATGCAGCTCGACCATTTGAGACTTAGGTATTACCGTTTGCGGTAGAACTAAGAGTTAACAACACTCTTTTTATCTGAAAATATTTTCCTGATTAAGGTCCCGAAGGATGAAAAAGGTTTGAAGTGTTTTTGTGTTTTTTAGAGAAGAAGTGTTTTGAATTTGAGTGTTTATAATGTATGTTGTACTAAAGTCTAAAACCTAGGATCAAATGTGTCACATATCGTCCTAAGGACGTATACTAAACACTCTAGGCAATTGAGAGGTGGCCCCTCAATCACCATTTCCCAAGTATAAGGCTCATGGCACAACATCCATTATCTTTATTAAGTGTGTTAAGATGGTATGAAGATGAGAAGAGAAGGGACAAACTAAAGGGGGACTAACACAAACCTAAAGTTGTCATACAATGGTGATCCTAAGATTGAGATTCAAAAGGGAACTACCTAATGTTATCATGCATGGTTAGGCACCTAATGTCTATCATAACCTCAAGAGGTTAGAGAACTTATGGGGAGCATGGCAAAGAAGAACCAAAGAAGAAGAAGAAGAAAGAACATGCAAATGAAAATGCAAACATAAGATGCACAAGTAGAATGAAAGTGGGAGGAAAATAGTGTGGGGCAGTAGCCTCCACAAGCTCATCTCAACCAAGCATGCACATATGAAATGAAACAAAGAAGAAAGAGAAGAATGAATGCACAAGAGGCAACCACACAAAAGGATACAATCAAGTCACAAATGGAAACATTAAATGGAAGCAACAAAAGAAGCACACACATGAACAACCAAAACCAAATGTTATGACCTAAAAATGATCAAACATCATCCTTAACATGTTAGCAACATGAATCAAAAGGCATTGAGGTCTCAAAGGATCCATAAATGTCATATCCAAGTCAAACTAGGTCAAGATGTATGTATGAACCTCCCTTGACTTGCAAGTTATCCCAAAATTAGGAAAATGATTCAAAAATTACCAAATAAAATTCACAAGGTACATAAACATGTTGGCAAACAGAGGCCAAAAGATCATATCCATATTCCCTCAAAGCACCATCAAAAGAAAATAATCCTTAAGATGTACCACTTTGAAATGGGAGAATCGAGGGTAAAAAAGAAAAGCACTCAAAGTCAACCCTAAAGTCTACCAAACAGGGG
Organism: Lathyrus sativus; assembly: GCA_963859935.3. Taxonomy (NCBI): domain Eukaryota; kingdom Viridiplantae; phylum Streptophyta; class Magnoliopsida; order Fabales; family Fabaceae; genus Lathyrus; species Lathyrus sativus. The sequence continues at coordinate 543,722,264 of OZ012736.1, forward strand.
TAAAATGGTCCTAAAAAATTGTTCAACTCATCATGGGTATGAGGATCAATTTTCATTCATTGGATCAAAAGGACATGGAAGAAACAAAATAAAAACCAAGCCATGTCAAGATTTAATTCAAATAATACTCCTCCAATTAATAATTCCTTTTTTAAATGAAAAATAATCCAAGAAATAAAAATAAAAATTCTAAAAATAAAAGGACATTTTCAAATTGTCCAGAAAATATTTTTGGGGAATTTTACCAATTGGAGAACTATTTTAATTTGAATTAATTCAAAATAGTTGCAAAACAAAAAATAAAACAAAATAAAACTAAAATGGAAAAAAGCATGGTGTAAAAAGTAAACCAAATCAGTTGAAAATCTAAATTGGTCCCACACGGGGGGTGCAAACAGCAAGAAAAGGCCCAAGTCCAAAAGGCGCTCAAAAAAACTGAGAGTTCAAACAAAATGTGTGGCGAGTCAACGCGTCTCTATGGTGGAACGCGTTCAGGGCTGTTGGATTGACTTGGTATGCACATCCAAAGGTTTACAACATAACACGTGGCTGGGCTGGGATATTTAAATGAAGCGCAACATTTTGTGTGTATTGTGTGAGGTATGGTCAAGCATGGTACATGGTGAGTCTTAATCATGCACGTAGGATGGAAAAGTATGCAGATCCAAGGATTCACAACATTACACGTCATCATCTTCCTCACTTAAAAAAGGAAACGGAGGGAAACTCTACCAGGTGACCGGAACCACTGTTCTGTCATCTTCTCTGGTGATAGCTCCGGCATGGCAAACGAAAATTCAACCAAAACACACAAAATTAAAGCTCAAATTCATCCTCTTGCAACAAGGAACACGAATCCACAATTTGTTTTCAGTAATCATGCATAGATAAACCAAATCGAAGCAAACAAGATTTAAACTCAAAACTGAAATCAACATAAACAACCACCAATGTATACCAGAAATGATCTACATAGCTCAAGGATCACAAACATACAAAAATGACATTCAATCATGGCTTAAACAGAGAGCATGGATGCAGAATGATTTACATTGTGGAGAGCCTCCACTGGGCCTTGAAATGGTGTTAAAGCTTAGAGAAAATTATTCAGAATCACTCCATGAACTCCAAGGAAGCTTTTGCTATGCTTAATTTTGCTTGAAATGGTGTGAATCTGAGAAATCGTATTTCACTTTTTCTTCACTTTTTCAAGGTGTGTTCTCATCCAATTCTCCACCAAAACGTCTCCTGAGGGTTTGTTCATGATCAAAAGTTTATATGTGATGGATATGGATGGAAAAGAATCCCAATGGCAGCTTATACAGCCCAATTGCAATTTCAAAATTTTGAGTTTTCAAGCTTGACCATGTGCACGAATTTTGCTCCAAAATGCTCTCAAAATAGCTCAAATCAGTTGCTTGGAGTGTAGGGAATCTCAATGGCTAGGATTGGCTCCTTGTTTGATCTTAATGGTGAGTGTAGCATGTGTGCCTTCATGATGAAGCAAGCTTGAAATTGGCATACCAAAAATCATCAAACTCAAATTCTAAAAATGCCATTGTGTTTAGAATGTGTTTTGCACTCAAAATATGTATCAACTTGCACAAAATTGGTCCAATATGAATTAATTTGATTTTCTCCTTTTTAAGCTTTTTCCATGGAAGTTTCTTCATGAATTCTTCAATCCAAGCCCATTCTATGACTCCTTGATGTTTGGTTGACCAAATGAACCCATTTTGAGCAAGTTTCATGTTGGAAATATTTTCAAAAGAAGTTGAAAAAAAAACTTTTTTATAAAGGCTTTAAAAATTTGATGTGAATATTTATTCTTAAAATATTATTTTAAATATTTCATCATTTTTATTAAATTATTTTTAATATAAAAATAAAATAACACTTAACTATTTCAAATAATTTTTTTATAAAAATTATCTTTGAGATACAACTCTTTAAAAGAAATTGGATTTCGATTATATTTTAATATTTAATATTGTATGTTTATGTTATAAAATTTTAAAATTAGTCTTTCAATTTATAAAAAATGAATATAAAAAGATTTATAATATTTTAAAAAATGATTTTATAAAATCTATTTTTAAAATTAAATAAAAAATAAAAAACTTTTAAAGATAAAACAAACTCTAAGTTGGGGGAAAATGCAGGAAGTGGGTGAGAATAATAAAATAGTAGAGTGGGATTAACAAGAACATTTTATTTAAGATATCATTATTACGTTCAAAATCAGCTGGGCTGATGGATATTGTTTTACAAAATGTAAAGCCCCAACTAGTTCATATTCATTATTTTTTTATTTTTTTTACTTTATATGCCTCCAATTTGAGCAATTTACTTGAAACCCCTGAAATTACACTTGAAACCCCCACATATTTTAAAATGATAGGTGTAATTTTCTTATAAATTATCTTTCACATATTTAAAATAGTTACTCTTTATGAATCAATAAAAAAAACTAAAAACCCAATAATTTTTGAAATATTTAGTAGAAATCAAAACTTTTTTTTTTGACGGAACCGTTGGGATTTAACCGATTTTTTTTAATAAACATAATATTTGTATATATGTTTATACCACATTTTTTAAAACTCCAGTACGTATTTTCATTGACACCAAATTTATATAATATCTGATGTATTGAATATTTTTGGCAACCTTAAAACTATGATAGGCTATTTTTTTTTCTTTTCATTTCAGCTCTGTCAAATAGATGAAGATAAGATGAATGAAGTTCATAATGATTTTACATTGATTTTCACAACTATAGATATATTGGCTCATTTAACATTTAAAAAAAAAATTATGTAGGTCTATCATTAACTTATTTTATATTATAATTGATATAGATTTTCGTTCTAACTTAATGGATTATAATGGACACAAAGTATTGGCCGAGAACACGATATTTTTGTAGATATCATTTGCTCTGATACAATAAATCGTGTAAGAGGCAGAGGCGACAAAATAATTCTTAGTTGTGAGAAAGGAAAAAATTACAAGAACAAAGAAAAACCTATCGTTATTTGTTGCAAAAGGATCAAGTGCCCTTTTCAGCTGAGATTTGTATTATGTGATTTTGGTTGGTATTCACAACCCGGATCTATCTGAGGATTTACACGAACACTAGATAAGTTAGATGAGTTGTTCTCATATGAGAAGTTGATTTCCAAAGTTATGTTGATTGATCAAGAACTTTTCTTGATGAATGTCATTGAAGTTGTTTTCCTAACCTCAATCCACCACTTATGTACTTTTCATGATGTAAAAAATGTTGGATTTAAATGCAAGGTGTGTGTCAAAAGATGATAGACAAGACCGTGTGTTAAAACTATGGAATAAGATCATGTAATAAGGTGAATGATTATGAGCAACACTTGCAACATTTTGAGTTAGTATGTGTTGATATATATTTTTTCGTTGATTATGCTAACCAAAAATGATTGTCGCTCTAAAAAGAAAAATTGTTGTTACAGGACTAATCAAGTCATTCATTTAGAGAACACGACAACAAATAACTAAATATTTAACATGAGTTTACATTTATTATTTAAATAGAAGTTAACTTTTAGCATATTTCTGTAATAATATTTTATAGGATTGAGTATGCTCATTAGAGACTTAAAACACATGCTGAATACTAGTAAAGTAGACCTTTGTAGAAGTTGTGATGCTATAAATTACATGTTAGGTGTTTAGAAAAGTGACAAGTAGATGACTATTCTTGATATGAGTTATCCTATTACTTCTAGGTATAATATTATATCAATTGCCTTGTCCAGGAACTTGAACATCACCTTTTTCCACTTATTTTTTTAAATCGGGTGAAAACTCAATTTTTTATATATCGATATATATTACAAATTCGACATAAATGCAAAATATGTCGATTTTGTGTCAAATATTAACTATATCAGGTATAAATTAAAGAAAAACAAAAAATAAGACACTCACTAAAATTTTAAAAAATCTAAAAAATGTAATTAAGTTTGACATTTTTTTCAATTAAAGGATAATATGTTTTTTTCTTCTTTTGTGGAATCATATGCTTGCAGATATAATCAAGAAGCAATTATGGATAATGGTCAAGGACCAGATGCTTAGTCTTGATGATGATTTGGTTTTGATGATAACAATATTTGTAGTCAAGCAACTACTAAAGTTAGCTCAAGCGGTTAAACATGCATAAGGTGGTTGATCAAGCTTTTTTTTTATAATCAAGCTAAAATTTTATGGTTTATGATCATCAGTGATATCTTTACAACTCTTTAATGATGATGATTAACTTGAACAGATCTCGGATCTCTTCCAATAGAAAATTCAAGTAAAGTGCTTATATGATTGATACATCCAACAAAGGGACTTAAAACTTTAGAGTGTGAAACAGAGAAAGTGTGAAAGCTCGACTAATCGTGTTTGTCTGAGTGACCAGTCTATTGTAAAAGTACAAGGACATTTCTGAAAGTATTATGGCTAAATCACAAACATGCGCGCGCACACACACGCACGCGCGCACACAGTGATAGATCCAAAAAATTTAATTAGTGAAGACAAGATTTTGTTACTATAATTTTACATAAAAATTAATTTGTTTAACAATGATGATTTTATTATAATTATTGTTTTTGTCGTTAAGTTTTTTTTCTTCTATATCGATAAAAACGAATATAAATTGCAAAGTTTTATAAAACTATTTATAAATTTTTTTATTTGTTTGAATAAATATATAAAATGATGAGTAAAATAATTTAAATAAAAAACTTTAAAATGTTATTATGGTAATACTTATTATTACCTACATAAATAATAGTATTTAATATTTGCCGAAGAAAAGAATGGGAGATTGCAAAAATATAACTAATATTTAGTGGGTGCACTAACTAATCTTTGATGGTATCAATATAAAATTATTGAGCATTTACTAGACATACAATTAGATAAGTGGGGGCAGCTACCTCCAATTTAATACACTTATAACTTTCTAATTGATTAGATCATTGTTATAATCGATACGATAAAGAAAAATTGAGTATATACTCGATTGTTATGATAACATCTCTCTATCAAAACCTTTCAATTTGGGTAACAATAAATAATTATTGAAAACATCTAATTGATTAGGTCATTTATTTGGCCCATGAATTATTTCAAAAAATACACCATTTCTTGGCCTATAAATAGAGAGGCTCTCCACCATTTCAAATCATCTAAAAAACATGAAACTCATCACTATTCTTTTCTCTAACTCTCTAAATCATTTTTATTTTTTCAAATATTTAAGCCATAATGCTTTGAGAGTGTTCTTGAGTTTAAGTGGGGAATTTGTTATGAGTGATAACTTTATTGTAAATTTATTAAGAGTTCTTTTCTCTCTTGAGTAAATTATTTTTCCTTATGAAATGATTATTGTAGTTTGGAGCTAAACCAATGTAAAAACTCTTTTAGAGATTAGTATAAGCCTCTATTTGATTTGTGAACTCTGTAATTGAAGAAAAACTCTCTTTTAGGTTCGTGAAAAATAACTAGTGAAAAATCTTCACAATGATTCTTGATCTCATTCCGATTAAAAGCTTAGTTGGTTAGAGATTAGTCTAGTATAAAATCTCACTTAGTTTATGAGTTCAACTTGCGTAAAACCTCAGTAAGTTTGAGATCAATCCGGTAAAATCTCGGTTCGGTTTAGCCAACTCAAAACTCCATCTTGGCTGGAGATCAACTTGCGCAAAATCTATATTTGCCTTAGAGACTAACCGCTCAAAACTCTATTCTTTGTTTGGTGTGAAGACTAATCGCTTCATTCCATATTTCGTTGTTTGGTTGAAAATTAGGCTAAAATTGCATTTTCTTGTATAAGAGAGTTTATGGCTTAACCTTCTAAAAACTCTCAAACATTATTGAATACTGTCAAGATCAATTTTTGGGAGAGGAGTACATCACTTATTTAAGACCGAACCTCTATAATTCTATAGTATCACCTTTCTTCCCTTAACTCTTTTATTTTCCTCTTATTTTTTTTATCTTGATTTTCCACTACTTATTCAAACGTTTTTGATAAAATATTTTCAAACTCTAATTTAGAAAATAATTTTTATTTTAAACTATCATTTTTCAAATCTCCACAATTCATTTTCTTTTGCATATGGAATCACATGTGCAACATTTTCATCTAAAGTCTAAGGATATCAGGGGTAAATTTGAGATACCAGATAAATTTATAATAAATTTATGCTTTACTAACTTAAATTTCAAATTCTAAACAATATGAATCTTAATGTTTTTGTATTTTCAATACTCAAATACAAATTTAAAATTATTACATTAAAATTAAAAGAGATTGTGTCATCTCAAATATTACCGAATTTACTTATATTTTAGTATTAAAATGAAGAAAAAATTGGTAAAAAATTGGAGAAATGAGGACCTAATTAAGATGTCGAAGCGAGTTCTCTTTCAAAAAGAGGGAAAAGAGAGAGATTTTAAACTTATCTAATTCCTAACATCTATAATATAAATCTATAATATAAGAAAATTAGATGTTCTGAAAAAACACTTTTATGCCATTATCTCTTAATTTGCCACATCATCAATTTGGGGGCAATTTGTGTCCAAAATTTACTTTTTGGAACCAAACTATCACTGAACCAAATAGTTTTCTTTTTTCTTCCATTTTTGCCTATGATGTCCACTTTTTAAATTGATTAGTTCAAAACAAACTATACATTTCCAAATTCTACAACTATTTGCGAAATTTTCACCCAAATAACCAACATTATCCCCCTAATATCCAAACTACCCTACTTTCTCTCATATTTCCCAATCTACCCAACTTTCGTATTATTTTTTTTTTATTACAAGGGGGCGCCGTGGGGTATGGCTCCTCCCTTATAATTTATATGGGGGCGCCATCCAGGATGGAGGCACCCTATAAATTATAAAGGGGGCGCCATCCCCTTTGGCTCCTCCCTTAAATGACTTAAAGGGGGCACCATCCCCTATGGAGCTCCCTTTAAACGAATATAATTTTTCAAATATATTATAATTAATATAATTAAAATTTAATATTATGTTATTCCAATTTTTTTTTATAAATAGGTAGACTTGTTGTTAACATTGTTTCATCCAAATTTAGAAGAGTGAGTCATGTACCTTAGAAGATATGGGCATGTAATTTTTTCACCGACGAAGCCTCCGATAAGGATGTTGTTTTGGAACATCCAGAGTTTAGAAAAACTACGAAGAAATTTGAATCGGTGGCTAGAAGGAGACATTCCAAATGGTGAAAGGATTAGGAGTATTGAAAGACTTGTCTCGTACTTCTCTGTTGAAGACGGAAACATATGGCGGGACTGGGTGCGAATTAGAGATGACAACGAAGTTAGGTCTATGATGTTTGGAACTGATGATATTACTTTGATTGTTGTTATATCTTAGTTTATGTTGTAATAATCGTTGTATTTTTAATGGTAAGGCGGTAAACGGTATAACCAATCCTAGCGGTAGTGTCATAGGAGAACTCTTAGGGGTTGAACCAACCCCACGAGATATGAGGGGCCAAAAAATTTTAATGTCATGGCTCAAAACAATTTATAGAGACTTGCGATTAACTCGAGATTCTCCTGAAATATTAAAAATTAGAAAAACAAGAATTTATATTATGTTATTAGTAGGGTTATTTTTATGTCCGGATACAAGTGGAAACGCTGTTCACTCTATGTACTTACCTTTATTAGAAGATGTAAATAAAATAAAAACATATAGTTGGGGGTCCGCAACACTAGCGCACCTATATCGGTCTTTATGTAACAACTCAATAGCGAATTCGGGAAACTGGATCGGATGTGGTGTTCTTCTTCAAGCATGGGGTTGGTCAAGAATGACCAATCTAGCACCTATCCAACAAAATAATTTTGAATTCCCATTCGCTAAAAGGTAATTATTTTTCCCAATTCTCACTTATCTATCATAGTATTTCAATTAATTAATCATATTATTAATAAATGTTTTCTTTTCGATTTGTAGGTGGTCTTCGCTTGGAATGAATTATGACAACTGTCCACATTACAGTATCACGCAGTACAGAAATCTTATTGATCACTTGGGTCAAGATGATGTGCACTCACAAACCTAACTATTTATGTTATACTCTACTTGAATATTATTAGAAAATACTTAATATTATTTTTTTCCTCCTACAGTTCATTTGGCGGCCATATCTTGGTCTAGAAGCCTTTCATGAAGTTGAACGACAAGACTCTGCGGTGTGGAGTGCAAAGGTGCCGATTATCAACTTCACCACCGTGGAAATGCACAACAGTGATCGTGTGAAACTTCAATTTGGAATGCTTCAAGATATTCCATGTCCGCCAAAGTGCATCCCCGAAAAATATCACACTGGTAAAGTCTCTGACCAATGGGAATAAAATCCGTGGACCAAGTATGCGAAACATGAGTGTCGTGAATAGAGGCATCGCAACAACTATGTTTTGTCCGACACTGTGTTTCCATACGAGATGAAACAATCAATACAATACATGACTTGGTATAGGTCTGTATCAATTGGTTTCATTTCACATCCAAGGTATCTTGTTGACCCACGCCAACAAGATTCATCATCAAGGCCCCAACAACCAACCCAGCCTTATTTCCAACCGCCAACACAACCCCATTTCCAACTGTCAACCCAACCTCATTGCCAACCATCAACCCAATACCATTTCCAACCGCCAACCCAACCTCATTGCCAACCATCAACCCAATACCATTTCCAACCTCCAACCCAACCCCATTTCCAACCATCAACCCAACCCCATTTCCAATCACCATCCCAACCCCATTTCCAACTGCCAACCCAACCTCATTGCCAACCATCAACCCAATACCATTTCCAACCGCCAACCCAACCTCATTGCCAACCATCAACCCAACCCCATTTCCAACCATCAACCCAACCCCATTTCCAATCACCATCCCAACCCCATTTCCAACCGCCAACCCAACCCTATTTTCAACCCCCACTCACACAATCACAACAATATGAACATACCCCTAACCAATTCACTCCATTCACATAAACTCATTCACAATCCACACAATACCACACATACTCCATGGATACTACAAACCAAATAAACACCCAGTTTTAAATACTCAATCAACCCATACCCACCCAATCATTTACACCCATCCCACCCTACGATCAGGCAGACTATCGTCCTGACATTGCCTCATCCAGCCAACCACCCCAAAATAATTATGAAGGCATGGGCAACCCTTTTGATTTGGATGACTTTACGGATATGGACACGTCTTCATGGGCTGAAGTGATGCAATTGCTTGAAGACGACACAATGGACCCAACTCCACAACAAAGACCACAAAGAAACGTACGTGATCGGGGATGCGGTACGGGCGGACATTTAAACCGACCACGGCATAGAAACTAGTGTACAATATCTTTCATATGTACCCATTTGTGATTAAATAATTATTGTAATTATTATTTAATATTAAATTTATTAAATACAATTTGATTTTTATTTATTATTTGGAATTTATTAATGAAATTATTAATTATTATTTATTTATTATTTGTAAAATATATAAAAATTATTTAGAAACTATTATTATATAATTATTATTTTTTAAATATTTTTAAACTAATTATACATTTAAAATTATTTTAAAACTTCGGATTTAAGGGAGGAGTCAAAGGGGATGGCGCCCCCTTTATAATTTATAGGGTGCCTCCATCCTGGATGGCGCCCCCATATAAATTATAAGGGAGGAGCCATACCCCACGGCGCCCCCTTGTAATAATAAAAAAAAACGAAAGTTGGGTAGATTGGAAAATATGAGAAAAAGTAGGGTAGTTTGAATATTAGGGGGGTAATGTTGGTTATTTGGGTGAAAATTTCACTATTTGCAATGTCAGATCAAATTCGAAAAACATTTCAAATTCCCTCTAAAAGATGCAAGTCTTCTGATTTCTTCTCTCTCTTCCTCTTCTGTTGCAAAAAATTTTTTCTCTCTCTCACGCTCTCTCTTTCTCTCTCTTTCTCTCACGCTTTCTTTTCTCTTCCATTACTTCTCTCTTCATGTGCGTCTTTCTTCTCTCTTCCGATGCCTTTCTCTTCCTTTTCTTCTTTTTCTCTATTCCTTTTCTTCAACAAAAACAACAGAGTTGTGCGATGATTTAAAAAAATCTACAAATCAAAGTTTTTCAAGGTTTGCGCTCTTTATCCTTCTTTGCTTACATATATAAAACTCTCCTTAAAGATGATACGGAGGCTAGAGATTTAAGGGTTTGTTTTCTTCTTATTCTGATTTTAAGATTTTAGTGTGAGAAAAATGAAATAAAAAAACGAGTTAGGTTTTCTGTTATGCATCTTCTTTCTTGTTACTATGAACTTTTTGTATCGTGTGTTGTATTTTGTTACATCTGTTACACATTCACGTTTTCTATTGCTTATGAATAAAATGGTTTGTACTTCAATAATTTTTCAGTTTCAGTTGTTTATGGTTTACACATTAGTCTTTTAATCTCTTTAATCAATTTGTGTTGATTATTCACTTATAGGGTAATTTGTGTGTTTATTATGTCCCTGTGGTAGTTTTTTTACCTAAGGTTATTGGTGTTGCATGAATAGGAAGGAAGAATAAATATTTACATGTCTATTACTATTACGACAATGATTCGTGTTGTCGAAAAGAGATGCACTACCTATTACTGTTACGAGATCGATTCGTTTGTTGCATGTTTTGTTTGTAGTTTTTTGCTGATTTGATTTCAACAATGTTTGATACTTTTACTATAGAATACTATATTTTTCATGTTTTACAAACTATAAGGGTGGATAAATTTGAGTGGTTTGACCAAATCTTCTTATGTATGGGGAGTGATAGGATTGTAAGTGAATGCATTAGATTTGTGATGTAACCCTTGATTGAAAAATTAAGGTTTATTTTTCAAATATGTTTTGGACATCAAGTTTTAGAGAAGTTCAATTTTTTCCCAATGATTTTATGATTTGAGATAAACAATGCTAATGTATTTGTGCTGCACTGGATTGTTGTGTTAGACATGGAGGTTATTCCTATTCTGGACGAGATGATGCATATGCATTTGGAAATATTGATCCATCTAACATGTAAGTTGATTTTATGTCTGCTCATCTGTATTCCTCTGTTCTCTACTATCTTGTGGATTGTTGTTGTTTGTTATTGATGGTGCTATTATTTTCTTTCAATTTTGTGATTTCAACAAACGTGTTTTCCTAATTTTTTTGCTTCTCTTTGTAGGTTATAAATATCATACCACTTAAGGGTGGTAATCCTTCGTTGCAATTGCGGAGTTACAATTCATATTGTTGTTGTTGCAAAATAAACATTGAAAAGTATAACCTGTAATGCTTAAAGAGACAGAACTTACTGCACCGAGTTTGGTTGATGTCATTTTCTATGCTTTTCATGATAAACTATAAAACTGACTTGTCTGACCTGCTTAAACTTACTGAAACGTGTTTTATTTTAAGATAAGTTTGAATATATATACTGACATTTTTCAAGTCCTTTATTTGTGTTTTTGATCGTGAAGTTGTTTGGCGGAAGCTCTCTCGGTGATGTCGGCGATCGAGTGTTACGTAAACTCACCGATAAACTCTATGAGAAAAGCAAAAATGATGCTGGTTTTGTTTGCTTCTATCTTTCATCATGATTTTTTTTATCCGTGTTTGATGATTATTGCAATTTGGTGAAGATTGTTGTGGAAATAGGTTATTTTGTTCTCACTCTGGAATATGTGAGAAATTGAACATATTAGTCTTGTCTTCTTGAATTGTATTTTAAGATATTTGGTTTTTCTATTAATGTTTAGTATTGTCTTTTTTATTTCCTTTAAAATAAAGTTTATGTACATTTTGCAGGCTATTTAATAATGGAGATTTCCTATCTGTTGATATAAGGTTCTAATCTACCATGGATCCATTGTTATTGCTTCATTAAGGCAACTGAAATTTCTGAATTTATAATAACTATGAGTTTATTTTGCTGGTGTCTCATTTTTTTCCCTTCTGTTATGACTAGAATATAGCATTTTACAAACTTATGGTATTCGTTTATCAAAGGTGGCAAAATCTATTTAAATACTAATCAATTATGTCTACTTAGTTTTTTTAGACAGTTAATTGAACTTTATATTGCAGCTGGCAGAATTTGATTTAAATGCTTATATACTAGATGCAAGGTTTCATAGAATTGATTTAAACATATTTAAGCGGGTAAACACCCTATCTTGGAGTAATGCATAGAAATGCAATCACCTTAAACGCACCCAAAATTTTCAAACTTTGGCTAAAGTATTAATCATTTCCTCTGTCCTTTTCTGATATAGAAGATGTCAATTTAATAGAGAGACAATGTAATTAGATTTTACATCATTGTAATATTTAAGATTAAATAAAATAAATTAAATACATATTCTTTTCCCTCAAACTTCTTCCATTTTAGAGAGGGTGCTAAAATCGACTTAAGGGGGATTTTGATTTCTCTTATCTCTTTAAATAACTAACCTAAACAATTTAGTTTTAAAATAATCTCTCTTGCCCTCTCTCCTCCAATTAGAAGTGTTTAAATATAAAGCAATTGAAATTAAACCGTAAGTTGTTTTTTAAAATTGATTCCAAATTTTTGCATCAAGAATTTAGGCCAACTTCAATTATTTATTGTGATTGAAGCATAACATTCTTCTTAGGGTATTTTCACATGTCAAAGGAAATATTCCTTAAGTTACTTGATGATTATGAAATGGAAAGTTATAAACCTGCAAGTACTTTATAGGTGCTTACACGTGCATCATAAAAAGACTACTTTACCTCACTATCATTAGGTTAAATATTTTACTCAGACAAAGAGGAATCATGAGCCTAAGCAATCAGGACAATAGAGTTCACACCAAACCAGACCAGCCATATCATAAGAAACTAAATGGCTCAAGCACAAAAGCGCTTCTGAATCCACTCAAAAACATTGCATGAATACATAATTCTTTTATTATCTAAAAACCCTTTTCAAGAGGATGATTTAATTTTATCCACCAACTCCTCCACATTCACCTTTTTTCTAGAGAATACAACATCATTACCAAATTTCTAAATGAACCATACAACCAAATGTCAGACCAACAAAAGCCTAAACCTAACAAAATATTCAAATTCCCCAAAAACCTCAAATAAAGTGATCAAGTTCAAAGGCAACACCAAATGCTAACTTTACCATCTAAAAATAATATACCTTTAGAGGCCAATTTATAAAAGACAAACAAATGACTGGCAGACTTGCCTTAGAACCCACATGTGTGCATAAAGTAACACTTGGTTAGGCAAATCATTTCTCCTAAAATAGATTTAAGCGGGTATACACCATATCTTGGAGTAACGCCATACAAATGCAATCACCTTAAATGATACCCACAATTTTTAACCCTTGGCTAAAGTATTAACCATCTCCCCTAAATTATTTTATGAGAAACCTCACAAATGCGAGAATACACATACATCAAAAAATAAAGAAAAGTCGTATAAGAGTTCAATGTAAAAAAATCATCAATATGTGAAAGAGAGGTAGAACTAAGAATCAATAGAACATTTTCATCGATATCACTACTACAAAAAATATATATAATCACAATTGCAGAAGACCTATAATAATGGGTGAACAACCGTTGTTAGGTAGAGTGTGATTGTATGTGGGGTATTTATAATCACAATTCAGTGCCCGTGGTAGAAAATTGAAAAGCGCGCTACCTATAACCACTGTTGTTTTAAACACCCGTTGTGAAAGGTTTGTCAGCATTTTTTAAATATTTTTGGCACACGATTTTCCTGACTACATTTATAACTTTCATCACAATATAAAATATAAAATATTTTAACGCAACAACATCAAGAGCAACAAGATTAACAAGAATAATGTTGTGAATAGAATGCCTTAAAACAAAATATAAACGGTTTATTTATAAACAAGAAACACACAAGGGTTAGGGTTAACAAAGAAAACAAGGGAAAACAACAAGGGTTGGTTATAAACTGCTATTGTTTCCTTTCTCTATCAAACAAGATTACAAGTATACAAGAATAACAAATAACAGCGCTCTCTTGAATTAGGATTTTATCTTCCTATTTTTCCTTATACAAGATGAGAGACTAACATGTTATTTATAAGAAAAATAACCAACTAACCTAATGGGATTTTTGAAAATTACCCATTACAAGCTAACTTAGGGTACAAACTAACTTAAACAATTGGACTTACAAGCAAGGCCTAATTCAACATGCTAACAAACCTATCAATATTGACTAATGCATGTTTGGACAAACTTTGACTGTAACATGCATTACTCGCGAAGAAACTTTGACCATACTAGAGTTCGATCCAATATCTCACAAATCTTCACCTTGGATCTAACTCTATAAAATCAAGAAACTAGCTTCTTCATGCAGCTTTATCAATTTGAAACTGTGCAACGTCTTGGTGATCATATCAGCAACATTATGATATGTCAAAACCTTCAGCACTTGGACTTCTCCACGCTTGATTACCCCTCTGACGAAATGCAACCTCATATCAATGTGCTTGGTTCGCTCATGATAGGCTGAATTCTTCGATAGGTGTATTACACTTTGACTATCACATTTAACAGTGATAGCTCGACCTTGAAGTTTCAGCTCCTTTACAAAACCTTCAAACCATAATGCTTCCTTCACAGGTTCAGTTAATGCGATATATTCCGCTTCAGTGGTAGATAAGGAAACAACCTTCTAAAGTGTTGCTTTCCAACTAATTGTTGTCCCAAACATAGTGAACACATATCCAGAAATAGATTTTTTGGAATCCATACAACCTGCATAATCAGAGTCGACATATCCTTTAATTGCTGCTTTACTATCTTCACCCAAGTCTCCACCATAAATTAGGACTCTATTCAGAGACCCATTTATGTATCTTAAAATCCACTTCAATGCTTGCCAGTGAGCCTTTCCAGGATTCTCCATGTACTTGCTTACAAGACTTACTGCATATGCTATGTCGGGTCTAATATAGACCAAAGCATACATTAAAGAACCCACAATATTAGCATATGGAACTCTATTCATATAAGCTCTTTTAACATCAGTATTGGGACACTGATTTATACTCAGCTTGAATTAAGGGTTTGTCGGACTCACAACAGGCTTTGAATTCGACATACCATACTTTTCGAGAATCTTCCGTAGGTATGCCTCTTGAGATAAGCATAATTTCGACTGCTTTCTATCTCTTCGAATGTCAATCCCAAGAATTCTGGACGCATCTCCCAGATCTTTCATGTCGAACTCCTTATTAAGTTCAGCCTTCACCCTCATTACATCTTCGACATTGTTGCTTGATATTAGAATATCATCCATATAAAGCAACAAAATATAAAATGAATTACGAGGTCGAAATCTGAAGTAAACACAGTGGTCGAACTGACTTCCAGTGAAACTTATGCATGCCATGAACTTGTCAAATCTCCTATTCCACTGTCGAGGAGATTATTTCAGTCCATATAAAGATCTATTCAGTTTGCACACATAATATTTCTTCCTTTTTTTGACATACCCTTCAGGTTTCCTCATAAGGATTGTTTCATCTAGATCACCATACAAGAATGCAGTTTTCACATCCATTTGTTCCAGTTCAAGGTCGAACTGGGCCACCATGGCAAGCAACATTTGAATGGATCTGTGCTTCACAACAGGAGAGAACACATCAGAAGTCGACACATTCTTTATGAGTGAACCCCCTAGCGACTAATCTTACCTTGTATCTCTTCGACGCCACTCCTTAGATTCCTTCCTTAGCTTTGAAAATCCATTTACAGTTGACTAACCTCTCTCCAACAGGTTTCTTGATCAGTTCATAGATATTGTTATAGTCTCTAGGTTCTTTGTCTAGAACCTCACTTGCAGAGATTAAGGCATAAGCTATAAGACCTGCATACCCAAGTCTCTAAGGTGGCTTGATGAATCTCCTAAACTTGTCTCTTGCTAGAAGGTAGTCATTATCAGTCTCCTCATCTTCGAAAACATCTTCTGCGTCTTCTTCGACTTCATCTGGGATACGCAATTCATCATCAACAGGTTCCACCTTAACATGAATCTCTCTATGTTCCAACTTTTTGTCAGCATCATCAGTTTTCTTGAAATTCATCTCTGCTTCATTGAAAACTACATCTCGACTGGTGATACACCTCCTGTAACCTGGCTCTAGGCATCATAGCCTATAAGCTTTGACTCCTTCAGGGTGTCCCATGAACATGCATTTTAGAGCTCTGGGTTTGACCTTGTCTTGCCTAATATGAGCATAGGCCACACAACCAAATACTCTCAGTCTGTCGAGACTAGGTGGATGTCTCGACCAAACTTCTTCAGGTGTCTTTATTCCTAAGACAATAGAGGGAAATCTATTTATCATATAGGCTGTTGTCGAAACAGCCTCCGCCCAAAACACTTTCTTTAATCCAACACTAACCAACATGTATCTAACCCTTTCAAGGATTGCTCAATTGAATCTCTCAGTTAAATCATTTTGTTGAGGAGTACCTGCTACATTGTTATGTCTTGCAATCCCAGACTCAACACAGTAACTGTCGAATGCTTCCCTGTAGACCTCAAGGCCATTGTCGATTCTCAACCTCTTAACCTTTCTGCCAGTTTTAGTTTCGACCTGAACCTTCCAACTTTTGAAATTCTCAAAAGTTTCATCCTTCGTCTTCTGGATGAATACCCATAGCTTTATGGAATAGTCATAGATGATGGATAGAAAATACCTTGCACCTGAGTGTGAAGGATTCCTTACAGGCCCCCAAAGATCAACATGAATGTAATCCAAAGTTCCATGTGTTCTTTGCTTGCCTTTGTTAAACTTCGCCCTACAGGATTTAACAAATACATATGGTTCACAAAACTCCAAGTTTTCGACTTTGTCACCTCCTACCAGGTTCTGCTTCCCCAATTCGACCATGCCTCTTTTGCTGACATGGCCCAATCTCATGTGCCATAATTCTGTCTTCGGCACAGGTTTCATGGATGCAATATTTGTCGAACCAGTTACAACCTAAGCCTTAAGGGTATACAAGCCTTGTTTCTTCACGCCTCTCAAGAATTCCTTCGACCCCTTCACGACTCTTAGGATACTTTTCTCTCCTTGAAAAACATATCCTTTCCTGTCGAATTCGCCAAGAGAAATCAAAATTCTCTTTAAATTAGGTACATACCTGACTTTGGTAAATAACCTTATTGACTCATCATGGAGCTTGAATCTCACAGATCCAATACCTGCAATTTTGCAAGATTTGTTGTTTCCCAGCAGCACTAATCCACCATCTTGATCATATAGCTCCTCGAATAATTCTCTGTTTAGAGTCATGTACCAAGTGCAACCTGAGTCCATAATCCATTTTTTTCTTGAGTCACCATTTGAAACCACAAGAACATCAGATGTGTCGAAGTCATCTTGAACAATGGTTGCGTTGCCATTACTTCCACGATCTTTCAGGTGTTTAGGGCACACCTTTCTTGTGTGACCCTCCTTCTTACAATGATATCATTGAATACCGGATGTTTTGCCATTATAAAAATTTTGTTGACTTTTACCTTTCTTCTCGAACTTACCATCTTTTCGCAAGAATTTTCCCTTAACAGCCAAACCTTCGCCCACCGTCGAAGGTTTATGCTCCTTTCGTTTGTTCAAGTCCTTAGAATACGAGGTAGATTGAACTTCTTTAAAGGTCAGTGACTCCCTTCCATACAAGAGAGTTTCTTTGAAGTGAGCATGTGTTATGGGCAAAGCACACAACAACAATAGTGCTTGATCTTCATCATTGATCTTCACATCAATACTTTCAAGATCAAGAATCAGCTTGTTTAACATATCCAACTGCTTAGCCAACACTTTGTCTCCATTCATCTTGAAAGAATACAAAACTTGCTTCAGGTAGAGTTGATTCACCAGAGATTTGGTCATGTACAAACTTTCAAGTTTCACCCATAATCCCGATGTTGTAGTCTCCTTTGATATCTGTCGAAGAACCTTATCACCAAGGCTCAACAATATTACGTTGTAGGCTTTCTCAATTATGACCGTCTTTTCTTTTGCTGTTAACGCATCGTCCATGGCTGCCTATCCCTTCAACGCTTCCAAACAACCCTGTTGAACTAGTAGGGATTTCATCTTCAAGCGCCACAGACCAAAGTCGTTCACTCCGGCGAACTTTTCAATCTCATACTTTGTTGAAGGTATCTTCTCCATGCTCACCGCACCAATTTGTTGTGAATAGAATGCCTGAAAACAAAATATAAACGGTTTCTTTATAAACAAGAAACACACAAGGGTTATGGTTAACAAAAAAACAAGGGAAAACAATAATGATTGGTTATAAACTGCTATTCTTTCCTTTCTCTATCAAACAAGATTACAAGTATACAAGAATAACAAATAACCTCTCTCTCTCTCTTGAATTAGGATTTTATCTTCCTATTTTTCCTTATACAAGATGAGAGACTAGCATGCTATTTATAAGAAAAATAACACACTAACTTAAGGAGCTTTTTAACAATTACCCATTACAAGCTAACTTAGGGTACAAACTAACTTAAACAATTGGGCTTACAAGCAAGATCCAATTCAACATGCTAACAAACCTAGCAATATTAACTAATTCATGTTAGAACAAACTTCGACTACAACACGCATTACTCGCGAACAGACTTCTACCATACTAGAGTTTGATCCAATATCTCACAAATAATAAGAACAATAACAAGAAGAAGAAGAAGAAGAAGAACAATAACAATAACAACAACAAGAACAAGAACAAGAACACTAAGAACAACAAAAACAACAACAAGAACGACGAAAACATCAAAAACAATAACAAGAACAACAAGAGCAACAACAACAACAATAACAACAACAAAAACAACAACAAGAACGACAAGAACAACAACATCAACAATAACAACAACAACAAAAATAACAATAGCAACAACAACAACAACAATAATAACAAGAAGGACAATAAAAACAAGAACAATAACAACAACAATAATAACCACAAGAACAAAAATAAGAATAACAACAAGAACAACAAGAGCAACAACAAAAACAACAAGAATAATAACAACAATAATAAAAACAACAAGAACAACAACAGCGATGACAACGACAACAACAACAAAAACAATACGAACAACAATAAATAAACAATTAGAATCGTTAAACAATAACATTTTACATGCAGAATCATTAAATAAGAACAAACTATAACACGTTAATAGAAGCAATAAAAAAGAAGATGAAGTTTGTCTAAGTACGTCTAGGGTAAAAGTGAATAAACTAAAAACGTTAGATATATATTTTTATAAAAAAAAGGCGCCACCTATAACCATGGTTGATTTAAATACCCGTGGTGAAATGTCTATCAGAATTTTTAAAAAATAAGTAAATAACCAAAAATATTGGTGCTGAGATTTGAACTCATGACCATGTGCCACTTTTCACCATGGGTATTAATAAATTGTGGTTATAGATAGTTAAATAAAATAAAATAAATGCATGTGCCTAAATATCACATATTACAACAGTTGATTGAATATCTATAGTAACACGGACATTATTATATGTGTTTTCTGTAGTAGTGATCAAGCTCCCACATGAATAAATTTTTTCACATAAGAGAGATATTAGACCCACGTTTAGCCAACCTAATGACCTATAACATCCACTTAAAAACCATGTTGATCAAAAACCCAGAATAACATATGGAAATAAGCATTCATTCCTTACCCATATATCATGCTTGGATAAATTGAAGAGGACATTTCCAACACCGATTAAAACACAATTTAAGAAGCAATATGCGTTTGATGTTCTTTTAGAGCCAGATAAAAAAATCCTTATCCATCAAGATGGAAAGAAACCACCTGATGGTCAAATCTAGTCGAAAGAATAGCCTTCTACAAATTATCCCTCCATGAGAAACCTTCAACATCATTTACTAAGTATTGCCATATTAACTGCATGAAGGTCTAAAACCTCTAACATCATCTACTTTTAGGTTTACACACCTCATACCACTTAATCCAAGATGTTTCTTTAACCCATTGAGTGGCACCCTAAAGGAAGTGACACTACTAGAAAAAAATGCTTTTAATGTCGGACGCGAAATGCATTTTAACTCGGGTGCAGTAGTGAGGTAACGAACGACTTCATGAAAAGTAAAAGCTTATAACCTAGGTTATTTAAACACCGAGAGGTAAATTAATTTTCACATGGGTTCGAACCCTAGCATCTGCATTTTTATTATTTACAAAACTTGCGCCTCATACATCTCGGTTTACGAATAAATTGAGGGGTAAGTTAGATTGTTTTTTACTAGAAATTCGTTATATTATTTACACAGAAAATAAATAAAAATAATTTGTTTACAAACTTAAATATTTAATCAGAATATTACATTGTTTACACATAAAATAAATACAAATAATTTGCTTACAAACTTAAATGTTTACTCAAAATATTACATTGTTTACACAAAATATTAAAATAAAAATTAATTTATCCTTGAAGATCATATGTTGGATCTTCGACTCCTTGATATCTGGGCAATGTCAAATGTTTCACCTTGCAAGTATTTGTTTATGATATAAAACAATAAAAGGATTAAAAAAAAATGATTTTCTGCTCAAATGAATATTTAAAAACACAAACCTTAAACCCAGATAATTTTCTGCACTTGCAATCCATCTCTAATGGCAAAAGTTAAAGTGTAGGATATACATAGTGCCAGTCGCTTCATGATGTTTCTTTATCAATTTTAGATATCAAACCACCTTTATAATGGAAAATTTTAAGGTAGACGCAGATCACTAATGGTAGTTTCTTAAGCATTGATAATCATGAAATAAACGACAAAGATTTGCTTAAGAACGCTAAGTTATCCCCTCGGTTTCTATAAAAATTGAGGTGAAAATATATTTTTAATTACATTATTTACATAGAATATTAAAAATAAAAAAAATACAGCAGAACCAGAATTTTGGTGTAAGAAGAGGTTATTTGGTCCAAGTATTTCACGCATCCAATTTCTAAAGAGTTATTTGATACAACCATTGAATGCTTCCAACTTCTATTGAAAAAATGTTTTTCTGCACTTATAATCTATCGCAGAGAACTTTTACAAGCTTCTAAATACAACAACAACAACAACATCAACACCATTTTGTGAGATGGATCCCAAAAGAATAATGTGATTTTTACTTCTAACGAGTTTTAAGCG
Organism: Lathyrus sativus; assembly: GCA_963859935.3. NCBI lineage: Eukaryota > Viridiplantae > Streptophyta > Magnoliopsida > Fabales > Fabaceae > Lathyrus > Lathyrus sativus. Next base: position 543,743,631 of record OZ012736.1, read on the forward strand.
GCTACACATAAGTTAGAATTAGAGTAAAATGTGTCTAACGAGTGCTTTTATAATAAAACGTTACGTATCTTATACCTCGGTTATTAAGGAAACTGACGGGATATATCATTTAGTTTACAAAAAAAATTATAGGCAAAAATATACCCAAAGTCATTTAAGTTATTTTATTGTAACAAGACAGTATTTTATTTTTTTTTTTGCTATAATTTGGTTCTTTATGTTAGCTAACGTGTTCATTGTTGACCTTTTTTAGAAACTTCGTTCCATAAAAACTTATGCGGCACTAACGATGCTGATGTGTCATTTAAGGAGATGATGAAGAACATGTTGAAGATGTTGAAGCTGCTAGTATATGTCATAATGTTGTTAGTTTTGATTTTTGTAGTGTTGATGTGTATTTTGGTTCAGAAGTGGTGATCATTTTTAATTTTGATGTTAGTGTCGTAAGACATGACTTTCGATACCAAAATGTAACACTTGTTGACAATGGTTAATTCTTTAATTTTTCCTATTTTGTGTTGCAATTCTTTATTACAGTAAGATCGTAATTTGTACAATAGACAAAACTTGAAAGACTTGGTTGTTACAATTTAAAAACAAGTGAGACCTGTTTGTAGTAAAAAAAACATAAAGGACTGTCTTGTTACACTAAAGTAACTTAAAGGACACCGGGTATATTTTTTTCCAAAATTATAATAAATAAAAATAGTTTCCTGAATTGTTTTTCCCCTCGGAGTTTTTGAAAAACCGAGGTAATATATGATTTCTACTTCTAAAAAAAATAAATCATGGCGCGCATTGGAATCATATTCACTAGAATAACAATGATCATCCATATTCAAAAATGTAACGTATCTTTTGGATTTTCAAGGCGTTTGAGCTTCTCTGATTGTTTCACTTTCTATTCTCCACTTTATTTAAACATTATTCCTTGTTTCAACATCTCATTTCCAACTCTTTGTGCCTTTAAAACTAGTTTTAAAGTATTTTATTTTCTTCAAAAATGTCTTCAAAAATCTTAGTTGAAAATATTTTATTTGTAATCAATGAAAACCTTGTCGATTTCGATGATTTGAAAGACAAAAGATTTTGATCTAAGGACAATTATTCGCAAACAAAAGTTGAACGATTACTTTGGCATTCTTAATGAACTTGCCTACATTAATCTCATTAAAGAGTTCTGGTTAAATGTCTCCGTTGGATCATCTGGTCATTATGATGAGTCAACCCAGTTCTATATCAATGGCTTTCCTTCATAATTACTCAGTCACTTATTGCTCATGCAATAAAATATGAAGAGGAAGGTGTTAACGTGTTGAACATTATAGATTCAACAATGTCTTTAAATATCACCTTCACCTAATTTATGCAACCAACGATAATCTCAACAGTCCTGCTAGTCTACAACCAATTGAAAAAATCTGTATCAACTTCTAGTGTCAAATCTCTGCCCAAGAGAGAAAGAACTAGAAACGCTTACTAGGATGACAATCATATATTGTTATTCCTTACCAAGAACATCATAGTTAATCTTCGTCTTACCATTTTTAATGTCTTAAAGGAAATTATAATCATCTCTAGAGATGAAATGAATTTTCTCATACCATATGGAATAGTTCTTTCTGAACTTTTCTCTAAGTTAGGGATAGTTAATAGTGATACTATTGAAGTTGAGTGGAGTCAAAAATTTGAATTTGTGGAATAGTTATTTGTTGTTTTGTTTTTAATTAATGAAATATTTATTTTCATATTATTGCCTATTTGTTTTTATTGATAACAAAAGTTTTTGAGAATTACTAATTAATAAGAAAAAATGAAAAAAAAATTAACTAAGAAAAAAAGGGAAGATTGGAAGGCGACAAGTGAAAAATCACTGAAAAAACCTTAAATGTAGTTACTGAGATTCGAAGTGTGTTTCCTAATAGCTATGTTACATCTATTTTTAAAAAAATGCTAAGGTATCACGTAACACCCCACTCTATCCATTCGTATAAAAATTAAAAATACGAAAATGATTGCAGAAATAAATCAGAGTTACACACGTAGGATGCCACATTACAAAACCTCCTCATGAAGTATCATATCACTTCATATCTTATTTATTAACAAAAATAAATACTTTGATTAAACAGCGGAACTAAATAAAATGGTTTAGCATTAGAGCTCCAATTACATCACATCTCCACATAAAATCGTGGTTCAACAATATTAATCAAAACAAATCATGATACGTAACAAATGACAAATAACATGAAGAAAATAAAAAAATCCTCATCCTTCCCGTGTTACGTATCAGAGAGACTTCTAAGACTCAACCAAATAGCAACACATGCTCCAAGCACTACTCAGGCACCTGATTATCTATACTCCCCAAGAAGCACAGACACAATAAACAGAAAAGGGGTGAGAACTACATTCAATAATACACGGTGAAAATCACATGCTAATGAGTAGTTATCACACAAGTACATCAATCATACAATCACAACGCACATACAAGTGTCACATCAGTACTCAGCATATTCAGCATATATTCAATCATATACATATGCAACGCGACTCAAATGACACGACGCAATGCATACGGTACCATCACAATCACATATGGTTCACCCTAGAACTCGATTCTCGTCGGAGTCAGGATAAGTCGTATATGCTCCTTTGAACTACAACTTATCTGCACTCGACTCCCACATGGAGTCCGGACGAGACTAGGCACCCATCATGGATTCCAACATAACTCATCTCCATACAACATGACATGAATGCATGAAATAAAATTAGGCACAATATAATAATCATTCATGCATAACCCGTGATCCTCAATGATCATCTGTGAGCCACATACTCATCGTAATCCCTCAGGAAACTACCACCCTAGCCCAAGGCCGTTCACATTAGGCGCACAAGTACTTAACACGTCTCATACAGATAATACAAAAATCTCATGTTTTATCCCATTTAATATCGTTATTGGTTCCCCCTATGTTCAATAATACCATCTTAGTCTTACATATCAAGAGAAATTGCATTGCACGCGAGATCGGGATAGAAATTGCAAAAACGGGAGAATTTTGCTACAGCTCTACCCATACGCGTATGGCCCTGCCCCATGCACGTATGGCCATCCTCCCTTGCCCCAGAAATACGTATCATACGCGTAGGGCTCAAATGCACAGGCCTCCATATGCTTAGTGCCTTGGGCCTTACGCGTATGATCAGAGAGGATTTCCCTCTCAAAACTCCCCATACGTGTAATAACTAGCCCATACGTGTATGGCATACTTCCTCTTACGCGTATTGGTAGAGGGTCGTGCTAGATCTGAGGAAGGGCGCGTATCATACGTGTGACGCCCTTGGAATGTCCCCTCATACGCGTAATGCCTTGTGCCTTACGTGTATGGCCAGTCAGTCACTAAAAGTTTTAGATTTCACATCAGTGCAGACTTTCCCCCACCGGAGCACTACCAAGCTCTTAATTCAGACCCCAAACAACATTTATCTCAGTATAATCTTAGAGTCCTAATTCTATTCCATTAATTCATCATTTTATCACTGTGTTCTATCATTATAATCCATTTTTGTTAACCCCTAAAACCCCTACAAACTCATATCTGCTTCCATATCATAAACCCAACAACAACAATACAGAATTCACTCGAATTTACTATTCAAAATCAACATGTAACACAGATTCATATCATACTAGTGTACAAATATGAATTCACAGTAATTACATACAAGCATACAAACAGTTCAAGAAGGAGAAAAATGTACAGAATCCTAAGAGGGGAAGGAACTCTCACTACCCTCTCATGTTCAGATCACCATTACAGAACCTATTCTCCCCTTACCTGAATTTCAAGTTTTCTCTCTTCAAGAATGACAGAAAAATCTCTTGCCCTAACTCTCCTTCTTTCTTCCTTCTTTCTCTTTTACGTGAAACTGATACTGTAACCTCCCACTAATCTCTCCTAATTATGTTTTATTTCTTTTTATTTTTTCTTAATAATGATAATAATCCAAATAATAATCGTAATAATACTTATGATAATATCAGTAGTCTTAATAATAATAATAATAACATTAATAATAATAATATTGGTAATAATAATAATAACAACATTAATAATAATAATAATAATAATAATAATAATAATAATAATGAAGTATCTCGTTATTTATATTATTATCATTACAACGTTATCTTAGCCTTTAATTCTGATTAAGTGATTCTACTAAGCTCTCATACACACCCTTAACTAAGATAATGTCCAGAATAATCACACAAAATAATCACAAAATGACTAATTAAATAAATGGGGTGTTAGAACTCTCTCCCACTTAAAATATTTTCGTCCTCGAAAATGTATCTGATGAGAACAATTCAGGATACGACTCTCGCATCTTGCTCTCCAATTCCCAGGTCACACTTCCTCCAACATCTCCTCCCCAAGCTACTCTCACTAACGGAATGCTTTTGCCCCTTAATTGCTTCATCTTGCGATCCTCGATCCTTATCGGCATCGCCTCCACGGTAAGATTATCCTAAATCTACGCTTCATCCCTTTGAAGTACATGGGATGGATAAAAAAATGTACTTCTGAAGTTGTGACACATGAAACACATCATGCAAATTCGAAAGTTCGGGTGGCAGTGCCACTCTACACGTAACAGTCTCAACTCTCTGCAAAATCTGATACGGTCCAATGAACTTAGGATCCAACTTCTTCGATTTCAGTGCACGACCAACATCGGTCACAAGATTGACCCTTAGAAACACGTGGGTGTCGCTACTCGAAAAAATGCATCGCGCAACGACGGGGAGGCGAAAAGAAAGGACAGAAGATTCGCCACCGAACTTTATTTATCCCGTGAGGGGAAAGGAAAATATCGAGAAAACCTTAAGAAAGAAATGGATAAGATGGTCTCGCAACCAATGAACGGGTTCGGAAGCCGGTTATGCGAAGGGAAGGTATTAGCACCCCTCGCATCCATCGTACTCGATGGGAACCTTTTGTTTGTCGATATGTGAATTTATCTGCTTAAATATTATGCTATAAGAAGTGTTCTAAAAGATAGAGAGAAGGGTAGAAATATAGGTTTAGAAACGGGGAAAGAGAGGTAACAGGGAAGAAGAGAGAGGGAACAGACTCGGTAGGACTTCGCAGTCCTAGGCCTACGTATTCTCAACAAGTATGAGAAAGTCAGAGTCGACGTAGTTCGGGAAACTACGGGTGATAGGGGGGATTGTGCTCGCCAAGGATTGTGGCCCTTGTGCCTACGTATCTTTACTTGAAAGAAGTAAAGAATCAGAGCAGCCGTAGTTCGGCCAACTACGGGTGAAAGGTGAAAAAGGGAGCTCGCCAAGACATCGCCGTCTTGTGCCTACGTATTCTCATCTGACATGAGAAATCAGAGCAAACGTAGTTCGTGCTACTACGGGTAACCGGTGTTTTTTATGGATGATGCTATCATGCGCATTCTAGCAGTTAGGTGTTTTGCTGCTCGCTCGTTGGAGACTTAGGCGTACCTGTTTGCGGTAGAACGGACGTAACATATCCTGTTGGAGATCGATTTTCGCCATACGAGGCAAGGTGTCATGTTTGATTGGCTGAGATTGTTTTTGGGCGAGATACGTCCTCGGATAGTAACCCCTACGGGTAGTACCCAATTCATTATCTCAAAGTTTTTGTTGTAAAAAATGTGTGGCGAACGTAGCGTCTTCGTATTGAAAGACGAGTATCAAGACCACACACACTACAGTGAGTATCCTGACACTCGGAGAGGAAGAGGTCTACACCTAATCCTCTCTCTTTAATTCAATGCAAAGAGAGCTTTGTTCTCTTATTAAAGATGTTTTTGGTTTTGAATGGTAAGTGCTTTGCGACAGAGAACCCTACGGTAAACGTCAGCACTCGGGATAGGAGAAGGCCTACGCCTAACCACTCCACGACCATTCAAGTTTTTGTTATGAAAAGATTTGAAAATGCACTCGGTACAGGACCGAGGTTTTAGGTGTGAAAATTGTGGAAGAAAGTTGTGAAAGCGAGATGGTGGATAAAGTCGCGTCTTCGTATTGAAAGACGAATATCAAGACCACCCTCACTACAGTGGGCATCCCAATATTCAGAGAGGAAGAGGTCTACACCCAATCCTCTCTCTTTAATTCAATACAAAGAGAAATTTATTTTAAAGATGGTTTGAAAATGGACTCGGTACGAGACCGAGGTTTTTGAAAATACACTTGGTGCGGAGCCGAGGTTTTTAGGAGGAGAGAGAATGTCGTCTTCGTATTGAAAGATGAGTGTCAAAACCACCCTCACTACAGTGGGCATCCCAACACTCGGAGAGGAAGAAAGTCTACACTTAATCCCCTCTTTTTAATTCAATACAAAGATAATTGGATATTGAAAATGATTGGTCAATGCTTTTGAAACGAGTTGGGACAAGAAGCGAGGAGAGAAAAGAGGTGGTCTCAGATCCAACATTACTTATCAATAATTTGACTGGTAATGAATTACGGAGGTCTCGTCATCGACCCAAAAGAAAATGGGACAAAATGCCCACTAACAAATAGAAATAAAATCTATCTCTAAAATAATAAGAATTGAAATGAAGCTCTAAAAAATTGAGTATGAAATATTATATTATAAAACTTAAAAGAAAATAATATAAACTCCTAAGGAAAAAACTTATTAACTAGAAATTAGAAAATAATATATATAATATACTCTAAAGAAAAATTTTAAAATAAAAATAATCTATAAATTAATTTGCAAAAATAAATAAAAAGATAAACAATTTTTATAAAAAAGAAGAACATGGTGGTTCAAAATGGATAGGGGGTATGTGAGTGTAAACACGGGCCGTGACCAAACAAAAACTGCTGACCCAAAACAAATCCTTGATGACCCTTCTCCTCCACACTGCACTTCGCTTCAGTTGGAGGACAAAACTCCTCCGTTTTTTGTCTTGCTTTCGGTATCCTCTCCCTCACAACATAGCGTATCAACAACATGCTCAGAATCTTAAAGGATTCATAGCGTCTAAAACACCAAGAGGGATGAAGAAACTCCACCTTCTGTTTGCATTTCTTCGTCTCCAACATTATGATTCTCCATTACCATACTCGATTTGGGTTTCAGATTCGCAAAGTCTGTTTCAAATCACTTCATTCTGTTTGGATTTCGAAAATTTCGAGAGATTCAGAGGGGTATTGTGGTGGAGGTAGGCGAATGTGTTGAATGGAAGTTCGTGTGTTGTGGAGGTAATTTCTGGGTTTATTTTGGGGGTGATGTTGGATTGAAGTTGGATAGGAAATCTGGGCTTGTTTGTTGTTTGTTAGATCGGTTAGAAAGAAGAAGGATGTTGCGGTTGTTAAGAATGGAGACGACGGCGATGGGGTGTTTCGGAGATGGGATGCAGAAGTTGAATGGAAGTTTGATTGGGTTTTGAAGGATGTTGAGCTGGTTTCTGAAGATAAGTGTTTGTTTGATTTCTGGGCTGTTTCTCGATCACGGAGGCCACATGGTTGAAGAACGAGGAAGGTTTGCGGTTGAAAGGGATAAAAGATGGTTGGAGGATTTGCGGGTGTTGGTTGAAACGAAGGTGATGAAAACAATAGTTGATTCTTGCCGTTTGATCTGCGAATGGAAGTGGTGGTCTGAAGAAAATGAATGAGAAGGTAGAGTAAGGTTGGTACGGTGGAAGTGAGTTGTGGTTTGCATTCGGTGAGTTCTTGCGGATGGATTGTGAGTGAGGTTAGTCTTCATCTCTATTCCATTTTTTATGACAGTAGCTCTGTTAGTGAGAAAAATGAGGTATGGTGCTGGAAACAAGTGGTATTAACAGTGAGGTTATAAAGTTGGAAAAACATAACCGATTGGTTTCACAGTTGCAAAATGAGAGCATGAACAATGTTGTTGTTATTGGTAATCATCGTGTTGAGGATTTGAGGTGAGTGAAGTGAGTTCAAAGGTAATAACTGTGTGAATAGCCTTTATTTAAAGGTGAAGATGAATGAGGTAAAGATGATGGTGAAAGTGATAAGGATGATGGTGTTTTATTGATGGTGAGTTTGGTTTGAATCAGTTATAGATGAAAAAAGAAGAGGTAGAGCTGTGAGATTTTGATGTCGATATGGTTATGGAGGAGGTTTGCAATCATTACTGTTGTTGGTTGAATGAGGGATTCATTGATGGTGGCGTTGTGATTGGAAAGGGAATGAAGAAAGGTTATAGGAGGTATGAAGTTTAAGGTTGGTTTGTAGTTGAAGAAGTGGGAGATTAAATGTTTGAAGATTGTCGTGATGAAGATGATGATGAATATGGTGTTTTCGGTTGCGAATTTGGCGGTTGTTTTATGGTTGTGGGAAGGAGAAATGATGTTCAGCCACTGATGTTGTTACCAACTCAACAATAAGAGCATCTTATGTTTTATGGTCAAGGGAGCTCATGAAGGTCAGTCTTTTTCTCGTTTCCTTGGTGTTCTGGCTTTTCACTCCCCTCTTTTTTACAACATTCCCCTGCCTCCCTCAGCTTTGTGGGACACATATTTTATCTTGTTATTGATATGTCGCTTTCAAACGCAGGTTGTTGCTTGTAGCAGATTTTTGGTCTGTTGGTATGATGTGTGCAGGGTATTGTAGCAGGCTGCAGAGTTGTCTGGTGTGGTATTTGTGTGGCAGCTGGTTTTGTCTGGTGCATGGTACGGTTAAGCAGTAGGCTAGTTGTCTGCTTGTTGGTAATGGTTGTGATACGGCTGGGAGGTTGGGGTAGCAGGCTGGCACTGCTGTAGGTTGCTGTACGGGCAGCAGATTTGGTCTGGCATGGCTTTGAAGTAGTAGCAGAGTGGTTTGCAGAGCTTATCTGGTGGTACGGTTTTGATGCAGAGTTATGGTTTTTGATGGTTGTGCTCATTGCATGAGAGTCCTAACAACTTGCTGGTTTTACCTCAATGTCTTCTTTGTTGCATTTCACAGGCTATGGCTCTTCCTGGGTAATGTTGTGCTCGAAGTCATACGAGCTGGAAAAGCGGCTTTTGTCGGTTTGTGGAACCTGATTCTTTTTCCTTCTCATGCTGCTGCGTTGAGGTTTGTCCACTTTGTTATGAAAGTTTGTCAAAAATTATCAGAGGCAATTTCATTTAACGCAAATAATTAATATTAGTTTCTTTCTGCAGATCAACTTCAATAATTTATGGTGGTTGCGTGATGTCGTGCAATGCAGAGAAGTGGAGAAGCTTGTTGTTGTTTTCACTGATGCATATTTGCCATCTGTTTAGCAATTAAAGCATTGCATTCTCCTGTAGGTTGGTAACTGAAAAGCTAGCATACGAAAGTTTACGTGGCTTCGGCTTGCCGTACATAACAGTTTTGGTTCCTTTTTTTTAGTTTTCATGGCTTGAGTGAAGGTGGATCAAGTGCCGCTGTAGGAGCCAAGTTGGTGAAAGTGCAAGTTTATTGTCATGAGATGGTGTTGTGGTATTGACTTGGAATTGTTGTAGCTAGAGGATAGTGGAATCATGAAGGGAGTCATGTACTGCATTTTCAAACTATGAACCATATGCCGTTTGTACGACTTGGAGTGCTGTGACATCTTGAAGGAACATTTGTGGGGTAGCTTGGATGTAGAAACTTCATGGGCTACTTTGGAGTGAGACTTGATACATGGACCTGGATTTTATCAATCTTATAACTTGTACTTGGTGATGAATTTATTTTGAAATGGGCTTGTATATTTATGTAGAAACTTGTTGTGATATTTTGGCTATGGACTTTATCTTCACAAGGACAAATTTTTTTGTAGATTTTTTTGTGTAATGTATGCTAAATGTATGGAATTTTGAAGTTATAAATGGGCCTTGGTTGGCTATTCATGCCCTTGAATTTAGACTCCAAAAAGTCTCATGAACCAAATTCCACTATTTTGGATTCTCACTTAGGAAAGAGGTCTTGAAATCAATCACGAATCAATTTTGTGCCTTTGATTGAATTAAAACCTATTCTGCTGATGAATCAAATGAACTTTATCACTTGAATCCAATGAGCATGAATATGCCTTAATTGAAAAGAACAAAACTCCATGTAATTCTCCACCATAAAGCATTTGAATTTTCTAACTATGAGGAATGGAAGGATGTATAAATGAGAAATATATACAAGTAGGACAAATTTGGGGTATGCTTATGCAATGTGATATGCTAATGCAATGAAATGAAACATAAACCAAATGGAGAAAAGGTAGGGCAAATTTTGGGGTACAACAGTGGGCCCCTTCGCTGAATTCCAAGTCTTTCCTCTTATTATCATGATAACTTTTATGCCTACTCTGGGATGCTTTCATCTTCTCCCTAATCATCTGGATTATCTCAGTAGTCTGTTGCACAATCTCGGATCCAAGTACAATGCTCTCACCCGACTCATACCAGCATAAAGACGTCATACACCTCCTACCATACAATGTTTCAAAAAGCGCCATTCTGATACTAGAATGGTAATTGTTATTTTAAGTAAATTCAATCAACGGTAAATAGGTATTCCAAGCACCTCCCTGCTCGAGTATACAACCCTCAACAAGTATTCCAGTAACTAAATGGTCCTCTTAAATTGTCCATCTGTCTGCGGATGATAAGCAGAACTCAACTTCAAAATAGAACCCAAAGCTTCCTGCAAGCTCTTCCAAAATCCGAAAGTAAACCTCGGGTCTCTATCAAACATAATGCTCGACGGAACCCCATGCAACTTCACTATTATTCTGATATACATCTCAGCTAACTTTAACAAAGGGAAACTGATGTTAATCGATATAAAATGTGACAATTTCGTCAATATATCCATAATTACCCAAATAGCATCAAAGCCTCTCGTCGTATTCGGTAACCCAGTCACAAAATCCATCACGATACTATCCCACTTCCACTTTGTATTTCCATTGGTTGCATCAAATCAGAAGGTTTTTGGTGTTCCACTTTTGACTTCTGACAGGTCAAACAAGCATACACAAACCGTGCTACATCTTTCTTCATACCTGGCCACCAAAACAATTTCTTAAGATCTTGATACATTTTCTTAGCTCCTGGATGAATACTCAAGCTACTCCTGTGGCTCTCCTCTAAGATCATTTTTCACAATTCAGGATTATCCGACACACAAATTCTGCCTCTAAATCTTAACACACAAAAATCATCTACTTTAAAGTCACCTTCTGGATCCGACCCTCCCGCGGTCATCAAATGCACCAGCTTCAAATCAAGTTTATGACTCTCTCTAATCTCACTAAGTAAATCATTATTAACTTTCAACATACTCAACATCACACTCTCAGGAGTCAGTTCACAAACCATGCTCAAGTCTTTAAACTGCTCAATTAAATCCAACTCCTTAATCATTAATGTTGACATATGAATTGTCTTCTGACTCAAAGCATCCACCACGATGTTATCTTTATCGGGATGGTAGTTCAAGCTAAAATTATAGTCCTTTAAGAATTCCAACCATATTCTTTGTCTCATATTCAACTCTATCTGGTCAAATAAATATTTAAAATTTTTGTGATCACTAAACACTTCAAACCTTGACCCTTACAAGTAATGTCTCCAAATTTTCAACACAAAACCAATGCAGCTAACTCAAGATCATGAGTAGGATAATTCCTTTCATGTACCCTCAATCGCCGTGAGGCATAAGCCATGACCTTACCATCTTGCATCAGTATTCCGTCTAATCCTATTTTAAACGCATAACAATATACCACAAAAGATTAATTTGGATTTGGTAGAATCAATACTGGCGCCATAGTCAACCTCTCTTTCAATTCCCAGAAACTCTCTTCACACAAGATGTCCCAACAAAGGTCTGTTCCTTTCTAGTCAGTTGAGTCAGAGGAAGAGCCAAATTAGAAAACCCTTCGATAAACCTGCGGTAATAACCTGCCAAACCTAAGAAACTCCTAATCCCTGTCACTGATTCTGGAGGTTCCCACTGAAGTACAACAGTTACTTTAGATGGATCCACTGCTATGCCATCACCAGAAATAACATGTCCCAGAAAACTTACTTCATGCAGCCAGAACTCACATTTTGAAAGTTTCACAAACAACTTATTATCCTTCAACACTTGCAATGAAATCCTCAGATGCTCTGCATGATCTCTTTCTAACCTGGAGTAAATCAAAATGTCATCAATAAAAACTACAACAAACTGATCTAAGTAGGCAAGGAAGATACGATTCATGTATTCCATGAATACGCCCGACGCATTGGACACTACAAATGACATCATAGCATATTCGTAATGTCTATACCGAGTCCTGAAAGTCGTCTTCTGAATATCATCCTCTTTCACCCGAATCTGATGATAACCTGATCTCAAATCAATTTTACTAAAAACAAGAGCTCCCACGAGTTGATCCATTAGATCATCAATTCTTGGAAGTGGATATTTATTCTTAATGGTAACCTTATTCAGCTGACGATAACCAATGCATAATCTCATACTACCGTCCTTCTTCTTAACCAACAACACTTGAGCTCCCCACGGCGACACACATGATCTAATAAACTTCTTATCAAGCAATTTTCCAAGTTGAGATTTCAACTCCGCCAATTCTGACACTAACATTTTGTATGGTACCATAGATATAGGTCTGATACCAGGAACAAGATCAATTGCAAATTCCACCTCTCGTTGCGGAGGCAACTCTAAAATATCATCCAGAAACACTTCTAGAAACTCTTTTACCACATGTAATTCATTAATCGACGTTTTTCCCTCAACAGGCAATGAGGAAAACATCGTGAACATTTTAGCTTCATCCTCTAACAAGATTCTTAATTCCTTGGTAGATATAAAATTAGCCAACTCTTCCTCATCTGAAGTAAGAAATAACAACCTCTTCTTATAACAATCAATATATACATAATTTCTCTCTAGCCAATTCATCCCTAAAACAATATCCAGATCACTGAGTGGTAAGAAAATCAAATTCACTCTGAAATCTTTACCAAAGATCGACACAGGACAATTTAAGCACACTAAAGATGTGGTTATCGACCCAATAAATGGAGTATCAATCACTATTCATTTACTCAAAGTAGATGGTACAAGTCCTAGTTTCTTCACACAATCAACAGAAATAAACGAGTGGGTCGCACCCATATCAATGATAGCAATCAAATATGTTATGAATGTAACAAGTACCTCTGACCAAACGATCCTCACTGGTAGGCTGAACCTCCACCAATGCAAATACCTTCCCATCGGTCTGCGACTTATGACAGTGGGTGCTGATGTGACCCTGTTCATTACAGTTGTAACATGTAGGTATGTTGGTCCTACAATCTGCCACAACATGACTGGCTTTCCGCATTTGAAACATTTCTTCACTTCATTCTGACAATGATTAGCATGATGGCCCACGCCACTACATTTGAAACACTTGATAGGGTTGGAAGAATTTCCTCCCCCACTTGGCTTCTTGCCCACAACAGCTTTCTGCTTCCCTTTATCGGCCGGAGCACTGTAAGGTGTACTCCCATGTCTCTGCTTACCCCTTTTGTCACTCAGGGCCTTGTAGTGAGCAACCCAAGCCCTGTTATCTTCATCATAAATTCAACACTTGTTCACCAATTCAGGGAAGTATCTAATCTTTTGACATCAGATACCTTGCTTGAACTCGGGACACAACCTGTTCTTAAACTTGATACACTTAAAACCCATAGCAACATCAGTATTGTAATGGGGACAATACTTCACCAGTTCTTCGAACCTGGCCGCATATTCTGTAATAATCAAGTTTCCCTGCTTCAATTCTATGAACTTAATCTCTTTCTTGTCATGAACATCTTCTGGAAAATAGCGCTCCAAAAACTCATCCCTGAACACTGTCCAAGTAATAGGACTACCTGCAGCCTCTAACCTCTGACAGGTGCTATCCCACCAATCTTTAACTTCCTCAGTCAACACATGAGTGCCAAAATGCACCTTTTAAGCTTCAATGCAACCCATGACTCTGAAGATCTTCTCAATGTCCTTCAGCCACTTCTGCACCACATCTGATTCGTGCTTACCCTTGAACTTAGGTGGCTTGTTGTTCTGGAACTTTTCCAAATTGCAGAAATCGACATCCCCAACATTCTGAGTGGTATTATGTATCACATGCGTAACAGCTTGTAACGCAGCAGCAATCACATCATCATGCCTACCAGCCATACTGCTCAACATCAAAGAAAATACATGTTAGACGAAACACACGACTATATACACTCTATAGTCAAACTCTACTACTACACTGCCTGGATGGACGAACCTGCTCTAATACTAATTGTAACATCCTACTCTACCCATTCGTATAAAAGTTAAAAATACGAAAAGGATTACGGAAATAAATTAGAGTTACACACATATGATGCCACATTACAAAACCTCCTCATGAAGTATCAAATTACTTCATATCTTATTCATTAACAAAAACAAATACTTTGATTAAACAATGAAATTAAATCAAATGGTTTAGCATTAGAGCTTCAATAACATCAAATCTCCACCAAAAATCGTGGTTCAACAACATTAATCAAAACAAATCATGATACATAACAAATGACAAATAACATGAAAAAAAACAAAATCCTCATCCTTCCTGTGTTACATATCAGAGCGACTCCTAAGACTCAATCAAATAGCAACACATGCTCCAAGCACTACTCAGGTACCTGATTATCTGTACTCCCCAAGGAGTACATACACAACAAGTATAAAAGAGGTGAAAACTACATTCAATAATACACGATGAAAATCACATGCTAAGGAGTAGTTATCACACAAGCACACCAATCATACAATCACAATGCACATACAAGTGCTACATCAATACTCGACATATTCAACCCATATTCAATCATATACATATGTAATGTGACTCAACTGACACGACATAATGCATGTGGTACCATCACAATCACATACAGCTCACCCTAGAACTCTATTCCCGTCGGAATCCTGATAAGTCTTATACGTTCCTCTGAACTACAACTTATCTTTGCTCGACTTCCACATGGAGTCCGGATGTGACTAGGCACCCATCATAGATTTCCACCTAGCTCATCTTCACACAACATGACATGAATACATGACATAAAATTATGCATAATATAATAACCATTCATGCATAACCCATGATCCTCAATGATCACTTGTGAGCCACATACTCACCGTAATCCCTCCAGAATTACCACCACAGCCTAAGGCTGTTCACATTAGGCGCACAAGCACTAAGCACGTCTCATACAGACAATCACGTAAAAATCCCATGTTTTATCCCATTTAATGTCGTTACCGGTTCCCCATATGTTCAATTATACTATCTTAGTCTTACGGATCAAGAGAAATTGCATTACACGCGAGATCGGGAGAGAAATCGCAAAAACAGGAGAATTTCGCTACAGCTCTGCCCATACGCGTATGACCATCCTTCCTTGCCCCAGGCTTGCGTATCATACACATATGGCTCAAATGCCCATGCCTCCATACGCGTATTGCCTTGGGCCTTACGCGTATGACCAAAGAGGATTTCCCTCTCAAAACTCCCCATGTGGGTAATTGCTAGCTCATACACGTATGGTCTACTTCCTCTTACGCGTACCTTACGTGTATTGGCAGAGGGTCATGCTGGCTCTGGGGAAGGGTGCGTACCATATGCGTAACGCCCTGGGAATGTCCCCTCATATGCGTAATGCCTTGTGCCTTACGCGTATGGCCAGTCAGTCACTGAAAATTCCAGATTTCGCATCCCCAAACATCATTTATCTCAGTATAATCTTAGAGTTCTAATTCTATTCCATTAGTTCATTATTTTATCACCGTGTTCTATCATTATAATCCATTTTTGTTAACCCCTACAAACTCAGATCTACTTCCATATCAGAACCCAACAACAATAGTACATAATTCACACGAACTTACTATTCAAAATCAGCATACAACACATATTCATATCATACTAGTATACAAACACGAATTTATAACAATCTTCACTCAAGCATACAAACAGTTCAAGAAGGAGAAAAATATACATAATCTTAAGAGGGGAAGGAACCCTTACTATCCTCTCATGTTCAGATCACCATTACAGAACTCATTCTCCCCCTTACCTGAATTTCAAGCTTTCTCTCTTCAACAATGGTGGAAAAGTCTCTTGCTCTAGCTCTCCTTTCTTCCTCTCTTTCTCTTTTACGTTAAACTGATACTGTAACCTTCCACTAATCTCTTCTAATTATGTTTTATTTCTTTTTAATTTTTCTTAATAATGATAATAATCTAAATAATAATCCTAATAATACTTATAATAATATTAGTAGTCTTAATAATAATAATAATAATAACCCTAATAATAATAATAATAATAATAATAATAATAATAATAATAATAATAATAATAATAATAATAATAATGGTGACAATAATAATAATAACATTAATTATAATAATATTAATGAAATATCTCATTATGTATATTATTATCATTACAATATTATAGCCTTTAATTTCGATTAAGTCATTCTACTAAGTTCTCACACTCACTATTACACACATACCCTTAACCAAGACAATGTCCAGAATAATCACACAAAATAATCACAAAACGACTAAATAATTAAATTGAGTGTTACATATTACGTTTAACATTTTTCTCAGAAGATTTGACACTCACTATTTAGTGTATTACCTCAATTTTATATAAAATCAAGAAAAAAAGTTGACTAAAAGAAATCAAACATATTGAAGAAAATAAGTATTATTTGTAGTAGTATGACGCTGCAAAAAAACAATATTATTTGACATGATTTAAGCTAGGATTTTGGCATGTTCGAGGTGAAATTTTGTCATAAAAATATTATTTGTAATAGTATGATGCTGAATAAAACAACCATCTACCACAAACCAATCAATATTTTCTTGAAGAAAATAAAATAAATGGTAATGTGCTGAGAATTGAATTAATAATAACTACCATATTGATAAGTGTGGTACCCACAAGCTTAATTAATTTACCGAAGATTAGACTTATCAAGAATTTTCAAATAGACCACCTATTTAAAATGGTAAGGTTGTTCTTGATACAATTCAATCAGAAAATTAAATTGAAATAAACTATAATTAAATGTCACTTGAACCGAACATCACAAAATTCTTAAAAGACAGTTTTCTCAAGTTAAATCATTGTTAAAGAATTGAAGTATTATATATTTTTAAATAATTTTTTAATGAAAATTTTAAATTTAATTTTATCATTTTTTAAGTTTGTTTTTTATTTAATTCGGTTTTGAAAATATTTGTGCAATATAGATTTGATTCTCTAATAATTCAATTCAATTAAGAGGTTTTTTGAAACAATTCTAAAAATTTGTCAAACACATCTAAATTAAAGCAAGATACTTGAGAAGGATATCCATTATTTTATTTGAGTAAAAAAACTATTCTACACTTGACACAACCTTAATTAAAAAGGATAAATAATTAATGTAGTTGCAAAATTAAAAGATATTTTATATATTAAGAAAGACAAAAAAAAAAGAAAAAAAAAGACAAGATGATATTATATTTAAAGAAGAAGACAGTAGTATATACTTGATGTGAATGTCGATTCTCATATCAAGCATCACAAATTAGTGTTATAGTGGGGAGTGACATGTCTCCATCGCAATCTCTTTTCTGTTTCACTTTCCAAACATAAGATACAAAAAATGATAGCTGTAACCAAGTTACTACTCCACAAAAGGAAAGAAAAGCCAAACAATTTTAAAATTCAATTTTTCTGGCACCACCAACACAAGCAATTTGTTAATAAGCCAAAATCGTGTCTAATTATTCGACGTATCTAATTAAAGTCTGATTATGGCACAACTGTTATAAGTGTTGATCACTTTATAAAAGTTGTATATTGAGCATGGTCAATCTTTTTTTTTTCTTGTTTAATAATGGATTAATTCTTAGAAGTGGACAATTTGGAAAATTAATTAATCTAGATGGCAGATATTAATTTGTTTGTCATATTGTGGTGTTAGATTTGGCTTAAGTGGGATTTTGAAATATCGTGTTTATTTATAATAACTTAGGGTTATACTATAGATTTTTGTTACGTCTTTACACTATTTTGCGTCACACATTTAAAGTTGAAAGAAAGAAAAAGTATGAGGTTGAGATAAGCTTGTTTTTATTATTAATAATTAGTGAAACCACTGACGTTAATCTATTTCATATTTTTTTTATTATGTTTAATTGCATATTTATCTAATATGCTATGCTATTTCTACACTATCTCTTATTTCTATACTACCTCACTTATATCGAAAGTACTCTCCATAGATGATGGTTAGGAGGTGTTCCAGAGTGTCAACGGCAGTACAAAAGTGGTGAGCAAGAAACACACAACAGAAAATTTACAATTGAAACTTACGCTTAAGGGAGAGCATTGTAGATAGACTCACACTTGAGTCAGAGCATTGTAAACTCACACTTGAAGGGGAATTGTTGAGAATAATAATATGTCGAGTGTGAGTTGGAGTCTCACATTGATTATTGTTGTGAATCGAATATTTTTAAACAAAATATAAACGATTTCTTTATGATCAAAAAACACACAAGGGTTAGGGTTAATAAAAATAACAAGGTAAAACAACAAGGAACAATAAGGATTGGTTATAAATTTCTATTTTTCCCTTACTCTTTGCTTACCCTTCGACCATACTAGAGTTCGATCCAAAATCTCAAAATTATAAATGTGGAGAGTTGAACATTTATAATGAGAGTACCCATACACATATCACCTTAAAATTTTGGGTGAATATTGGTGTCTCTCTCACTTGTGTTGCTCTTGACTCAATGGTCAATACTCCCTAGTGATAAACTCATTCAACAAATACAATGAACAATGACATGAACAGTGAACACTGATTTGAATAATGCCCGTGATCAATGCATGAACACTGACTTTTAATAGTAAAATAATGTTGATTAATAAAATATAAAAAATTGGTTAATGAAATGATAAAGTTGGTTAATAAACGTTCAGATATTTAAAATAACTTTTAGTAGAAAAATAAATTTGACTAAACGAAATATAACAAATTGATTAATGAAGTGATAAAGTTGGTTAATAAAAGTTCAAATATTAAAAATAATTTTTAATAGTAAAATAAAGTTGATTAATAAAGTTATGAATTTACTAATTACACAATTTTATATTGGTTTCTCTTAATCTAAAAATAAAATAAAAAATATTTTACTATTATAATATTTTACTTTTATCGTATTTGTGAATAGTAAAATACAATCTTGTATAAAAATATCATTTTTCTTATTAAACTATGTTATTTCTACACCATCTCTTACACTTACATTTACACATATTCATTATTTACATATCCAGTGAACAATAACATGAACAATGAATGATATGAACACTGATGTGAACAATGCATGAATAATGAGCATGACTATTGACATGCACATGAACAGTGATCGTGAACAATGTTCGTAATTAATGCATAAATAATAATTTTTAGTAGTAAATAAAATTGGTTAATAAATATAAAAAGTTGGTTAATGAAATAATAAAATTGTTTAATATACGTTTATATATTAAAAATAATTTTTAGTAGTAAAATAAAGTTAATTAAATAAAATATAATAAATTAATTAATAAAATGATGAAGTTGGTTAATAAAAGATAAAATATTAAAATTAATTTTTAATAGTAAAATAAAGTTAATTAAAAAAAATATTAGTTAATAAAATTAAAAAAATTAAATAATTACATAATTTTATATCAGTATCTTTCAATTTTAAAAATAAAATAAAATAAAAAAAATAAATTTTTTGAATAATTATTTATTATTATAATATTTTATATTTATCGTATAGATGTAGAAACATCATTTTGTTTGTCTAGTTACTTCTATTATAATTATTCTTGACATACATCACAGGTCACAACAACAGCATAATTTCGACTACTAAGATTAAAAATAATATTTCTTTATCACTCAATATTGTTTCTATTGCAAATAAAAATATAGTTCTTATTGTTGAGTTTAAAATAATTTGAAGTAAAAAGATACATACTAGGATTTGGGTTTTGTCGAGCATATTCAATTATGCATGCGTATGATTATGTACTGATCCGTACAGTTGGATATTTAAAAGTAGAAGTTTTCTTTTTATGGAAAAAGTCTAGACGAGAATCAAAGATAAGATCTTAATAATCGTGATTGCAGAGAGTGAGTGTTTTGTGTTCAGTGTCCATGATAATTGATGAGAGTGGGTTCTTTCAAAATAAATATCTTTGCTTAAATTCTCGATTCTTTCTGAGGACATTTGTTTAAGTTAAGATCTTCTCTGAAAAATGGTCTTCCATTAAAAAGATACTACCTCTTTTCTGGCCCCTTATAAAAATCACAAGATTTAAAAATATATATATAACTATTATAAAATTTATTAAAAATAAAGTAGAAAAAAAAAAGTATAATATTAAAATGAATAAATAGAATATCACATGATGGAACACACAGTCTATTACCAGATATTTCTTCACAACTCCTAACTAAAATGTTTTTACAAAACAAAGGCTTTGTTTGAATTGATTTATTGGAACTTATTTACTACTAGCATAAATTTTTGTTGATTCTTATCAATATAATTTATGACATATTTCTTAATTTTTTTAAAATTTATTTTATAAACTTTTAAAAATAATTTACGAATATAACTTAGAGTATTTATAAAAACAATCTACATATTGTTATTTATATCTTTTGTTATAAAAATAATTTATGCAAATTAATTGATAAGCAAATTCAATATCCGACATTATATAAAATATACTCCAAACTAATATTTAGTTTAAACCAATATAAACAAAATTTTGGATTCTCTCCTTCACTTTTTTTTTTACCCGCAATAAACAAATAGATTGAAAGCAACACAAAACTGTTCTAAAAACAAATTACAACATCAATGTAATTTGAGACATTCTATCGAATTTATCCACTAATTATAAAAATATAAAATCAATCTACTCTTTAATCTTAGAACAATTCAATTTCAAAATATAAATTTAATACGGTAACAAGTTTTTTCTATATTCGAACCCATACTATTGAAAATAATATTGTTTTCCGTAACCACAAACATCAATATGTCGCCAACTAAATTGACACCTTCTTGCTCCTAACAGTTTTATCTCTCGTAAGAGAATAGAATTTTTCAGCATGATTCAAGATTGAATTTTCAACAAAATGATCCAGCTCCAACCATTCACAAATAGATTCCAACACTCTTGAAGAAAAAGGGCAAGAAATCAAAAGTTGGAATAAATCTTCTTCAATGGCAAAACAAAAAACAGTCGTCATCCAAAAATTCAAATTTTTTACGGGGCTTTGGTTCTTCACAACCTCTTAAGCTGCACAAAATCCTCAGAACTACACATGTTATCAAGTTGATCCTTCAACAACCCCTTATAACAATAGAGACACCAAATCCTCAGATTACACCTCTCTTCTCTCTCTCTCTCTCTCTCTCTCTCTCTCTCTCTCTCTCTCTCTCTCTCTCTCTCTCTCTCTCTCTCTCTCTCTCCTCTCTCTCTCTCTCTCTCTCTCTCTCTCTCTCTCTCTCTCTCTCTCTCTCTCTCTCTCTCTCTCTCTCTCTCTCTCATATTTTTATTTTTATAATGGAGAGAAAGAGAGAGTGAATAAATTTTTTATAATAAGAAAGTGTATGTACACTAACACATACAAGGAATTAATCTGACAACGATTTACAGAAACTCTCGAAACAAATCCAAGTAAGAAATTTGATTCATATTATTTTTTATTGTCTTCACCAAATTACTTAATTTTAAGTAACTTGGTATGCTATTTATTTTTCAAATTGTGTCTAATTACGTTTAAAATATTTTTTTTAAAGTGGTGAGTAGTTGATGACACAACAA